>CM065811.1:171998500-172353525 GCA_033398695.1 Orobanche coerulescens
ACTCGAGTTCTTCACAAGGAATCTGACCCTAACATCATACCATCAATAAATTAATGAACGAACGAGGAAGATTCATCGTAGAATGCTCGGATTCTCTTTGTGACATTTTATCGAACACCTTCTGTAACACCCCCAATCCACTCAGGGATATTACACGCCGTAGACCCTCTCCTCGAAGATCTACCAGGCTGGTAACAACATTTAACATCTCGACAATGCCTTCAAGGCTAAATGACTCAGTAGACCGATTTGGTCTTTCAATAAAAATATACAACTCAATTACAACATATACCCACGCAGGGGTCAAAATACAATAAACTCCGTCTGGCGGAAAAAGATCTTGCGGCGGAAAAGAAAATACAACTAGACCAATACGACATCAACCGATCCTCGTGTGATTAGTATCGTTCATCTTTCATCATCCTTCGTGCCGACCCTGTGTTATGCTCCAAAACCTGAATGCAAAAATAGACATCCACCCCCCGAATACTCGGGGGTTAGCAAAACTCCACTGTTTTGCTAGTGCAAGTACAAGTGCAAAAATACGAGCCATACAATACAAGTTCCAAGAACAATAATAATCAGGAATCCTCAAAAATCCAAACGTGACGAAAAGTACTTCCCGAGGCAAGAGTTTGGTAAAACATTCTAAAACCGAAAGGTCAATAATCAAGGGAAAGTTATTTATAAAACAGTTTGAATTGCCATCGAGAGTTTTAATAGGAAACAATTTAGGATTATCAAATCCTACTTTCCAAAATCAACAGGGTCACAGCCCAAAGGTTTTGTTTTCGCAAATAAAACCAACCATAATACATAAGGTTAAAAGCCCACGTCATGCGTCCTCGACGGACATAAAATACACACGCACCCGTGAAGTTTCACTCGTGAATCCAGGTCGAAGCCAATGGAATTCCCTCCGTGGCCCCGTCGAACCCTCCCGAGGTGAGCAAACACATTCACAAAACATAAGCAACCGCACTCGTGAATCCAGGTCGAAGCCAATGGAATTCCCTCCGTGATCCTATCGGACCCTCCCGAGGTGAGCGAAAAACAATCACAAAATATACACACGTAGCGGTGAAGTTTCACTCGTGAACCCAGGTCGAAGCCATTGGAATTCCCTCCGTGGTCCCGTCGAACCTTCCCTAGGTGAGCAAACACATTCACAAAACATGTACTCGCATCGCCTAGGACCGGGACGAAGCCACAAATCCCACTCCGTGATCCCGTCGGACCCCCCGAGCTGGCTAGCGAAATGCTCAAGCACCACACGTCGCCTAGGACCGGGACGAAACCACGAATCCCACTCCATGATCCCGTCGGACCCCCCGAGATGGCTAGCGAAATAATCTCAAGCACGAGTAACATATCACACCAAGGATATCCAAACAATTCACCCAGAGGCATCAAACACTTAATAAAACAACACGTCAAACCACAATGCACCGAAATGAAACAATATACATCCACACGCAAATACCAAGTGCATCATCAACACCAAACATATCCATAAGATTCACATACTCGTTCGAGAAACACACCAATCACAAAACACACACGATTTTGAAAGAGGGCCTTTAACAAGGCTAACCAAATCTTTTGAAAACTCGTTTCAAACAATCAAACAAATATATAAAGACGATCACCAATTATCATATTCACAAAACAAGAATAGTATGGGCAAGGTACTTGCCTCGATATCACGAGCAATGGAAAAATGAACGGATACGGCCGGGTAGCCCTCAAATTCCCGAACACTATCTAGAACGCGATAGCACCGAAAGTACTACGAGAAAACACCACATGAATCATCAATCACCAACGGAATTCAACATCGGAATCATCGAGCACCTATAATCCTCCGTAAGGAATAATAAAACATGATTACGACGAGAATCAAGGCCGAAAACAACGGAAATCCCAACAAACTATCAAAGGGAACTCATTCGAACATTTAATCGAACATTAAATGTTCAAGACCCTTCAAGAACAAAGAAATCACCCCTCGGCTCGAACGAACCAAAGATACGAGTACCCAATCCGTAGAACAAGTTCAAAACAACGTTTATACAACAATTAATTGATCAAAAACGGATTGGAATCGAAATCAAAAAGGAAAATCCCCAAATCTACAAAAACAAGGGTTCAAGCCAAAATACCTTGATTTGGATGAAGGATTCAAGTAGAGGTCGAAAATCTACAACAAGACTTGAGGTGGATGATCTCTACAAGTTTGGGAGCACTCAAATCGCCCAAAAATCGCCCTAGATGGAAGGAGGAAGAAGAGAGGAGAAAAATGAAGTTTTCTCCTCGAAAATCTGCTAAAAACGCAGAAAAAGCCCGTGTGCCGTGGCACAGGAGAAGTGTGCCGCGGCCCAGGGCCAAGAAAAACGCCCAGGAATCAGCTTAGTGCCGCGGCACAGCTGAAGTGTGCCGCGGCGCACGGTACAGTCCACTCCAACACGAAAAAGGCACATCGTGTAGTCTTAGCTATTCCGAGCATAACTCCTTCGTCTGGACTCCGATTGACTCACCGTTTGAACCATTGGAAAGCTAACTTGATGCTCTATAATTTTGCAAAGATTCAGAATTTTTGGAGTTTCCGAGAATTAATGGTGACTTTACAAAGTCGAACTCCCACGTGAAAAAGTCGATTAAGGACACGGAACTCAACAAAACGACACCGAAACGAACTCGGATGACAAAAAGTGCAGAATTAATCATTCTCGAAATGACGAAACGGTCATGAGCGAGTCGTCAAAACGGACTCCGGCCGAAAAAAGAAATTTACCGAAAATCGAAAATTGCGGATATTACATTCTACCCTCCTTAAAAGAAGTTTCGTCCCGAAACTTAAAACAAGTAGGGGGAGCAATATACCCGCCAGGAAAACTCGACGAGATACACAAAAATAGAAAACTCGCGCCCAACGGCGAAACGATGCAAGAAACGCAAAGAGACATACGGCGTGAAAACGCACTCCACGACGACCAACACAACGCCACCGTAGAGACATAATAAAATCGATAAGTGACAAACGTAATCAAATAGATAGTACCATCAGATCAATTATCCGAACAATCACAAAACACAACGAACGAAAATCAATACGATTGACCAACCTAACGGTTCATCAATCCAAACGCGAGTCAAACACTGAACAAACACGGAATTCCACCGCCCAAGGGTTGGAAGATCGAAACGAGACTGATTTCCCGAACTTAAGGGAATTACGAAAGAGTCTGAATGTTCAACAATCACGAACGAGATCAACAAAAACCGAACAATCAAACAATCGAACCACAAAGATCGAGACAACAAAAATTGAACGATCATGTTCGGATCACGAAGAACAAGAAGGTTCAACCGATAACTCCGAGGTTCACATCTCGACTCGAGACAAAACATGATCCGGTGAAAACAACAAGATGCACACTCACATAAAATCCACAGGAAAGGGAATAACAATTGAAAAGTCACACGACGAACGAGTAATTCCGAAACAATACCACCCTCGTTCGATTAACAAAAGTAAGGGACAGGGCAAGCTCAGAAAATGTTAACAAACATAAACGAGTCGACAGAGTTGAAAACACAAGAGTTCCAAATCTGATCCACTGAATAAAAGAACTAATAGAACCAAAGATGTCGCTTCCGAACAAGGTTCACAAGAATCGAACCGAACTCAAAAAAGTCACAGCGATAACCAGATCGACCCACAACAAGATCACAGCTCATTCGGACAATGAAACCGAAATACAGAACAAGTTCAGAAAGTATCAACGAACACGAGCGAGTCGATAGAATGGAGAAAGAGAAAATACCGAGGTCAAAATAGTACGGGTATTACCTCCGACCTTGTCCATGAAATTCACAAAAACGGGAGTAGATAATAAGACATTAAACAACCGACACATAATGGAATAATCACCGATGCACACGGTCGTACCAAACAAGCTCTAACAGTTCGCACACGAGCGATAACTCAGAAATCACTACGGGGCGACAATATTCAACACCACCTCTCACCGGGGGCTAACACAACAAATGTGTGGAAAACGGCTCAACGCTCACACCACCAATTCGATCATACTCAGGAGCAAACATCAAAAGGACAACGCGAACATCACACATACATACCCAGCCCTCAAACGGGAATGGATAGGTTTTAAAAACGAAAACCTCATTTTGAAAATAATTTAGAAGAACACCGGTTGATCTTGAGTATCACCTTACAAAAAGTAGTGCAAACATTGTTATCGAGACGTTGAAAATCATCTTGCGTTTGAACAAAAATGAGGACACCTTCTCTTAGTGAAAAACTTTCAGAATATTCGACCCTCGGGTCTAAATAAAAGTGTTTATAAAACATTGAAAGTATCTCAAAACATTTTGGGTCCTCGAGGTAGAAGAATTTTGAAACATGTTGTGGCACCTTGGAAGTACCACGAGAAAATAATTCATTTTAAAAGTACGTCTCGAAGTTTATTTTCTAAGATACTCAAGGTTTTCAAAGATAATTCAATGGGCTAGAATGCCCAAAAATTTCAGGTAATTACACAAAACTTTATAGCGCCGTGGATCCCGCGTCGGAACCTACCAGGCTAAAAACCATTTACAAAAACGCCAAAAAGGCCGATGACGGTAATATTTCAAAAACTCACGAAAGCCATTTACAAAATACTAAATACCGTCATAAGAATTTCGCCAAATGATCAAGGCCATAATGCCAAAAACTCGGTTAAGGGAATCGGTTTTCGAAATAAAACTCGGTCGGTGAAATACCGAAAGTCATTACAAAAGAATTCACGCAGCGGATAAAAGAAATACAGTTCAACATGCACAATCCAGCAACACTACTCCTCATAAGAACAAAATATGAGAGTCAAATAACCACATATCACGAAATCAAAATCCATAAGAGGATTCCGTCAATTAACAAATAATCATAAAAATGGCTCGTGTCACACGAGGCACAACACAAAGAAGGGAGACTTACATTCACAGGTCGCACGAAGATGATGATCGCCCACGATACTAATCACGACCAACAAACTCAGACGACGCGTCGCGACACGACTCGATCGGACAAACTCCGACGAGACAAAACTCAATAGACACCACTGACCCGACAGCCTAGGTTTCCACAACCTAAGCTCCGATACCATTTATGTAACACCCCCAATCCACTCAGGGATATTACAAGCCGTAGACCCTCTCCTCGAAGATCTACCAGGCTGGTAACAACATTTAACATCTCGACAATGCCTTCAAGGCTAAATGACTCGATGAACCGATTTGGTCTTTCAATAAAAATATACAACTCAATTACAACATATACCCACGCAGCGTCAAAATACAATAAACTCCGTACTGGGAAAAGATCTTGCGGCGGAAAAGAAAATACAACTAGACCAATACGACATCAACCGATTCTCGTGTGATTAGTATCGTTCATCTTTCATCATCCTTCGTGCCGACCCTGTGTTATGCTCCAAAACCTGAATGCAAAAATAGACATCCACCCCCCGAATACTCGGGGGCTAGCAAAACTACTGTTTTGCTAGTGCAAGTACAAGTGCAAAAATACGAGCCATACAATACAAGTTCCAAGAACAATAATAATCAGGAATCCTCAAAAATTCAAACGTGACGAAAAGTACTTCCCGAGGCAAGAGTTTGGTAAAACATTCTAAAACCGAAAGGTCAATAATCAAGGGAAAGTTATTTATAAAACAGTTTGAATTGCCATCGAGAGTTTTAATAGGAAACAATTTAGGATTATCAAATCCTACTTTCCAAAATCAACAGGGTCACAGCCCAAAGGTTTTGTTTTCGCAAATAAAACCAACCATAATACATAAGGTTAAAAGCCCACGTCATGCGTCCTCGACGGACATAAAATACACACGCACCCGTGAAGTTTCACTCGTGAATCCAGGTCGAAGCCAATGGAATTCCCTCCGTGGCCCCGTCGAACCCTCCCGAGGTGAGCAAACACATTCACAAAACATAAGCAACCGCACTCGTGAATCCAGGTCGAAGCCAATGGAATTCCCTCCGTGATCCTATCGGACCCTCCCGAGGTGAGTGAAAAACAATCACAAAATATACACACGTAGCGGTGAAGTTTCACTCGTGAACCCAGGTCGAAGCCATTGGAATTCCCTCCGTGGTCCCGTCGAACCCTCCCGAGGTGAGCAAACACATTCACAAAACATGTACTCGCATCGCCTAGGACCGGGACGAAGCCACAAATCCCACTCCGTGATCCCGTCGGACCCCCCCGAGCTGGCTAGCGAAATGCTCAAGCACCACACGTCGCCTAGGACCGGGACGAAGCCACGAATCCCACTCCGTGATCCCGTCGGACCCCCCGAGCTGGCTAGCGAAATAATCTCAAGCACGAGTAACATATCACACCAAGGATATCCAAACAATTCACCCAGAGGCATCAAACACTTAATAAAACAACACGTCAAACCACAATGCACCGAAATGAAACAATATACATCCACACGCAAATACCAAGTGCATCATCAACACCAAACATATCCATAAGATTCACATACTCGTTCGAGAAACACACCAATCACAAAACACACACGATTTTGAAAGAGGGCCTTTAACAAGGCTAACCAAATCTTTTGAAAACTCGTTTCAAACAATCAAACAAATATATAAAGACGATCACCAATTATCATATTCACAAAACAAGAATAGTATGGGCAAGGTACTTGCCTCGATATCACGAGCAATGGAAAAATGAACGGATGTAGCCCTCAAATTCCCGAACACTATCTAGAACGCGATAGCACCGAAAGTACTACGGGAAAACACCACATGAATCATCAATCACCAACGGAATTCAACATCGGAATCATCGAGCACCTATAATCCTCCGTAAGGAATAATAAAACATGATTACGACGAGAATCAAGGCCGAAAACAACAGAAATCCCAACAAACTATCAAAGGGAACTCATTCGAAAATTTAATCGAACATTAAATGTTCAAGACCCTTCAAGAACAAAGAAATCACCCCTCGGGTCGAACGAACCAAAGATACGAGTATCCAATCCGTAGAACAAGTTCAAAACAACGTTTATACAACAATTAATTGATCAAAAACGGATTGGAATCGAAATCAAAAAGGAAAATCCCCAAATCTACAAAAACAAGGGTTCAAGCCAAAATACCTTGATTTGGATGAAGGATTCAAGTAGAGGTCGAAAATCTACAACAAGACTTGAGGTGGATGATCTCTACAAGTTTGGGAGCACTCAAATCGCCCAAAAATCGCCCTAGATGGAAGGAGGAAGAAGAGAGGAGAAAAATGAAGTTTTCTCCTCGAAAATCTGCTAAAAACGCAGAAAAAGCCCGTGTGCCGCGGCACAGGAGAAGTGTGCCGCGGCCCAGGGCCAAGAAAAACGCCCAGGAATCAGCTTAGTGCCGCGGCACAGCTGAAGTGTGCCGCGGCGCACGGTACAGTCCACTCCAACACGAAAAAGGCACATCGTGTAGCCTTAGCTATTTCGAGCATAACTCCTTCGTCTGGACTCCGATTGACTCACCGTTTGAACCATTGGAAAGCTAACTTGATGCTCAATGTTGCAAAGATTCAGAATTTTTGGAGTTTCCGAGAATTAATGGTGACTTTACAAAGTCGAACTCCCACGTGAAAAAGTCGATTAAGGACACGGAACTCAACAAAACGACACCGAAACGAACTCGGATGACAAAAAGTGCAGAATTAATCATTCTCGAAATGACAAAACGGTCATGAGCGAGTCGTCAAAACGGACTCCGGCCGAAAGAAATTTACCGAAAATTGAAAATTGCGGATATTACACCTTCAAGGCGTCGATAAGATACTCAATAAAACGACAAATCCATGGCAATCCAACCATGTAATAACAAGTAATTCGATATAATATATCTTAACAATCATCAATCCATCACTATTCTGAGTTAAAGCGGATTAAACGGATAAATCGAACAAAATCCCCAAAACTAGATTTTAAGAAAACTTGCCTTGATTCGGCCGATCGGAGCAAGTTATGGAATGATTAATCGATGTTATAGACTCAGGAACTTCTTGGATTTAACACCTAACAACATCCCTCCATGATCATCAAATCTCCAGCCGCGGAAGAGGATGAAACGAGTGAGAAAAATGATGAAAAACCCAACTGTCCTGCCATATATATACTGCTGCCGGACATGGTGCAGCAAACGGCCCACACCAGCGCCGGGTGTCTCGGCCGTGTCTCGGCAGGCTGCCAGTCCTTTCCGACCCGGCGCAGGACACGGCACTCGGTAGCGCCGTTTTTAGGGCCGTTTCGCCCAGGTCCGGCCAGCAGCCTCCAGGCACAAAATGAAGAATCACAACGACGATCCGAAAACGACGGTAATATTTTACATTGTCCGAAGTACTTCAAAACACATTATTCAAATACCGTCTGATTGTGTCATTGGAAATACACGGCCCATTTGTCAAAAATTAACAAATTTTAAAAATCCACATAGACCGTGGTTTGACCGCACCATCAAAATATTTTCCAAAAATCGATTTCTACAAAAATTCTCAAACTGTAAAGTTCTTCAGAAAATATTCTCAAACTTACCCATAGCGGACAAAAATTACAACATTCCAAAAACAGATGAATTTAAAACCACATACTCAAATGGTAGCCAGGGTCGCCAATTCAATCAAATGCATCTCGTGGTATCAAGTTTAAACACACAGCAAAATCATTCATCGGAGTTTCTCACAAACTCTACCGTTGATACCTTCACAGAACCCATCAAGGTTTACATCTTTCACACCACCCCACCCCACACGGTGGTTCAAAAGTAAAACAGCAATACGCCCAGCTATACTCATACTATGTGCCACAAGTATTAAACACAACTACATTACACAATACTGTGTAAATAAAATCATGCACCGCAATTAACTCACTAAGATAAAATCGAGATACACAGGTATTACGCATAAAGGAGGAGACTTACATCCACAGGCCGCACGGAGGTGACGGTCGCCCACGATACTAATCTCGTCTGACAACATAATCGACACATTGTGACTACGCACAACTCAACTTGTCACCTGACGATTCGAACGACAAGACAACACATTACTCGACCAATCACGACTTGACTCGACCCGACAGCCTAGGTTTCCGCAACCTAAGCTCTGATACCATAAATGTAACACCCCTAAAACCATATTGGAATATTACACGCCGTAGACCCTTTCCACAAGGATCTACCAGGCTAAACATCCATAAATAACCAAATGCTTGCCCGACCAGGGTCAAACAATAAAATAATACAGACCGTTATGGTCAATTACACGTGAATACACAGACCGATGAGGTCACACAACCCAATCAACAAAACCGACTTAAACGACATTACCCATACAGGGGTCGAAATACAATACAGCGGAGGACTGAAATCAACTCTGACAACACAACAAAAATCAAACAACTCTCGACTCATGATTAGTATCGCAGCTCGTCATCCTCTTGTGCCAATCCTGTGACTGCTCCCCTGAATCTGCATGTACCTGGACGCAAAACAGACATCCACCCCCCGATTACTCGGGGGTTAGTAAAACTCCACTGTTTTACTAGTGCAAGTATCAAATCATACGAAATGTAACAAGCAAATAATAATCGTGAATCAAATATAATAATCAAGTATCAAAATATTCCCGGGAGGTTTTTACAAGGGAAGATAAGCTATGAAGCATTCGAAAATAAGATTATCATCTCAGGAATTTTTAGAATTTCAAAACCTTTCGAAAATCTTAGGGCCTTAACCCAAATCTCAAATTGTATTTCAACAATTTACAGTACGAAAACATTTCCATAAATCTCGTGGGGCTCGGCCCAACATTCTTTTCTTAAAACTTTCTTACAAAAAGTTTGATTTACAAACATGATTCGTGACACCGTGATCTCCTGTCACGTGTCTCCGTAGGTTCAACAACCCGCACGGACTTAACCAATCACAATAATCACAACAATCAAACATGCTCATGACTCCGTGATCGCTTGCCACGAGTCTCCGTAGGTTCAACAACCCACATGAATTGAGCCAACACAACAATCATAACAACCAGTCCCGACCCCGTGAACCTGTGTCACGTGTCACCGTAGGTTCCGTCGAACCCACACGGTTGGACGTACTGTGTCCTGATTCAATGGACCTGTGCTATGAATCATCGTAGGCCTCGTCAGACCCGCACGACTGGACCTCAGCACCACACACTAAGTTCTGATCCCATGGACATGTGCCATGAATCCTCGTAGGCCCCGTCGAACCCACACGAGTGAACTTAGCGTTCCAGCACACCACATTCACATTCACATTACAGACAACAATGAGCACAGTTAATCAATCACGTTGATCACCACAGAATCGTAAATCACACGCACATAACACAATCTCAACAACTATCATCAATCAACGACACACAACCAACATAACACACGTTCGGTACACAATACATTGCACAACCAAGTGTACAACCATCCCATATGTACATCGCAATCCTGCACAAATGGCACATCACCTAACACGTATACCAATATAACACTATTATCACAAAGCCTTCAAATTGCGGAATACACAACCAATTCAAACAGAACATATTTACGAAGGCAAGCAAAATCATCATAAATCTCATACGTGATTACTAATCGCAAGATACAAGTCGTTTAATAAGATACTTGCCTTAATAACCGTTACCGAATACCCCGAAGAACACGGTTCGACCGGGAAGCTTGTACCACGAAGAAGACAACGAACGGAAGGGTTCCGACTCGGGTTCTTCACAAGGAATCTGACCCTAACATCATACCATCAATAAATTAGCGAACGAGCGAGGAAGAATCATCGTAGAATGCTCAGATTCTCTTTGTGACATTTTATCGAACACCTTCAAGGCGTCGATAAGATACTCAATAAAACGACAAATTCATGGCAATACAACCATGGAATAACAAGTAATTCGATATAATATAGCTTAAAAATCATCAATCCATCACTATTCTGAGTTAAAGCGGATTAAACGGATAAATCGAACAAAATCCCCAAAACTAGATTTTAAGAAAACTTGCCTTGATTCGGCCGATCGGAGCAAGTTATGGAATGATTAATCGATGTTATGGACTCAGGAACTTCTTGGATTTAACACCTAACAACATCCCTCCATGATCATCAAAGCTACAGCCGCGGAAGAGGATGAAACGAGTGAGAAAAATGATGAAAAACCCAACTGTCCTGCCATATATATACTGCTGCCGGACACGGTGCAGCAAACGGCCCACACCAGCGCAGGGTGTCTCGGCCGTGTCTCGGCAGGCTGCCGGTCCTTGCCGACCCGGCGCAGGACACGGCGCTCGGCAGCGCCGTTTTCAGGGCCGTTTCGCCCAGGTCCGACCAGCAGCCTCCAGGCACAAAATGAAGAATCACAACGACGATCCGAACGACCCCGAAACCCGAACCTGAATACGAGTCAAAGATACGGTTACGAAGTACTCGCAAAGATGAATCTAAGAGCTAAGATAACACACGATTCCGACCACCCGAAGGCTCGAAATTCGACAACGGAAGGTAATTCCCCCAAACTTTGGGAAATTACGAAAATGGCCCAAAACGTCCGAAAATCACGATACATGATCGAATAACCAAACCGAAGTTCACAACACGTCTAACAAAGTTAAACGGACTTACGGGAAACTCGAAACAGTAATTTCGGATGAGATTCACAAGAATCGAACTCGAGTGCGGAAAAGTCGTTAAGAAACACGGGACTCAACAAAATAATACCGAAACGAACTCGGATGCCAAAAAGTGCAGAATTAATCATTCTCAGAATGATGAAACGGTCCCAAACGAGTCGTCGAAACGGACTTCCGCCGAAAAAGAAAATTACCGAAAATCCGAAATTGCGGATATTACATTCTACCCTCCTTAAAAGAAGTTTCGTCCCGAAACTTAAATCAAGTAGGTAGAAGCAATATCCCACCAGGAAAACTCAACGAGATACACAAGAACCGAAAAAAAATCGCGCCCAACGGCGAAACGTTACAAGCAACGCGAAAGAATATACAGCGTGAAAACACGCCCCACGACGACCATAACAACGCCACCGGCAATGATTCAAAACAATAACGAGCAATTAACGACGCATCACATACCACATCACATGCACACATTTAATCGAAGAAACGTACGCGACAACAAGTCGTACCCGACTAAAACGGCTATGCGATAGAAACAAATAGAGTATCACAATAGAAATCATTCCGATTCTCATCAACAAGAAAATGTCCGACGTCAAAACACAAACAATTCAAGATAACGGAAAACGAGGGTACCGGATATTACATTCTATCACACAAAAAATAAGTTTCGTCCCGAAACTTAAAATAAAACATCAGGATAGAATACAAACAAAACCAAAAAGTTCACGCAACAAATATCAATCTCTACTCGAATTACAACACAAATACAACACGCAATTACGCTACTGGGCACCACTGAGCTCTCCACGCATAGGGGCGGGATCTCGGCTCCCGAACATCTCAACGACGGTCTCGCAGTGTACCGCCTGATGTCCCACATGTCCACATTTGAAACAGTTAACTTGCGGCGAGCGACAATTCTTCCGAGTATGGCCCACACGGCTACAATTGAAACATAACTTCACGCCGCTTGTCTTACTCGGCTCGTGAGTAGGATTCTTAGACTGATCAAATGAACGATAAGTGTTCCCAGAAGGGCAATACAAGGTAATAGGCTCACGAATCTCAATTCTCTGGCTTCTTGAAAAGTTACTCCAGGTCTTCTGCCTCTTACCTCCTGAGCTACCCTCTGACATTGAAACAGCCATCTCGATGGCTAGAGCTCGGTCCTTATAATCTTTCAAGGTGGTACACATGAGCGGAGCCATACTCTCACGGATATGGGGTTTCATGCGCATATTGAAGTATCGGACCTTGTCCGCTTCACTTCTCACTTGATCACGAACATAAGCCAGTTGTCGATTAAAATCGACTATCGCCTGGGATATCGACACATTCTGGGGCGTAGCCGAAAAAAACTCAACGATCATGCATTCACGAACAGGCAACAGGCAATACTCTCCCTCCATGGCGGTCTTAAACTCAGCCCATGTAGGTGTACGATCTGCAGGCACTACAGCCTGCCACCAGTCTGCAGCTTCTTTGTCAAGCAAGTACTGAGCAATGGGTACCCTCTTTTCATCCGGACAAGCTACAGCATCAAATGTTCTGTCCAACTGGAAGAGCCAGCTTTCCATACCTAACGAGTCAGACGAACCCACAAAATGGGGCGGCTTCATTCTCATCACATCTCGTAACCACTTACTAGCCCCGTTATCCCCATCTGGATTCTCATTCCGATGTACGACCTGATTCATCTGCACTAACTGATCAACCACCTGACGAAGGATGGTGGCGGCGCCAACGTCAACATTAACGCTAGTCGAATGTCCCTGATCTGTACTGAGCTGATTGGTACTCGGCAAGGAGGGAGTCGCCCTCTCACGCTCCTGATCACGACCACGACTACGACCACGTCTTCGGCCACGACCTCTCGGCATACTGAACGGATGACCAAACAGAATAACGCAACCAAAAAACCGTCACAATGTCAACATAGGACAATAATAGCAGCACGATAAAGCATCAACTCCAAGTCATCACACAAGGGCACGAACTAACACTGTAATTTAAGAACTTCATTCAAAAATAATTCACACAGTCACATCAACAGAGGTGTTTGGATTTTACCAAATCAAACACAGTCAAAACCACACACGTATCGTAGGGATCAAACACTAGCAGCAAAAATAAAATATTTCAGGGGTATTATTCAAATGATAAAATTTTAAAATTCTCAAGTTTGAAAAATTTGGTGAAATGAAATTTTTGAAAACACTTTTAATACCTCGATCGTTTAATCAAAACCATGTATCTCAACATTTAGAAAATACTGAAACATTCTCCGGCGAGCACAACAACACTACAAACTTATCATAACCACTTAGCCCCAACACGTGGACATAAGAAGTTCAAAATTCCGAAAACCAAAAATCGTTCTGCAAAATAAAAATTTCCCAAAATCCTTAAGTTCCTAACCAAAACGACGGTAATATTTTACATTGTCCAAAGTACTTCAAAACACATTTTTCAAATACCGTCTGATTATGTCATTGGAAATACACGGCCCATTTGTCAAAAATTAACAAATTTTAAAAATCCACATAGACCGTGGTTTGACCGCACCATCAAAATATTTTCCAAAAATCGATTTCTACACAAATTCTCAAACTGTAAAGTCCTTCAGAAAATATTCTCAAACTTACCCATAGCGGACAAAAATTACAACATTCCAAAAACAGATGAATTTAAAACCACATACTCAAATGACAGCCAGGGTCGCCAATTCAATCAAATGCATCTCGTGGTATCAAGTTTAAACACACAGCAAAATCATTCATCGGAGTTTCTCACAAACTCTACCGTTGATACCTTCACAGAACCCATCAAGGTTTACATCTTTCACACCATACCACCCCACACGGTGGTTCAAAAGTATAACAGCAATACGCCCAGCTATACTCATACTATGTGCCACAAGTATTAAACACAACTACATTACACAATACTGTGTAAATAAAATCATGCACCGCAATTAACTCACTAAGATAAAATCGTGATACACAGGTATTACGCATAAAGGAGGAGACTTACATCCACAGGCCGCACGGAGGTGACGGTCGCCCACGATACTAATCTCGTCTGACAACATAACCGACACATTGTGACTACGCACAACTCAACTTGTCACCTGACGATTCGAATGACAAGACAACACATTACTCGATCGATCGCGACTTGACTCGACCCGAGAGCCTAGGTTTCCGCAACCTAAGCTCTGATACCATAAATGTAACACCCCCAAAACCATATGAGAATATTACACGCCGTAGACCCTTTCCACAAGGATCTACCAGGCTAAACATCCATAAATAACCAAATGCTTGCCCGACCAGGGTCAAACAATAAAATAATACAGACCGTTATGGTCAATTACACGTGAATACACAGACCGATGAGGTCACACAACCCAATCAACAAAACCGACTTAAACGACATTACCCACACAGGGGTCGAAATACAATACAGCAGAAGACTGAAATCAACTCTGACAACACAACAAAAATCAAACAACTCTCGACTCATGATTAGTATCGCAGCTCGTCATCCTATTGTGCCAATCCGGTGACTGCTCCCCTGAATCTGCATGTACCTGGACGCAAAACATACATCCACCCCCCGATTACTCGGGGGTTAGTAAAACTCCACTGTTTTACTAGTGCAAGTATCAAATCATACGAAATGTAACAAGCAAATAATAATCGTGAATCAAATATAATAATCAAGTATCAAAATATTCCCGGGAGGTTTTTACAATGGAAGATAAGCTATGAAGCATTTGAAAATAAGATTATCATCTCAAGAATTTTTAGAATTTCAAAACCTTTCGAAAATCTTAGGGCCTTAACCCAAATCTCAAATTGTATTTAAACAATTTACAGTACGAAAACATTTCCATAAATCTCGTGGGGCTTGGCCCAACATTCTTTTCTTAAAACTTTCTTACAAAAAGTTTGATTTACAAACATGATTCGTGACACCGTGATCTCCTGTCACGTGTCTCCGTAGGTTCAACAACCCGCACGGACTTAACCAATCACAATAATCACAACAATCAAACATGCTAATGACTCCATGATCGCTTGCCACGAGTCTCCGTAGGTTCAACAACCCACACGAATTGAGCCAACACAACAATCACAACAACCAGTCCCGACCCTGTGAACCTGTGTCACGTGTCACCGTAGGTTCCGTCGAACCCACACGGTTGGACGTACTATGTCCTGATTCAATGGACCTGTGCCATGAATCATCGTAGGCCTCGTCAGACCCGCACGACTGGACCTCAGCACCACACACTAAGTTCTGATCCCATGGACCTGTGCCATAAATCCAAGTGGGCCCCGTCGAACCCACATGAGTGAACTTAGCGTTCCAGTAAACCACATTCACATTCACATTACAGACAACAATAAGCACAGTTAATCAATCACGTTGATCACCACAGAATCGTACATCACACGCACATAACACAATCTCAACAACTATCATCAATCAACGACACACAACCAACATAACACACGTTCGGTACACAATACATTGCACAACCAAGTGTACAACCATCCCATATGTACGTCGCAATCCTGCACAAATGGCACAACACCTAACACGTATACCAATATAACACTATTATCACAAAGCCTTCAAATTGCGGAATACACAACCAATTCAAACAGAACATATTTACGAAGGCAAGCAAAATCATCATAAATCTCATACGTGATTACTAATCGCAAGATACAAGTCGTATAATAAGATACTTGCCTTAATAACCGTTACCGAATACCCCGAAGAACACGGTTCGACCGGGAAGCTTGTACCACGAAGAAGACAACGAACGGAAGGGTTCTGACTCGAGTTCTTCACAAGGAATCTGACCCTAACATCATACCATCAATAAATTAACGAACGAACGAGGAAGAATCATCGTAGAACGCTCAGATTCTCTTTGTGACATTTTATCGAACACCTTCAAGGCGTCGATAAGATACTCAATAAAACGACAAATCCATGGCAATCCAACCATGTAATAACAAGTAATTCGATATAATATAGCTTAACAATCATCAATCCATCACTATTCTGAGTTAAAATGGATTAAACGGATAAATCGAACAAACTCCCCAAAGCTAGATTTTAAGAAAACTTGCCTTGATTCGGCCGATCGGAGCAAGTTATGGAATGATTAATCGATGTTATGGACTCAGGAACTTCTTGGATTTAACACCTAACAACATCCCTCCATGATCATCAAAGCTCCAGCCGCGGAAAACGATGAAACGAGTGAGAAAAATGATGAAAAACCCAACTGTCCTGCCATATATATATACTGCTGCCGGACACGATGCAGCAAACGGCCCACACCAGCGCCGGGTGTCTCGGCCGTGTCTCGGCAGGCTGCCGGTCCTTGCCGACCCGGCGCAGGACACGACGCTCGGCAGCGCCATTTTCAGGGCCGTTTCGCCCACGTGCGGCCAGCAGCCTCCATGCACAAAATGAAGAATCACAACGACGATCCGAACGACCCTGAAACCCGAACCTGAATACGAGTCGAAGATACGGTTACGAAGTACTCGCAAAGACGAATCTAAGAACTAAGAGAACACACGATTCTCACCACCCGAAGGCTCGAAATTCGACAACGGAAGGTAATTACCCCAAACTTTGGGAAATTACGAAAATGGCCCAAAACGTCCGAAAATCACGATACGTGATCGAATAACCAAACCGAAGTTCACAACACGTCTAACAAAGTTAAACGGACTTACGGAAAACTCAAAACAGTAATTTCGGACGAGATTCACAAGAATCGAACTCGAGTGCGGAAAAGTCGTTAAGAAACACGGGACTCAACAAAACAATACCGAAACGAACTCGGATGACAAAAAGTGCAGAATGAATCATTCTCAGAATGATGAAACGGTCCCAAACGAGTCGTCGAAACCGACCTCCGCCGAAAAAAAAAAATTACCTAAAATCCGAAATTGCGGATATTACATTCTACCCTCCTTAAAAGAAGTTTCGTCCCGAAACTTAAATCAAGTAGGGAGAAGCAATATCCCACCAGGAAAACTCAACGAGATACACAAGAACCGAAAAAAAATCGCGCCCAATGGCGAAACTTTACAAGCAACGCGAAAGAATATACAGCGTGAAAACACGCCCCACGATGACCATAACAACGCCACCGGCAATGATTCAAAACAATAACGAGCAATTAACGACGCATCACATACCACATCACATGCACACATTTAATCGAAGAAACGTACGCGACTAAAACGGCTATGCGATAGAAACAAATAGAGTATCACAGTAGAAATCATTCCGATTCTCATCAACAAGAAAATGTCCGACGTCAAAACACAAACAATTCAAGATAACGGAAAACGAGGGTACCGGATATTACATTCTATCACACAAAAAATAAGTTTCGTCCCGAAACTTAAAATAAAACATCAGGGTAAAATACAAACAAAACCAAAAAGTTCACACAACAAATATCAATCTCTACTCGAATTACAACACAAATACAACATGCAACTACGCTACTGGGCACCACTGAGCTCTCCACGCGTAGGGGCGGGATCTCGGCTCCCGAACATCTCAACGACGGTCTCGCAGTGTACCGCCTGATGTCCCACATGTCCACATTTGAAACAGTTAACTTGCGGCGAGCGACAATTCTTCCGAGTATGGCCCACACGGCTACAATTGAAACATAACTTCACGCCGCTTGTCTTACTCGGCTCGTGAGTAGGATTCTTAGACTGATCAAACGAACGATAAGTGTTCCGAGAAGGGCAATACAAGGTAATAGGCTCACGAATCTCAATTCTCTGGCTTCTTGAAAAGTTACTCCAGGTCTTCTGCCTCTTACCTCTTGAGCTACCCTCTGACATGGAAACAGCCATCTCGATGGCTAGAGCTCGGTCCTGATAATCTTTCAAGGTGGTACACATGAGTGGAGCCATAATCTCACGGATATGGGGTTTCATGCGCATATTGAAGTATCGACCTTGTCCGCTTCACTTCTCACTTGATCACGAACATAAGCCAGTTGTCGATTAAAATCGACTATCGCCTGGGATATCGACACATTCTGGGGCGTAGCCGAAAAAAACTCAACGATCCTGCGTTCACGAACAGGAAACGGGCAATACTCTGCCTCCATGGCGGTCTTAAACTCAGCCCATGTAGGTGTACGATCTGCAGGCACTACAGCCTGCCACCAGTCTGCAGCTTCTTTGTCAAGCAAATACTGAGCAATGGGTACCCTCTTTTCATCCGGACAAGCTACAGCATCAAATGTTCTGTCCAACTGGAATAGCCAGCTTTCCCAACCTAACGAGTCAGACGAACCCACAAAACGGGGCGGCTTCATCCTCATCACATCTCGTAACCACTTACTAGCCCCGTTATCCTCATCTGGATTCTCATTCCAATGTACGACCTGATTCATCTGCACTAACTGATCAACCACCTGACGAAGGATGGTGGCGGCGCCAACATCAACATTAACGCTAGTCGAATGTCCCTGATCTGTACTGAGCTGATTGGTACTCGACAAGGAGGGAGTCGCCCTCTCACGCTCCTGATCACGACCACGACTACGACCACGTCTTCGGCCACAACCTCTCGGCATACTGAACGGATGACCAACAAAATAACGCAACCAAACAACCGTCACAACGTCAACATAGGACAATAATAGCAGCACGATAAAGCATCAACTCCAAGTCATCACACAAGTGCACGAACTAACACTGTAATTTAAGAACTTCATTCAAAAATAATTCACACAGTCACATCAACAGAGGTGTTTGGATTTTACCAAATCAAACACAGTCAAAACCACACACGTATCGTAGGGATCAAACACTAGCAGCAAAAATAAAATATTTCAGGGGTGTTATTCAAATGATAAAATTTTAAAATTCTCAAGTTTGAAAAATTTGGTGAAATGAAATATTTGAAAACACTTTTAATACCTCGATCGTTTAATCAAAACCATGTATCTCAACATTTAGAAAATACTGAAACATTCTCCGGCGAGCACAACAACACTACAAACTTATCACAACCACTTAGCCCCAACACGTGGACATAAGAAGTTCAAAATTCCGAAAACCAAAAATCGTTCTGCAAAATAAAAATTTCCCAAAATCCTTAAGTTCCGAACCAAAACGACGGTAATATTTTACATTGTCCGAAGTACTTCAAAACACATTATTCAAATACCGTCTGATTGTGTCATTGGAAATACACGGCCCATTTGTCAAAAATTAACAAATTTTAAAAATCCACATAGACCGTGGTTTGACTGCACCATCAAAATATTTTCCAAAAATCGATTTCTACAAAAATTCTCAAACTGTAAAGTCCTTCAGAAAATATTCTCAAACTTACCCATAGCGGACAAAAATTACAACATTCCAAAAACAGATGAATTTAAAACCACATACTCAAATGACAGCCAGGGTCGCCAATTCAATCAAATGTATCTCGTGGTATCAAGTTTAAACACACAGCAAAATCATTCATCGGAGTTTCTCACAAACTCTCTCGTTGATACCTTCACAGAACCCATCAAGGTTTACATCTTTCACACCATACCACCCCACACGGTGGTTCAAAAGTAAAACAGCAATACGCCCAGCTATACTCATCCTATGTGCCACAAGTATTAAACACAACTACATTACACAATACTGTGTAAATAAAATCCGCAATTAACTCACTAAGATAAAATCGAGATACACAGTTATTACGCGTAAAGGAGGAGACTTACATCCATAGGCCGCACGGAGGTGACGGTCGCCCACGATACTAATCTCGTCTGACAACATAACCGACACATTGTGACTACGCACAACTCAACTTGTCACCTGACGATTCGAACGACAAGACAACACATTACTCGACCGATCACGACTTGACTCGACCCGACAGTCTAGGTTTCCGCAACTTAAGCTCTGATACCATAAATGTAACACCCCCAAAACCATATGGGAATATTACATGCCGTAGACCCTTTCCACAAGGATCTACCAGGCTAAACATCCATAAATAACCAAATGCTTGCCCGACCAGGGTCAAACAATAAAATAATACAGACCGTTATGGTCAATTACACGTGAATACACAGACCGATGAGGTCACACAACCCAATCAACAAAACCGACTTAAACGACATTACCCACACAGGGGTCGAAATACAATACAGCAGAAGACTGAAATCAACTCTGACAACACAACAAAAATCAAACAATTCTCGACTCATGATTAGTATCGCAGCTCGTCATCCAATTGTGCCAATCCATGCTTGCTCCCCGAATGCATGTACACGGGACGCAAAACATACATCCACCCCCGATTACTCGGGGGTTAGTAAAACTCCACTGTTTTACTAGTGCAAGTATCAAATCATACGAAATGTAACAAGCAAATAATAATCGTGAATCAAATATAATAATCAAGTATCAAAATATTCCCGGGAGGTTTTTACAAGGGAAGATAAGCTATAAAGCATTCGAAAATAAGATTATCATCTCAAGAATTTTTAGAATTTCAAAACCTTTCGAAAATCTTAGGGCCTTAACCCAAATCTCAAATTATATTTCAACAATTTACAGTACGAAAACATTTCCATAAATCTCGTGGGGCTCGGCCCAACATTCTTTCTTAAAACTTTCTTACAAAAAGTTTGATTTACAAACATGATTCGTGACACCGTGATCTCCTGTCACGTGTCTCCGTAGGTTCAACAACCCGCACGGACTTAACCAATCACAATAATCACAACAATCAAACATGCTCATGACTCCGTGATCGCTTGCCACGAGTCTCCGTAGGTTCAACAACCCACACGAATTGAGCCAACACAACAATCACAACAACCAGTCTCGACCCCGTGAACCTGTGTCACGTGTCACTGTAGGTTCTGTCGAACCCACACGGTTGGACGTACTGTGTCCTGATTCAATGGACATGTGCCATGAATCATCGTAGGCCTCGTCAGACCCACACGACTGGACCTCAGCACCACACACTAAGTTCTGATCCCATGGACCTGTGCCATGAATCCTCGTAGGCCCCGTTGAACCCACATGAGTGAACTTAGCGTTCCATCACACCACATTCACATTCACATTACAGACAACAATGAGCACAGTTAATCAATCACGTTGATCACCACAGAATTGTACATCACACGCACATAACACAATCTCAACAACTATCATCAATCAACGACACACAACCAACATAACACACGTTCGGTACATAATACATTCCACAACCAAGTGTACAACCATCCCATATGTACGTCGCAATCCTGCACAAATGGCACAACACCTAACACGTATACCAATATAACACTATTATCACAAAGCCTTCAAATTGCGGAATACACAACCAATTCAAACAGAACATATTTACGAAGGCAAGCAAAATCATCATAAATCTCATACGTGATTACTAATCGCAAGATACAAGTCGTATAATAAGATACTTGCCTTAATAACCGTTACCGAATACCCCGAAGAACACGGTTCGACCGGGAAGTTGTACCACGAAGAAGACAACGAACGGAAGGCTTGTGACTCGAGTTCTTCACAAGGAATCTGACCCTAACATCATACCATCAATAAATTAATGAACGAACGAGGAAGAATCATCGTAGAACGCTCAGATTCTCTTTGTGACATTTTATCGAACACCTTCAAGGCGTCGATAAGATACTCAATAAAACGACAAATCCATGGCGATCCAACCATGGAATAACAAGTAATTCGATATAATATAGATTAACATTCATCAATCCATCACTATTCTGAGTTAAAACGGATTAAACAGATAAATCGAACAAAATCCCCAAAACTAGATTTTAAGAAAACTTGCCTTGATTCGGCCGATCGGAGCAAGTTATGTAATGATTAATCGATGTTATGGACTCAGGAACTTCTTGGATTTAACACCTAACAACATCCCTCCATGATCATCAAAGCTCCAGCCGCGGAAGAGGATGAAACGAGTGAGAAAAATGACGAAAAACCCAACTGTCCTGCCATATATATATACTGCTGCCGGACACGGTGCAGCAAACGGCCCACACCAGCGCCGGGTGTCTCGGCCGTGTCTCGGCAGGCTGCCGGTACTTGCCGACCCGGCGCAGGACACCGCAGCGCGGCGCCGTTTCAGGCGTTTCGCCCAGTCGGCCAATGACCTCCAGGCACAAAATGAAGAATCACAACGACGATCCGAACGACCCCGAAACCCGAACCTGAATACGAGTCGAAGATACGGTTACGAAGTACTCGCAAAGATGAATCTAAGAGCTAAGATAACACACGATTCCGACCACCCGAAAGCTGGAAATTCGACAACGGAAGGTAATTACCCCAAACTTTGGGAAATTACGAAAATGGCCCAAAATGTCCGAAAATCACGATACGTGATCGAATAACCAAACCGAAGTTCACAACACGTCTAACAAAGTTAAACGGACTTACAGAAAACTCGAAACAGTAATTTCGGATGAGATTCACAAGAATCGAACTCGAGTGCGGAAAAGTCGTTAAGAAACACGGGACTCAACAAAACAATACCGAAACGAACTTGGATGACAAAAAGTACAGAATTAATCATTCTCAGAATAATGAAATGGTCCCAAACGAGTCGTCGAAACGGACCTCCACCGAAAAAATAAAATTACCGAAAATCCGAAATTGCGGATATTACATTCTACCCTCCTTAAAAGAAGTTTCGTCCCGAAACTTAAATCAAGTAGGGAGAAGCAATATCCCACCAGGAAAACTCAATGAGATACACAAGAAACGAAAAAAAATCGCGCCCAATGGCAAAACGTTACAAGCAATGCGAAAGAATAGACAGCGTGAAAACACGCCCCACGACGACCATAACAACGCCACCGTCAATGATTCATAACAATAACGAGCAATTAACGACGAATTACATACCACATCACATGCACACATTTAATCGAAGAAACGTACGCGACAACAATTCGTACCCGACTAAAACGGCTATGCGATAGAAACAAATAGAGTATCACGATAGAAATCATTCCGATTCTCATCAACAAGAAAATGTCCGACGTCAAAACACAAACAATTCAAGATAACGGAAAATGAGGGTACCGGATATTACAACATCAACCATGGATCAGATACAATAACCAAGTACCAAATCATTCCCGAGAGGTTTTAACAATTTAGAAAACGAGTAAGGAATTATTCGCAAGTAAAATTCTCATCTCGGGAATTTTTAGAAATACAAAACCTTTAGGGCCTTGAGTCCTGATTTGTAAAACCTTTTCGAAAACCTTAGGGTTCTAACCCAAATCTTGATTCGTTTTTCGGCAATTTACAGTACGAAAATATTTCCATAAATCTCGTGGAGCTCGGACCAACATTCTTTTCTTAAAACTTTCTTTCGAATATAGGTTTATGAAAACATAATCATGACTCCGTGATCTCCTACCACGAGTCTCCGTAGGTTCGACAACCCGCATGGAAGGAATCAAACACATCAATCACAACAACCAGTCCCGAACCCGTGAACCTGTGTCACATGTCACCGTAGGTTCTGCTAAACCCGCACGGTTGGAATCAAGCACATCATCACAACAACCAGTCCCGACCCCGTGAACCTGTGTCACGTGTCACCGTAGGTCCCGTCGAACCTGCACGGTTGGACGTACTGTGTCCTGACCTCATGGACCTATGCCATGTGTCATCGTAGGCCTCGTCAGACCCGCACGATTGGACCTCAGCACCACAAACTAAGTTCTGATCCCACGGACCTGTGCCATGAATCCTCGTAGGCCCCGTCGAACCCACACGAGTGAACTTAGCATTCCAGCACACAACATTCACATTCACATCACACCAACACACTCACAATCAATCAACTATCTTGCCTATTCCAAGTGTACAATCGACCAACATATACATTTCCAAGTTACACTTCCAAGATTATCACAACTAACCACAAATCATTCATTTCAACACGTAAGTCATATTCACAAGGTACAAAATATATAAGCAAGATACTTGCCTCGATAGTCGACACCCGAATATTCCTACGAACACGGAACAACCCAAAAAACCCCGTACACCTACAATACTCTGTGAAAACACAAGGGGAACATGAT
The DNA here is from genome assembly GCA_033398695.1 of Orobanche coerulescens. Lineage (NCBI taxonomy): Eukaryota > Viridiplantae > Streptophyta > Magnoliopsida > Lamiales > Orobanchaceae > Orobanche > Orobanche coerulescens. Next base: position 172,023,443 of record CM065811.1, read on the forward strand.
TACTACAAGTATTGTAACACCCGAACCCGACAAGGATAGAAGTATCACATTGTGGTGGCATATAAGAACATACATAATAGAACGCAAGCGGAAGTCTAATCATAAATACCAAAATGTAAGTCAACATGACTTAAAAGAAATACATAATCTCCATAATCCAAAATGAAGGACCTAAACTAAGTCTAAATAATGAAAACAAAGTCCAAAAGCTAAGAAGTCTAATCTAGATAAGTCCACACACAGCTCCTACTCTCAGCCCAAAGATAGCCCAGCTCCCAGCTTAATAACCTGACACGGAAGAAAAGAAAACGCGACTGAGCTTAAAAAGCCCAGTGAATAGATATATATAGCAAAGTGCTGAAACTGAAATGAGAAAACAGAATATGGTGCAATGGGGAAATATCAGAAGGTATAACATAAGTGTAGTAAATGGTGTAAGGGTTACAGTTTTATACCACGAGCACAGAGACATATCATCATAACATCATATCATCATAAGTAACATAAATATCATAAATGGATTAGCTAACTCCCAGAGTGTGAATGACGTGTATGGCACACAATCACCATTCACCAGAAATATGACATATACATATCAGATCAGATCTAGGATGCATCCATACGCCCCTGCAGAAATCATAATGGACAGAAACATAATACTTGAGCTCATAATACATAACAGAAAAGGGACGCAGTGGGTCATCACTCGCCCACCGTGGAGTCATGCCATTGGTGGTTCAATGACATGGTCATGGAACCCTCATGACTAGTGAAAGCTCGGGTAGCAAACTGAAGGGTCAAACAGAATGTCATAACAATGACACAGAATATATAAGTTATCAGAAAATATCATAACATGGGTTCATATAAAGGCTCATAGCAAAGGCTCAAATCATAAGTGTCATATCAGAAGTGTCATAATAGAAGGCTCAAAGCAAAGGTATCATAATCGGAAATAACTAATAATCAAAAGATGTGTGAGAGTCATGAGAAATCTTAAGATAAAGGTCCGAATATCTGTACCTTATGCAAATGATATGACACTTATGATTTGAGCCTTTGCTATAAGGCACAAATGATAACAAGTCATCCTCAACTAAAAATCACTACATGATAGTAACACACATAGTATCACATTAGAAAACATTTCGATTTAACGTCAACAAGAAAAAAAATATCCGGTGTGAAAACACAAACAATACAAAATAACGGAAAACGAAAATACCGGATATTATATTATACCCCATTAAAAGTAAATTTTGTCCCGAAACTTAAAATAAAACATCAGGGTAGAATACAAACAAAACCAAAAAGGTTCACATAACAAATATTAATCTCCACTCGAGATATAGTCCAAAATACAACACACAACTACATTACTGGGCACCACTGGCCCCTCCACGAGTAGGGGCGGGATCTCGGCTCCCGAACATCTCAACGACGGTTTCGCAATGCATGCATGGTGTCCCAAATGACCACAATGAAACAGTTAACTTGCGGCGAGCGACAATTCTTCCGAGTATGGCCCACACGGCTACAGTTGAAACACATCTTCACGCTGCTCGTCTTACTCGGCTCTTGAGTAAGATTCTTAGACTGATCAAACGAACGATGTGTGTGTTAGGATTGTATACTGCAAAGCATACTTTATGCTTGTATTACCTAATTTCCCTATTACTACCTATGAGGATATTAATTATATTTAATCACATGTTTTGCATATTAATTCACGTTATGGTTATGCAAATGAAATGTCTAATTATTTTATATTGTAGATAATGTGGTGTGTTGGTGTCACACGGAAGATCACATTATCGGTGCCTTATAAAATAATATAATTGTTCACAACCTATATAATTATTAGACAAATTATATAAAAGGTTGTAGTGTATGCTTGAGAATAGTTGGTCTTGACTATTAGCATACATTAGCGTATTTGCATACGTTGAACAGGATCGAGGTGAGATAGTGTCTTCTGTACTGACTGTAAGAAGAACTAAATCTCGGATAATTATTATTTCTTAATTCTAAGTATATAATATTTAATTGTGTATTTATATTAATTATTGCTTTGATTTATCATAGGTGAGAGTCAAAATGATCGACTCAATAAGCCTCGTATCTTGGGCAATAATATTGTTTATACGACAATTATTATTATTACTAGAAATCGTGTCCCGACTCGTGCGGGTTGATGATGTCCCCTTGAGGTGCTCGATAATGATTATTATATCAAACCCTGCAGGTGGATTTAATTCCGATATAATAATAAGGTTCGAGTGGTACTACTCTTGGATAAGATATTAATTAATTAAAGTTGCCAGTAGCTCATAATTAATTAATGGACATTCGATATCTTAAACACGGGAAATAATATATTTAATAAGGAGCCCAATTTCGTAATTTGGGATTTTGGTAGGAAGTGCAATATCAAACTTTTTAGTGGACTAAGTTGATATTAATTGATTCATCATATATTAGGAAGAGTCCTAATAAGGTAAGATGAATTAATTAGGAGTCCTTCCATAATCCTCCTTTAGATCCCTAGTAGTAGTCCAAGAGCCTATAAATAGGACATTATGGTGTTGGCCGATTTTATGCTTCAACATACACAAGGAATTTCAATTTTTCTTCTAAGTGTTTAATTGTGGATCTTGACTTGTGTCTTTGATTCCATAATTGAGAGAACACTTTAATTCTTGCTACATATCGGAATTACTTGAAGAAAAGAAAATCGAGAGTTGTGAGGCAAGGTGATTTCGGCCGATCCATAAGGTGTCCAAGAAAGATCCGGTAGCTCGTTGCCCACACAACGTCCGGTTCAAGGCGGATCATACTCTAGAAGATCTGAAGGTAGAAATACAAGGCAATCAAGAAGGAAGTAACCATCGCGCTTCAAAAGGTAATATCCTATGATCTTGGATCTAGATTAGGATATTTTAATTAATCAACATATTAAATTAATAAATAATAAATAATATTTAAATTGCTTGTTAGTCTTAGTAATTAATTAATTAGCATGCCTAAATAGATCTAATGCTCGTAGATACGTAAAACGCGATTATCAACTTTCCCAAACTTCGCTTCCGCTGCGTTTTACTTTCCAACAATTGGTATCAGAGACGGATTTTTAGGCTTTTGCTATTTTAATTAATTTTAGTGATTAATTGATAGCAATTTAAATATTCATATATTTTGATGTTGGAATATTTTGCTAGATGTGTTCTTGCAGGTGATATGATCCAATTATCATGGTTTATATGAATGGTGAATTTATTTATTTATTTTTATTAATTATACAATTGTTGGTTTGGCCCGTTTTTTAGGCATGTAATGGTTTTTCCCGTGAGAAAATCTGCGGGTAGTTCTAGGTGGTTTTATTTTTTCGTGTAAATCTTGATGTAATTTCGATGTATTTTATTTTGTATAAAATTGTAATCGAATTCGGAAAAGATGGGATCGCGAAGAAATAGAGCGAGCAGGGCTATTGGCAAACCATGGCGGCAATGACATTGCCGAAGAGCGGCCTGGCTGCAGCGGCGGCCGAATTGCCGGTGCCGCGGCACTGGTCCGGCCGGTTATTGTTCGGGCCGGTCGTCGATTTTGGTCCGTCGTTTTATGCCGTTCGTTGCGTCCGCTGGGAAGTCGGGATTTAAAATTAATTTTTTTTTATGTAATTAATTTTGCATAAAAGTAAAATTTTAATTTTGAAAATCCACGGCCCGGCCGGGGAGGAGCGACGAAATGCTTGATTCAGTGGGAGAGATCGAGTCGAAGATTTTCTCGGATTCAACTCAAGGAAGAAGACCATGATAATTGGATAATTAATTATCCATGCTTTATTTTTGGTTCTTTTATTGTTTTGATGTATGGCATGTATGGATGTATGCGTGATATGTTTCCTTGCATGTTAGGACGAGAAAATTAAAAACCTTAAGGCTAAAATAACTAAGTGATTAAATTGATTTAATTTTTTTAATTAAAATCAAATTGGCCTCCATAATTAATTTAAATTGTGAAGTAATTAGCACGCGCGTTGACATTAGAGTCTTCCTCCATATCGGATGTGCTAATTATAGGTTCACTAGTTTTAAATTTCAAAATGATAACATAAGGTAAATATTATTTTTCTATGATAGGACCTCTCCATCTGTAGGACTATTATTTCAAAGATAATATTTTAAGGATGTTAAATTATGGTGTTCACTTAGGTGTATTAATTAATTAGCTCCCCATCGGAGTCTATGTTAATTAATACATGGCCAAGAGGAACCAACTATTAATTTTACTTGTCATAACGTAATTTGACTAGATAGTAAAATTAAAGACGTAAAACTCTACTTGAAAAATGTGTGTGTAAACGTCCACACGATCGTGGCTTGCATGTGCGGATTTTTTGAGGTGTTGGTTGCTAGCATATATATTGTGTTTTGAGGTTTTTCGATATATTTTGCTATGCATTATGTGATGGATGTTTTTAATTTTTATTCTCAGATGTCTTTCAATCCACTAGCTGTTATTCTCAAAGAAAATAAACTAGATGGCACTAACTTTGCCGATTGGAAAAGAAATCTTGACATTGTCCTGACTGCTGAGGGGCATAAGTTTGTCTTAATCGAGGAGAGCCCTCTAGAACCAGAACCGGATGCCACTCCCGAAGAGTTGGCTGAATTCCGAAAATGGAAAAAGTCTGATGAGATGGCTCGCTGTTACATTTTGGCTTCACTGACAAATGTATTGCAGCATCAGCATCAGACGATGGGTTCGGCCGCGGAAATGATGAAAAGTCTCACCGAGATGTTTGGTCATCAGAACTGGGCGGCTAGACAAAATGCTATGAGGGTATTGATGACAACCCAAATGTCTGAAGGGACTCCAGTGAGGGATCATGTTCTAAAAATGATGTCTCATTTGAGCAGGCGAGCATCTTTGGGGCTACTATCGATGCGGAAAGCAGCAGTCGATATTATCTTAGGCGGCTTACCTAGAAGCTTTGAGCGGTTCCGCCTCAACTACAATATGAACCGTAGGACATATAGTTTGGCGGAACTTAAGCGAAACTTGATCTGTGAAGGTCTCTTCAAACAAGGTTATCATCAGATTCTTGCGGCAACCGGTGCTACTTCTTCCAAACCCATATGGGGAAAGAAGAAGAAGCAGGTTGGTCAGAAGCAAGTGGCAGCCCTCAAGGTGAAAAGCAAGGCTCCTCACCCCGAGGCGAACAAAAAGCCAAAGGGAAAGTGCTACAAGTGCGGTCAGAAAGGACATTTTAAAGCGGACTGCCCTGCTCTTAAGAAAGGTATGTCTCGTGCACTAGTAGTCAAAACATGTTTGGCATCTTGTTGTTCCACTTCGTGGATAGTTGATTCAGGCTCCACTGATCATGTTTGCTTTGACTCGCATGGTTTTCAGGTAACCAAGCAGCTTAGTGCGGGCGAGATTACCATCAACTGGGGCGATTATTCCAGGCTTATGGCTGTTGCAGTGGGAGTCGTGCAGTTGAAGATTAATGATAAAATATTAGTTCTCATTAATGTATTATTAGTACCAGATTTTAGAATGAATTTAATTTCGGTTTCTAAATTAAAATGTGATGGTTATTCAGTTTCTTTTGATGATGATGCCATTATTAAGAAAAGAAGCGGTGAATATATTTGCAGAGGTACTTTTAATGATGGACTATATATTGTTAATACTGCACAAACTCCTATGCATAAATCACTTAACTCTTTGTCTAAACCTAAAAAGAGAAAAGAACCTTCAAGCATAAACCAAACATATCTGTGGCATTTACGGTTAGGACATGTAAACCTTAGAAGGATTCAAAGATTGGTAGATGATGGCCCATGGATGATCTCCAAGTTGAGTCATTTCCAATTTGTGAATCCTGTCTGGAAGGTAAGATGACCAAAAGGGTTTTTAAAACCAAGGGAAACCGTGCTCAGGATGTGTTAGAATTGGTTCATACGGATGTATGTGGTCCAATGAATATCCAGGCTAGGGGTGGTTTCGAATACTTCATCACGTTCATAGATGACTATTCGAGATATGGATACATCTATTTGATGCGACGTAAGTCCAAGCCTTTGACAAGTTCGGAGACTTCAAGGCTGAAACGGAGAAGCGTCATGGGAAGAGTATCAAGTCGCTACGATCCGATCGTGGTGGCGAATACCTTAGTGGAGAGTTTTGGATTTCTTGGCGAATGAGGGATTTCGTCCCGACTTACCACAGGAACTCCACAACAAAATGGTGTGGTGAAAGAAGGAATAGGACTCTTTTAGAAATGGTTAGATCAATGATGAGTTATTCGATTTACCTATTTCGTTTGGGGATACGCCTTAGAAACAGAGGCGTACATTCTAAACTCCAGTGCCTTGAAATCGCTTCCAAAACACCCACGAAGCGTGGAGTGGGCGTAAGCCTCTAGGACATGTTCGGATTTGGGGTACTCCGACATGTGCCGAATAAGGAAGTCGATAAGTTGGCATCTCGCATGTATACGAGTGTTTGTAGGATACCCTAAGGGAACGAAGGGTGGCTTGTTCTATAGTCCCCAGATCGGAAGGTCATTGTTAGCACCAATGCCCGATTTACGGAAGAGGATTATATGATTAGTCACAAGCCCATGAGCGAGATAATTCTCGGAAGAGGCGAGGCGAGACTCCGTCTATACCAATCGTACAAGCGCCAACTAACACCGCACCACGTATCGATTCTCAAACTTTTACACCAACTCGGGATTTGCCTCGTCGTAGTGGGAGGGTTGTTCGTCACCCGAGCGATTCATAGGCGTGGGAAAGTCTTCGGACTCAATCCCGCGAAGATGAATCGGTTCCTGGACCTATAAGGAGGCAATCCAAGATAAAGATGCGACTCGGCAAGAAGCAATGGAATCAGAAATGGGATCTATGGATTCCAATCAAGTGTGGGAGCTAGTAGAGCTACCTGATGGTGTACAAGCCATTGGGAGTAAATGGGTCTACAAGCGAAAGAAAGGACGTGACGGGAAGGTTGAAACCTTCAAAGCAAGGCTTGTTGCAAAAGGTTACACTCAGAAAGAGGATATCGATTATGATGAAACCTTTTCGCCGGTAGCCATGCTTAAGTCAATCCGGATTCTTTTAGCTATAGCTGCGCATTTGGATCTGGAGATTTGGCAGATGGATGTCAAGACTGCATTCTTGAATGGGAGTCTAGACAAGGAAATCTATATGCGCCAAGCAGAGGGATTCATTGCCAAAGGAGAAGAGCACTTGGTGTGCAAACTTAAGAAATCCATTGATGGAATTAAGCAAGCATCTAGATCTTGGAACACTCGTTTTGACGAAGTTGTCCAGTCATATGGATTCGTCCAATGTCCGAGTGAGAGTTGTGTGTATGAGAAATGCGATGGAAACGTGTTGGTGTTTCTTGTACTGTATGTAGACGATATCCTTCTGATTGGAAACAACGTGAAGGAATTGTCGGACGTACGGGTATGGCTATCTGAGTAGTTCGATATGAAGGATCTAAGAGAAGCAGGACACATCCTTGGAATCAGGATCTTTCGTGATCGGAAGAAAAGGATGTTGTGCTTATCCCAGGCATCCTATATCGATACAGTGCTGAAGCGGTTTAGCATGGAGAATTCCAAGAAAGGTTTTCTACCTTACAGACATGGAATTCAACTATCTAAGAACATGTGTCCTAAGACACAAAAGGAGATAGATGACATGAAGATGGTCCCTTATGCATCTGCTGTGGGAAGTCTCATGTTTGCTATGCTTTGCACTAGACCAGATATATATCATGCCGTGGGCATGGCTGCTAGATATCAGTCAAACCCAGGACCAGGACACTGGATTGCTGTCAAGCACATACTCAAGTACCTGAGAAGGACTAGGAAGTACATGCTTGTATATCAATCAGACGACCTGTTTCCGGTGGGTTACACTGACTCAGATTTTTCATCGGACAAAGAAAAGTCCAAGTCTACTTCGGGTTATGTGTTTAGCCTGGGAGGTGGAGCCATTAGTTGGAGGAGTGTGAAGCAGAAATGCATCTCGGACTCTACCATGGAAGCCGAGTACGTGGCAGCCTCTGAGGTAGCCAAGGAGGCAGTGTGGCTCAAGTACTTCCTGCAGGACTTAGATGTGATTCCCGATTTGCCAGAGGGTATTACACTTTATTGTGATAATACTGGTGCAGTCGCAAATTCGAGGGAACCACGAGCCCATCAGGCAAGTAAACATATCAACCGAAAGTACCACATCATACGACACTTCGTAAAGGAAGGAGACGTAGTTGTAGCCAGGATTGCATCGGAAGATAATCTTGCTGACCCTTTCACGAAAGGCCTACCTTCAAAAGTTTTTGAAAGGCATGTGGAAGGAATGGGATTACGGTGTATGGCAGCATTGCTTTGAGTATAAGTGGGAGAAATGAGAGACTATGTAATAGAGTAGTATACTTAAAAGCATGCTTTGAGTATAAGTGGGAGATTGTTAGGATTGTATACTGCAAAGCATACTTTATGCTTGTATTACCTAATTTCCCTATTACTACCTATGAGGATATTAATTATATTTAATCACATGTTTTGCATATTAATTCACGTTATGGTTATGCAAATGAAATGTCTAATTATTTTATATTGTAGATAATGTGGTGTGTTGGTGTCACACGGAAGATCACATTATCGGTGCCTTATAAAATAATATAATAGTTCACAACCTATATAATTATTAGACAAATTATATAAAAGGTTGTAGTGTATGCTTGAGAATAGTTGGTCTTGACTATTAGCATACATTAGCGTATTTGCATACGTTGAACAGGATCGAGGTGAGATAGTGTCTTCTGTACTGACTGTAAGAAGAACTAAATCTCGGATAATTATTATTTCTTAATTCTAAGTATATAATATTTAATTGTGTATTTATAATAATTATTGCTTTGATTTATCATAGGTGAGAGTCAAAATGATCGACTAAATAAGCCTCGTATCTTGGGCAATAATATTGTTTATACGACAATTATTATTATTACTAGAAATCGTGTCCCGACTCGTGCGGGTTGATGATGTCCCCTTGAGGAGCTCGATAATGATTATTATATCAAACCCTGCAGGTGGATTTAATTCCGATATAATAATAAGGTTCGAGTGGTACTACTCTTGGATAAGATATTAATTAATTAAAGTTGTCAGTAGCTCATAATTAATTAATGGACATTCGATATCTTAAACACGGGAAATAATATATTTAATAAGGAGCCCAATTTCGTAATTTGGGATTTTGGTAGGAAGTGCAATATCAAACTTTTTAGTGGACTAAGTTGATATTAATTGATTCATCATATATTAGGAAGAGTCCTAATAAGGTAAGATGAATTAATTAGGAGTCCTTCCATAATCCTCCTTTAGATCCCTAGTAGTAGTCCAAGAGCCTATAAATAGGACATTATGGTGTTGGCCGATTTTATGCTTCAACATACACAAGGAATTTCAATTTTTCTTCTAAGTGTTTAATTGTGGATCTTGACTTGTGTCTTTGATTCCATAATTGAGAGAACACTTTAATTCTTGCTACATATCGGAATTACTTGAAGAAAAGAAAATCGAGAGTTGTGAGGCAAGGTGATTTCGGCCGATCCATAAGGTGTCCAAAAAAGATCCGGTAGCTCGTTGCCCACACAACATCCGGTTCAAGGCGGATCATACTCTAGAAGATCTGAAGGTAGAAATACAAGGCAATCAAGAAGGAAGTAACCAACGCGCTTCAAAAGGTAATATCCTATGATCTTGGATCTAGATTAGGATATTTTAATTAATCAACATATTTAATTAATAAATAATAAATAATATTTAAATTGCTTGTTAGTCTTAGTAATTAATTAATTAGCATGCCTAAATAGATCTAATGCTCGTAGATGCTTAAAACGCGATTATCAACTTTCCCAAACTTCGCTTCCGCTGCGTTTTACTTTCCAACAGTGTGTTCCCACAAGGACAATGCGAAGCAATAGGCTCACGAATCTCACTTCTCTGACCTCTTGAAAAGTTACCCGAGGTCTTGTGTCTCTTACCTCCTGAGCTAGCCTCTGCCACGGAAACAGCCATCTCGATGGCTAAAGCTCCGTCCTGATATTCTTTCAAAGTAGTACACATAAGCGGAGCCATACTCTCACGGATATGGGGTTTCATGTGCATATTATAGTACCGGATCTTGTCCGTTTCACTTCTCACATGATCCTGAACATAAGCCAGCTGCCGATTATAATCATCTATCACCTTGGATATCGACACATCCTGGGGCGTAGCTGAGAAAAACTCAATGATCCTGCGCTCATGGACAGGCAACGGCCAATACTCTGCCTCCATGGCAGTCTTAAACTCAGCCCATGTAGGTGTACGATCTGCAGGCGCTACAGCCTGCCACCAGTCTGCAGCTTCTTTGTCGAGCAGGTACTAAGCAATGGGTACCCTCCTTTCATATGGACAAGCTACAACATCAAATGTTCTGTCCAACTGTAAGAGCAAGTTCCCCCATTCTAACGAGTCAGAAGAACCTACAAAACGGGGCAGGTGCATTCTCATCATATCGCGTAACCACTTACTAGCTCATTATCCCCATCTAGGTTCTCATTCCGGTATATGGTCTGATTTATCTGCACTAACTGGTCAACCACCTGACGAAGGATGGTGGCGGCACCAACGTCATTATCACCTCTGGCTGATTTCCCCCGACCACGCGACTGGTCATCCCGACCATCTGTACTGAGCTGATTGGCACTCGACAGCGAGCGAGTCGCCCTTTCATGCTCTTGATTACGACTATCACCACGACCACGTCCTCGACCTTGACCTCTCGGCATACTAAACGGACCAGCGTTCAGAACAACAAAAAAAATATCACATAATCAACATAGGACAACAAATAATAGCACACTAAATATCCACTCCAAGTCATTGCACGAATACACGAATGATCACTGCAACAATAGAACTTAATTTCATAAGTAATTCACTTGGCTACATCAACAAAACGTACAACCTTTACCAAAACAAACACGGTCAGAACCACATACATATCATTGTGGTAAAACATTTATAACATTCTTTAAAAATAAATTTTTCCGAGGTATTCGTTCAGTTGATAATATTTTTAAAATCCTTGAGTTCGAATGATTTTGCTGAAATGATTTTTTTTAAAAGAAAATATTTGATACCTCGACCATTTAATCAAAACCGTGAACCCATTATCATAATTGTTTCGTTTTGAAATCATTTACAAAACAACATTTTGAAATATCAAATCTACTCTATAACCGATGTCATCAAAATGACCTTATTAATATATATCATCACACTAATCATTTCCACAGATCAACTATCATACCAGGATAACGTCATGGGATAATACAATTAAATCAGAGTATGTCGTCACAACACTTAGGTGTACAATCAAATTTGCTAGCAAAAAAGGTAACGATCAACAACACGTCAATAATATCCAAACAGGATAAACAACCGAGTGCAACATTACTGATACAATAGTTAAAGTTCACAATCGTCATTGGCGGACCACACGACTATATCCATAAAAATTAAATGATCGACAAGGAGCACAGATACCACTGTAAAAACAACATTACTGCCGTGACAGTCACAAGCTTACGGCCGTAATAATAGACAATTTACGGCCGTAACAACTAGGAGCTTACGGTCGTAATGTTAAACACCTTACGGCCGTAATCACTAGCTGCAGGACAGCAGAATTGTCCTAGCAGCCCCGAAACGGCTCTGAAGGTTAAGGATCGACTCCTAACAATATATCCCCACATTTGGAAACACTGCAAAATTCTCCGACGAGCATAACAACATAACAATCTTGTCGCAACGACTTAGTCCCAACACACACAAACATAACGTTTTAAATTCCAAAAATCAAAGTCGTTTTGCAAAAAAAACATCCAAAATCCTTTCGATCATATCGAAAAATGACGGCAACAATTTGCAATGTCCGAGGTACTTTAATATTGGAACATTTTGTTCCATACATGTTTTAGTAGTATTTTGATGATTAAGTTGTTACACAAAACAAACCAACAAAGAGGCGAAGCAAAGCATCGAAGAAATCGAAGTCGCAAAAAGGTGTTCTGAACATGCATAACGTACGCAATGAAGATCGCATAGCTTATGTAAGTGGACATCAATAACCTACGTAATATGGTATTGACAACGTACGTAACCAAGTGTTTGTGAATTCAAACGAGATGAACGTTGGAGATGACGTCATGGCATAGGTCAGAAAGCAACGGATATGTTGACAAAAGTTAACGTACGTAATGGATAATGGCTAACTTACGTAACACATAAAACGAATGCTACTGGACTCATCTGCTGTATTGATAACGTATGTAGCAAGTGAGGCTTAACGTACGTAAAGTTTTTAACGTACGTAATGTTGAGAGGATAACGGCCGTAATGAAGAGTCAGGGAGCTAACGGCTAGTTGAGGCTTTGGAGCCTATAAATACCATTCTTATGGTATTGTTTCACTACAACAACTTCAAGCAAAACATTCATTGATATGAGATTAATATACTCACATTGTTGTTGGGATATTGAGCTTATATTGTTAGTTTGAGTGTTTATACATTCAACATATACACGAGAGGTAAAAGAAAAGATACGACTAGATTCGGTGTTATTAGGATCAAGGATCCGACATTATTAGAATCACAATCGCTATCTTAGTGAGGTTTATCTAGTACCCATAGAAAGCTATAGTGGTTGAGTCCTTGTCCAATAGAAAAAGAAAACGGTTTAACTTGGACCGACACAAAGACAAGTACGAGTGGTTTATCACGGACCAATAGAAGACATGATTGTAACGGTTATCCCTCGACCGATAGAAGAGAGGTGCAGAGGTTTTTATCTTCAACCTAAAGAAAAAGATACTGAGAGAGGACATAGGCTCGTTTATAGCCGAACCTCTATAAATCCGTGTGTCCTTAATTTCCGCACATTTAATTTACGCTTCCGCAACACGGCGCATATTCCGATCTTGCTCCAACAATTGGTATCAGAGCGGCACCTCCAATACACGGCTTAACATCCGAGGAGTCGATACAAATAGCATTTCAATTTGCTCCAGTCGAAGGCCTTGCTCTTAAACGACCACCATTTTTTGATGGCGCAAATTTCATGACTTGGAAGAAAAAGATGTCAATATTCATCCGAGCGTATGACATCGGGATTTGGAAGATCATTTGTCTTGGCCCGAAAGTTCCAATCAAACCTGACGGATCTCTTAAAAGTTTCGAAGAATATAATGACGAGGATTGGAAGAACCACCATCTAAATTGTAAGGCTACTCAACTTCTATATTGTGCCTTAAATCCAGAAGAGGTCAATCGTATCTCATCGTGTGAAAGTACTAAAGAAATATGGAAAATTCTTGAAATCACACACGAAGGGACAACTCAAGTCAGGGAGACGAAGATCAATATGCTTCTCCATGACTACGAATTATTCATGATGAAAGGTGACGAGTCCATCATCAACATGCTCGACCGATTTTCGGTCATCACTAATGGACTTGCTTCGTTTGGAAAACCATTATCAAGTAGTGAGAAAGTCAAGAAAATCTTAAGATCACTACCTGTTGAATGGGACGGAATGGTGACAGCGATTATGGAATCAAAAGATCTCAATAATCTTGATTTTAGTGCCCTCGTTGGTTCACTAATAAATTACGATATTGTCCTTAAATCTCGAAATGCAAAGCCGAAACCGAAAGAAAGATAGATAGCCTTGAAGGCTAAGATGTCTAGAAGAGAAGAAATCCCGGTTAATGAAAGCGGCGAAGAATCGGCATATTATGCCAAGAATATTAATAAGTTTCAAACCTTATTAAACCGGAGAAAGAAAGACATCTCGGGCGAATCTAAGAAATTCGACAATAATTGTCGATTATGTGGTAAACCAGACCACTTTGCCAAGAATTTCCGAGCTAAACCAAAAAAGGAGGTTCTCGTTGCAACATGGAGCGATGACGACGAAGATGATGATTTTATCAATCAAAATAATCTCGCTCTCATGGCCCGAAGTTCATTCGACGATAGCGACGTCGAAAGTCAAGTAAGTAATTCTTACGACGAACTTTTTGAAGCATTTGAATTATTGCATACGGATTATCAAAATGCTTTATCCGAAATTAAATCCCTTCAATTTAAAAATAAATCTTTGGAAATTGAAAATTCCAAAATTCTTGAAAAGGGAAAGTTTATCGAGATCGATCATTCTAAATGTCTTGAAACTGGAAATATTTTAAAGGATGATCTTGTTAAAATTCAAACCGAGCTCAAAAATTTGACGAAGAAATTTTCTCTCGGAAACGAGAAATTTGAAAATATGCTCTCGGTTCAAAAATATACTTTAAATAAACAGAGGTTGGGATTCACACCTCGTTCTAAAAACGAATCTTTAAATTTAAAGATACCCCATTGCGAAAAATATTTGAAAATCGGGCATCACATTTCTAACTGTAAAAGCCCACGCCGGACGATTAAAATTAAAAAGATTTGGGTTCCTAAAGAAACAACTATTTCAAATATCGTCTATGTTTCAAATGAAAACCCAACTCTCGGTTGGATCCCCAAAAATTGATTTTTTATCAAAATATTTTACTTAGGGGGAGTAATAAATTTTTTTAAGGGAAATAATATTTTCAAGGGGAGTTTATACCCTATTCATGCATTTAATTATATTTATCAATTTGGTATTTATTACTCGTTTTATTTTTTTTACACTTTTTGATGAAAACAAAAAGGGGGAGAAAGGAGAAAAGAAGGGAGAATGGGATTAACCCTGAAAGGAGGAGAAAAATCGAAATCGAAGAAAAGTCGAAAAGTTGAAATTGAAAAGAAAAATGAGGAGACGTCGAAAAGATGATGAAAATTTAAAAATTTGAAAAGAAAAAGAAAAGGAAAGAAGGAGTCGAAAAAGAAATGGGAGAAGAAACTAACGGAACGGAACAAAGTCGAAAACTTTGGTCTGTACACATATACATATATTTGTATTATTTCTCAAGTAAATCCCATTGACGAAGTGTTGTTTTGTAATCATCAAAAAGGGGGAGATTGTTGGAACATTTTGTTCCATACATGCTTTAATAGTGTTTTGATGATTAAGTTGTTACACAAAACAAAACAACAAAGAGGCGAAGCAAAGCATCGATGAAATAGAAGCCGCAAAAAGGTGTTCTGAACATGCATAACATACACAATGAAGATTGCATAGCGTACGTAAGTGGACATCAATAACGTACGTAATATGGTATTGACAACGTACATAACCAAGTGTTTGTGAATTCAAACGAGATGAATGTTGGAGATGACGTCATGGCATAGGTCAGCAAGCAACAAATATATTTACAAAAGTTAACGTACGTAATGGATAATGGCTAACGTACGTAACACATAAAACAAATGCTACTGGACTGATCTGCTGTATTGATAACGTATGTAGCAAGTGAGGCTTAACGTACGTAAAGTTTTTAATGTACGTAACGTTGAGAGGATAACGGCCGTAACGAAGAGTCGGTGAGCTAACGGCTAGTTGAGGCTTTGGAGCCTATAAATACCATTCTTATGGTATTGTTTCACTACAACAACTTCAGCAAAACATTCATTGATCTGAGATTGATATACTTACAGTTGTTGTGATATTGAGCTTATATTGTTAGTTAGAGTGTTTATATATTCAAGATATACACGAGAGGTAAAAGAAAAGATACGATTGGATTCGGTGTTATTTGGATCAAGGATCCGACATTATTAGAATCGCAATCGCTATCTTAGTGAGGTTTATCTAGTACCCATAGCAAGCTAGAGTGGTTGATTCCTTGTCCAATAGAAAATGAAAACGGTTTAACTTGGACCAACACAAAGACAAGTACGAGTGGTTTATTACGGACCAATAGAAGACGTGATTTTAACGGTTATCCCTCGACTGATAGAAGAGAGGTGCAGAGGTTTTTATCTTCAACCTAAAGAAAAAGATACCGTGAGAGGACGTAGGCTCGTTTATAGCCGAACCTCTATAAATCTGTGTGTCCTTAATTTCCGCACATTTAATTTCCGCATATTCCGATCTTGCTCCAACTTTCAAAACACATTTTTCAAATACCGTCTGAAGGTGTCATTTGGAAATACATGACCAACTCGTCAAAGTTCAACCGATTCAAAATCAATACAAAACTGTTGTTTAACCGCACCATCAAAATATTTTCAAATATTAATTTTTTATACAAAAATACTCAAGTCCATAAAATCTTTCAGAAAATCGTTTTCAAACCTACACGCAGCGGACACAATTAAAATTATCCAAAAATAATCGAACGTAAAACCACATGCCGAAACGGCAAACGGGATCACCAAGTTTAAACATACGTCAAAACTATCCATCTCAGTTTCTCGACAATCTTTACCATCGTTACATTTTCTGGAACACATCAAGGTTCACAACTTTCACATTATATTGCACTACTCGGTGCCCAAGCCATCATTACATTCAGCTCAATTCACAAGCGGTGCACCACGAATATCAAACACAGATTCCATTTCACACATCAACAAACAATTATTATGCACCACAATTATCTCACATAAATGAAATCGTGAAACACAGATACCTCGCATAAAAGATGAGACTTACGTCCATAGGCCGCACGGAGATGACGGTCGCCCACGATACTAATCTCATCCGACAACACATCCGACACGTTGTGACTATGCACAACTCAACTTGTCACCAGACAACTTGAATGACACGACAACACACTACTTGACAAATCACGACTCGACTCAACCCGATAGCCTAGGTTTACACAACCTAAGCTCCGATACCATAATTGTAACATCCCCAAAACCATATGGCAATGTTACACGCCGTAGACCCTTCACACGAGGATCTACCAGGCTAAGCATCACAGAAATGACCAAATGCTTGGCCGGCCAAGGTCAAACAAAATAATAATACAGACCGTTAAGGTCAATTTCAAGTAGACTACATGGACCGATGAGGTCGCACAACTAAATCAACAGATAATAACTTTATACAACAATTACCCACGCAGGGGTCAAAGTACAATACAGCGGAAGACTGATTACAACTCTGACAATACAACATAACTCGATGACACGTCTTTTGTGTAACTATCGCAAGTGCACGATATCGTCAAGTAGTAAGTGGACTTTTTGAGTCCAGTTTATCGATCCCACGAGGAAGTTAAGTTATATATTGAATTATACACTTTATCTATTTGTTATAGAGATTTAGATGAGTGAAACACACAATTTAAGAGTTTGTTTTGAAAATTGCAAGGAAATTGCAATAATAGTTCTAAAATTTAAGGAAATGAAAGATTGCACTAATAATAGATTAATAAAAGGGCAAAATGAAATAGTTGGGATTACAAACTTAGTTCATCATTAGTTATAGAATATGTATAGGAGATCATAAGATGAATTTACTTATTATGTTGTGTAGATTCGATTTTCCTTAAAAAGATGGTTTCTCTTTCGAATGTCAAAACGCCCCTTATATATTGAATCAATCCACTATATTTCTATGTTGATTGGCTTCAATACATAGCATTAGGTTTTATGAAAATAACTCAAAGAATCATCTAAGGTCTAGAGGTATATTTCTATCCCCTAGAATAACTTAGAGTGAAGATCATTTGATCTAATCAAACATATTTCTTTCGAAACATATGAAGACCATAAATATCATCATTTATTGGCCAAATAAATAAAGATTGTTAAAACAATGAAAATCACACACAATAATAAGTAATCCATAATAGATCTTTATACAAACTTAAATAACATGACAAACCTTGTTTATAATCCCAACTTAAGGTAACTTAGCCCATGAAGGGTTTATTCAACATATAACAAGCTTGAGTGGTCATTATTAGTTGAAAAGGGGAAGCATTGATACTAACTCCCTTAGTAGATAAAGAAGAAAGAAGCAATAAACTCCCTCAACAACATAAACTAAACCACTATTACATATACTCTCTCAAGAACACAAGTGTGTTCTTCACACAAAGAAAAAGTATTAGAAAATGAGAAAATAATAAGATGAATGATGATTAATGATGGATCTAAGGGGTCTATTTATACACATAAACTCATCTAATAGCTCCAAAACTCCAGCATTATTACATTAGATCGGATCAAGGCCAGCCAGCCTCTCAATAATAGACCAAGTATAAAAGATTAAAAAATGATCAAAAATCTGTCAAGAGTTACGGCCGTAACTTTCAGATGTTACGGTCGTAACTATGAGGACTTACGGCCGTAACGTTCAGATGTTACGGTCGTAACTTTGCTTCGGCTTTTTGCACATTAGTTTCTGTGTGAGTTATGGCCGTAACTTTCAGATGTTGCGCCCGTATGGAGTTTCAGACTTCATTTTCAGCTCAGAATTTCTTAGACTTTGCGTTTTCGCCCCAAATCTTCTTCGGATGATAACTTTTGATATATAACTCTGATTTTGAATCCGGAAAGACTGCCGAACTCACCTCGGAAAGATATACAACATGAATACATAAAAATTCAATAAAGAGAATATTTTATAAACATGTTATATCTTGAGTTAATCAGTAAATCAATCCGATTAAGGCTAAATTTACATATTCATCCTATAAAAATAAAATTATTAAAAACTAATTAATTTAAAGCAAAAAACGAGTAGACTAGCTCATAATCATGGGTGAAATGTATCAATACTAATCACGGATAAGTGTATAAAACTGATACTTATCACTCGACGAAACTCTCATCCCTTGATTAGTATCGTAGCTCGTCACTTCCTGTGCCGATCCTGGAACTGCTCCTCAGGAACCTTCATGTACCTGGACGCAATACAGACATCCACCCCCCGATTACTCGGGGGTTAGTAAAAATCCATTGTTTTACTAGTGCAAGTATCAAATCATACAAAATATAACAAGCAAACATCAACCATGGATCAGATACAATAACCAAGTGCCAAATCATTCCCGAGAGGTTTTAACAATTTAGAAAATGAGCAAGGAATTATTTGCAAGTAAAATTCTCATCTCGGGGATTTTTAGAAATACAAAACCTTTAGGACCTCGAGTCCTGATTTGTAAAACCTTTTCGAAAACCTTAGGGTTCAAACCCAAATCTCGATTCGTATTTTGGAAATTTACAGTACGAAAATATTTCCATAAATCTCATGGGGCTTGGCCCAACATTATTTTCTTGAAAACTTTTCTTTTGAATCTAGGTTTATCAAAACATAATCATGACTCCGTGATATACTGCCACGAGTCTCCATAGGTTCGACAACCCGCACGGAAGGAATCAAACACATCAATCACAACAACCAGTCCCGACCCCGTGAACCTGTGTCACGTGTCACCTTAGGTTCCGCCGAACCCGCACGGTTGGAATCAAACACATAAATCACAACCAGTCCTGACCGCGTGAACCTGTGTCACGTGTCACCGTAGGTTCTGCCGAACTCGCACGATTGAACGTACTGTGTGCTGACCTCATGGACCTGTGCCATGTGTCATCGTAGGCCTCGTCAGACCCGTACGATTGGACCTCAGCACCACATACTAAGTTCTGATCCCATGGACCTGTGCCAGGAATCCTCGTAGGCCCCGTCGAACCCACACGAGTGAACTTAACATTCCAGCACACAACATTCACATTCACATCACACTAACACTGTAACACCCCAAATGGCGGTTATTACAGTGCCGTGAATCCCACACTGGTACCCACCAGGCGATATCCAAAACAGGTTAAATAAATATTATTTGTGATACCGAATCACAATGAATAGTCATTTCTCCGATTAGGAGTTTATTAAAATATGGCCAACGGCCTTACAACACCCAGGATCCGAAGAACAAGTATAAACCATATGGAGATGGAGAATACTTCAAATATCAAATACAACCAAAAGTAATTTAAATGAAACAGGAGATAACATAACGCGGTTTAACATAACCGGACAACAAGAGATGTGGGGCCCCCGAACTAGTATCCTCCGAACCCTTCGCCGTCGACATGCTCTTCCCGTGTCTTGCCTTTGCCTCGGCCTAAAATACAATACAAGTATTTCGCCCAAAACAGGGTCAGATATACATGATAATCAATTCTTCCGACATTATACAATTCACATATATAGATCTCAAGAAAATCATTCCGACTATTAATCATACCCCTCGGGCGTATGAAACAATCAGTCACAAAATATCGAACACATCCAATCAAACATGGTCTGTGAACGATTAACATTATGGCTCAAGATGGACATCACAGTACGCCCGATCCGAAAATGTGTCCGTGCACATGTCCACCCCGTATACGGAATCCAGAAATATACGTGGGACAATGTACCTAATTAGCCTCACGAACTAACGTCTCGTGTGCACGGTCCAATGCGGAAACATCCACGCATGACCATCGTGTGCCTGGCTAAAAATCCTACACAATAACCAATCGGCACGCAGATATGATTCCGGATATGTCACGATACAACATGACAACGAAACTCAAAGGATAACACATCCAATCAAGGATCAAGAAAAACTCACCAAAGTGAAAATAAGAACCAACGAGATCAACGATTCAAAACGGCATACTTGGGAATGCAACCCCATGAAGAAAACGGAATAACGTCAAGGACAGTGTCAAATCACGACAAACATTCCATGAACAATTCATACATATGAAAAATATAACCATCAGAAGAATCTAATCATCATTATAACCAAGCAAGATAACTTGCCTTAATACGGAGACGAGAATAGTCCTCTTCTTATCGGAACGAACGGACGGTCCTCGACAAGTTTTACTCGAACAACCAACCTTAAACGAAATACATTTTACTCAAAACATATTCGTATAATTATCAATATAGGATTGGTAAGACGCAACCTATAATCCTTTAGAATAGTTTGTTACTACAAATTATTGAAGCCTTATGCCAGGAGTCCTTCTAACATCAATACAACTATAAGAATCGGTTTACAAAATTTACCGAATGTTCGCATGGTTCATCATAAGCAAGAGTTCTATCAAGGGTATGTTGAATAACCAATCATGATGTTAAGATCATCTTATGATGATTAAACTTTCCAAAACATTAAAAGGTTGAAAGGTAAAATCTGCACATTATGATCATTCTCCTCTCATTTAAATTGACTTTTAAGCTAACAACAAGTTCATAAGTTCTGAGATTACACCATACTCATGAAGGTTATCAAAGTCTTTGTTACAGGGCTGGAGGATTCATTAACATGATGGTGAATTCACCAATTCTAGTATGATGATCAAAATATTCTAAGTTCTCAATACATTAGATTAATGAAAAGTTATTGTTGAAATTATCAAGATCCTTATCAATCTTCAAAGACTTGTGGCCCGAACAATCATGATTTGTTAAAGCTTCTAAGATTTCTGAACTAGATCATCTAATCTTATCTTTAACATTATCAAGTTCTTCTCAAGGTAAATAGATATCTAAAATGGTGTTTAAACACTCCATGATATCAAGTTCTTGATTAAATCCGATTATGAAGAAGCTAACCGATCCAACAATGTCTCTTGAGCTAAATTCGTCCAACAAGATAAGTATGGTAGTTACAACATGATTAAAATCACTATATCATCAAGAACACCTCCATCTCAAACCCTTATTTAACATATTCATCAAAAGTGTTAAAAAGGTTGGATTAGAACTATGTTTTACTTGCTTAATCTAACTCTAGGTGAAGTATAATTCGTCATTAATAATCAACATAAGAAATAATGCAGAGAAGAAAACACACCAACCTCCAGAAATGAAGCACAACTTCAATGCTATGAGAGAATATATTCCAAGCTTAAAAACAACTCCCAATCTCCAAGAAAATGAGCTCCACTCCGAGATTCAAGGCTTAGAAATAAGTTGGTGAAGATTTATATTGCTTTGGTAGTGCAGAGGTATGATATGTGAAGAGAGAAATTCGGTTTGGGTCGTGAAGAAATGAAAAGCAGGCTGGTCCTTTAAATAGGTATGCGGTCTTAAGCGCTTCTCGGGACGATTTAGCGTACGTTAATGCCCTTGCGTACGCTATCCGGTCGATATTACGTACGTAAGCGGCTTACGGTGGCTCTTGTCTTGGATTATCGCAGCCGTTAGCGCACGCTAATGAGAAATGGGTTACGCACGCTAATAAAAGTAGATTCTCACCGACACGCCACTCGGACTTAGATCTCATGCATGCTAACGGTTAAAAGGGTTCACGTCTTTGAAGTCAATTCTGCGATTCCCTCTTAGCGTACGCAACCAAGGAAACCTTACGCACGCTAATGCACAGGATTAGCGTACGTTAATCTTACAGTGTAGCGTGCGCTACATCAACAGAAAAAAAATCCGAAAATACAACTCTCTAATTAACATCGAATCATCACATATGAAATGAAATAACAACAATATGATATTTAAATCTATAATACTACGACATAATACTAAATGCAACGATTCATGATAATCAGATTATCCGAATAATACAATGACAGGTAAAAATGAAAAGTTACAGTCGGATATTACATACTCCCCCCCTTAAAAAGAGTTTCGTCCTCGAAACTAAGGGGTAAATAACTCGGGGTATCTCGCTCGCATACTATCCTCGGTCTCCCACGTAGCCTCCTCGACTCCGTGTCGTGACCACTGAACTTTCAGTAGTGGAATCGTCTTGTTCCGCAATTGCTTGATCCTCCTCTCGAGTATCCGTACAGGACGCTCCTCGTACGAATGATCATCTGCTAAATCAATATCTTCGAATTGAAGAACGTGGCTCGGATCAGCAACATATTTCCTCAGCTGGGAGACATGAAACACGTTGTGAATCTTACTCAAGGTCGGCGGCAAGGCTAGTCGATAGGCCAGATAACCTACACGCTCCAGAACCTCAATCGGCCCAATATACCTTGGGCTCAGCTTGCCCCTCTTCCCGAAACGAAAAATACCTCGAGTAGGAGACACCTTCATTAACACATGGTCACCAACCTCGAACTCAAGCGGTCTTCGACGATGGTCAGCATAAGACTTCTGTCGACTTTGAGCCGTTAACAACCGACTCTTAATCAAAGTGATCTTCTCACGGGCGGCTAACAACATATCGGGTTCCGTACCCAGAGATTCTGACAGTTCGTCCCAACACAAAGGGGACCTACAGCGACGGCCATACAATGCCTCATATGGTGCCATCTGAATCGAAGCGTGCCAACTATTATTATAAGTGAATTCCACCAAAGGTAGCTGGGCTTCCCAATCGTCCTTCCAATCAAGAGCACATGCTCTCAACATATCTTCTAGAGTCTGTATGGTTCTCTCCGACTGACCATCAGTCTGTGGATGGAAAGCCGTACTGAAATTCAACTGCGTGCCCATCGCACAATGAACTGCCTTCCAGAAGTGTGACACAAATCGCCCGTCACGGTCTGATACAATGCTCTTGGGGGTACCGTGTAGTCTCACAATTTCCTTAATAAACAGCTGGGCCAATCTCTCGGGGCCCCATGTGTCCTTAATTTCCAAGAAGTGGGCTGATTTGGTCAGACGGTCCACAATCACCCAAATCGTATTCATTCCTCGACGACTCGTCGGCAAGCTAGTGATAAAATCCATAGATATGTCCTCCCATTTCCATTCAGGAATCGGGAGCGGTTTCAGCATTCCTACGGGTCGCTGGTGCTCAATCTTAACCTACTGACAGGTTAAGCACCTCGAAACGAATTCGGCAACTTCACGTTTCA
Source organism: Orobanche coerulescens (assembly GCA_033398695.1). Lineage (NCBI taxonomy): Eukaryota > Viridiplantae > Streptophyta > Magnoliopsida > Lamiales > Orobanchaceae > Orobanche > Orobanche coerulescens. Next base: position 172,047,286 of record CM065811.1, read on the forward strand.
TATTTCCCCACCAATAATTCTGTTTCAAATCCTTATACATCTTGCTAGAGCCCGGGTGAATAGAGTACGGGGTAGCATGGGCTTCTCTCATGATAGAGTTCCTCAACTCTTCGTCAGCGGGTACACAAACTTGATTTCTAAAACGTATCAATCCATCCTCGTAGATCACGAATCCAGGGGCTTTCCCCTGGGTTACTTCATCCCGAACCCGAGATAAGAATGGGTCCGTAATTTGCTTCGATTTGATCATATCATCGAGAGACGAAGAAATATCAAGGGTGCAAAGTTGTCCCTGAACACGCTGTAACCAAACTTCAATTTCTGGCCTCATAAGGTCCAACTGCAATTCCCTACGTCTTTGTTAAGCGACTCGGCATCTGCTCACCTTTGTCTTACGGCTCAATGCATCGGCAACCACATTTGCTTTACCCGGATGATAAAGGATCTCGATATCATAGTCCTTGATTAATTCTATCCACCTTCTCTGCCTCATGTTCAACTCCTTTTGAGTAAAAATGTACTTTAGGCTCTTGTGGTCCGTAAAGATCAGCGGGTAACTCCATAAAGATAGTGACCTTGATTTTCAAAGCAAACACCACATTTGCTAACTCCAAGTCGTGGGTCGGATAGTTAACTTCATAGGGTCGCAATTGTCTCGATGCATAGGCGATTACTTTCCCTTCCTGCATTAGTACACATCCCAGACCCTGTCTCGACGCGTCACTATACACCACAAATCCTTCCGTTCCCTTTGGTAAGACCAAAGCAGTGCGAAATCAATCGACTCTTGAGCTCTTCAAAACTTTCTTGACATGCTTCGACCACAAATACTTCTTGTCCTTCCGCGATAAGTTAGTCATCGGTTGCGAAATTTTGGAGAATCCCTCCACGAATCGTCGGTAGTAACCTTCTAGGCGAGGAAACTACGAACTTCCTTCACGTTCTTCGGTGGTAGCCAATCTCGAATGGCTTCCGTCTTTTGTGGGTCCACTCTCACCCCTTCTGGTGATATCACATGCGAGAAAGACAACCTCGGGCATCCGTAACTCACACTTAGAAAATTTCCCATAAAGTTGTTCTCGCCTCAAAGTATCGAGAACTTGGTGGAGGTGACTCTCGTGCTCCTCGTGGTCGCGAGTAAATCGAATGTCGTCAATGAAAGCGACTACAAAGCGATCCGTAGTTAATAAAACTCGATTCATCAACTCCATGAACACTGCCGGTGCATTAGTCGATCCAAATGGCATCACCACGAACTCATAATGCCCATAGCGAGTACGGAATCTTTGTCTTGAAATGTCGACTCTCGAATCCTCAATCGATGATAGCGGATCTCAAGTCGATCTTAGAAAACACGGCGGCTCCACCGAAGTTGGTCCGATAAATCATCAATACGAGGCAAGGGATACTTGTTCTTGATGGTTACCACTGTTCGACTCACGGTAATCAATACACAATCGTAGAGATCCATCTTTCTTCCGCACAAATAACCTTGGTGCTCCCCAAGGGACGCACTAGGTCGAATATAGCCTTTGTCGACCAACTCCTCAAGTGGTTCTTCAATTCTTGCATCTCGGTCGGAGCCATACGGTACGGTGCTTTTGAGAGCGGGGACGTACCTGGTTCTAACTCAATAATAAACCCCACGTCACGATGAGGAGGTAAGCCTGGTAACTCATCTGGAAATACATCGGGGTAATCTCGGACTACCGGAATGTCGGCCAATTCAACTGGTCGATCGGTTGATTTGGTCATGTAGCACCAATAACCAATACACCCTTGATTAAGCAGTTTCATTGCTTTCATAGCACTGATGACTCTCCCAGAACGACTGGGATTATCACCTCGAAAAATACACTCGAATCCATCATCAGAAGTGACGGTAACCATCCGCTTGCGGACACTGAGTATTGCATCATGACGATCCATCCAATCGATACCCAAGATTATATCATCCTTAGGTAGATCGACTACAATCAGATTTGACAACCACTCACGGTCGTTCAAACGAATCGGACAGTCCTGGACTTCACGATTTCCAATAATTCTTCTACCATCAGGTAGACCAATCACGTAGGGCTCACAATTGATAACATGGTCTAGAGGCAAACGACTTAAACAAGAAGAAGATATAAAGGAGTGTGAAGCACTGGTATCAAAAAGAACACACACAGTGGGGAGTGGATCTCGAGTATACACGAAATCATCTTGGCCTCGGGATCATCGGCTCTCTTCATTTCGTAAATCACAGGTTTCGCGATTCGGCACTAGGTGTACCACTTTGATTCCCACGGCCCATTCCCCTATTCGCCCCGTGGTCTGATAGGAAGCGGACGGAGGCGTCCGGTTACGACAGAGGATTGAATTGGAGCATGAGACGCTCTTGGATCATGTCGGACCCACCTGCAAAAAGCGAGCACGGTGACCAATCTTGCCACAAGTAAGGCATGTGACGGCGGGCTTCGGGCATTTAAAGCCGAAATGCCCCCTGGTCTCCCATGATTATAGCACACAACAGATGAGGGACCGCTCGAGAGTGCGATCCGGTTGGCTTCGACGCCATGGGTGGTCGATCGGAGGGTTTGGCAATGGCCAGGGCTTCTGAACGTCCCCGGTTACTCTCGGTCGATTGGTTCTTGGACCTTTTGTTGTTGGACTGTGGTTGCTTCTTGGAAATTTCCTTCGCGGTGAGTTCGTACTCCAGAGCCTTCTCGATAAACTCCGGTACGGTAGTACAGTGGTGATTCAACAGCTGTATTCTCATTCGGGGTTTAAGCCTCTTGAGAAAGTATTTGATCTTATCGGCCTCTGTTCGGATAATTGTCGTGGCGAAAGGAAGGAGTGCCTGGAATTTCTCAGCAACAGATAATACATCATCGTCTTCAGACGGGTCGAGGTTCAAAAGTTCCGACAGTTTGGCCTCACGGAGTGGCCCTGGATAATGTGATGCAGCATGAGGTTTTTAAATTCCTCCCATGTGCAAACACCATCAGTGGCCTTACCGAAAGCCACCAGTATGAGCGCCTTTGCTAAGATAATACGCGGCTACCGAGACGCGATTCTCTTCCGGCGATCCACCATCTGGAAAAGTTTCTCAAAATGCTCGATCCGATTGCACAATGTCGGCGAGGCTCGGAGGAGCCTTCAAAAGTCGGTGGTCGGCGAGAGATGTCGCCGATAATCCGACTCACGGGTCCGCCAATCACGGGAGGAGGATGAGCCCCTGCTGGCGGCGATGGCGGCCCTCTGCATAGCTTCCATTAGTTGGCCCATCTGGGTCATCTGCGTCATCATGCCCTGCATTACGACGTAAGGATCGACACGCGCATCCCCGCGCCCACTGTGGTGCGATTGTTCCCTAGAAGGTGAACCACTATCTGCGGAACTTTGATCCGCATTCGCGCGTCTGTTGGCTCGAGGTATTGGGATTCGGCCCCTTCCGCGGCCTCGTCCCCCTCTGCCATGACCTCTCAAGTTTCTTTCTATACTGAAAGAATCAATCGTAATGGTAACTATAAGTACAGTTCAAGATACCAAAATTCATGCTAAGTTAATAGCAACAAGGAATCACATATTAAAGGGAAAATGGTTATCGATACCACGAATGCCGCACCGAATATCATATCGGTGTCAAGTCGAACAATTTCAATTGTATAATAAATTCAGCATTTACCTCGGATTATCAATCAGATAAATCCTATCACAATTCCTTGAAATAACATGATCAACAGGGGGACCCATACTGATATCAATATCATGCCAGTAATTAAACCATGGCTCATAAAGTACATACCGTATTTAGCTCGTAGGGTCAGGCGCTTGCACAGGTCACACGTGACACGAAGGTCTCTTGATACTAGTTCATTTCTCAATGACTCATAAAAAAAAACGACGCTCTGATACCATCTTCTGTAACACCCCAAATGGCGGTTATTACAGTGCCGTGAATCCCACACTGGGACCCACCAGGCGATATCCAAAACAGGTTAAATAAATATTATTTGTGATACCGAATCACAATGAATAGTCATTTCTCCGATTAGGAATTTATTAAAATATGGCCAACGGCCTTACAACACCCAGGATCCGAAGAACAAGTATAAACCATATGGAGATGGAGAATACTTCAAATATCAAATACAACCAAAAGTAATTTAAATGAAACAGGAGATAACATAACGCGGTTTAACATAACCGGACAACAAGAGATGTGGGGCCCCCGAACTAGTATCCTCCGAACCCTTCGCCGTCGACATGCTCTTCCCGTGTCTTGCCTTTGCCTCGGCCTAAAATACAATACAAGTATTTCGCCCAAAACAGGGTCAGATATACATGATAATCAATTCTTCCGACATTATACAATTCACATATATAGATCTCAAGAAAATCATTCCGACTATTAATCATACCCCTCGGGCGTATGAAACAATCAGTTACAAAATATCGAACACATCCAATCAAACATGGTCTGTGAACGATTAACATTATGGCTCAAGATGGACATCACAGTACGCCCGATCCGGAAATGTGTCCGTGCACATGTCCACCCCGTATACGGAATCCAGAAATATACGTGGGACAATGTACCTAATTAGCCTCACGAACTAACGTCTCGTGTGCACGGTCCAATGCGGAAACATCCACGCATGACCATCGTGTGCCTGGCTAAAAATCCTACACAATAACCAATCGGCACGCAGATATGATTCCGGATATGTCACGATACAACATGACAACGAAACTCAAAGGATAACACATCCAATCAAGGATCAAGAAAAACTCACCAAAGTGAAAATAAGAACCAACGAGATCAACGATTCAAAACGGCGTACTTGGGAATGCAACCCCATGAAGAAAACGGAATAACGTCAAGGACAGTGTCAAATCACGACAAACATTCCATGAACAATTCATACATATGAAAAATATAACCATCAGAAGAATCTAATCATCATTATAACCAAGCAAGATAACTTGCCTTAATACGGAGACGAGAATAGTCCTCTTCTTATCGGAACGAACGGACGGTCCTCGACAAGTTTTACTCGAACAACCAACCTTAAACGAAATACATTTTACTCAAAACATATTCGTATAATTATCAATATAGGATTGGTAAGACGTCAACCTACAATCCTTTATAATAGTTTGTTACTACAAATTATTGAAGCCTTATGCCAGGAGTCCTTCTAACATCAATACAACTATAAGAATCGGTTTACAAAATTTACCGAATGTTCGCATGGTTCATCATAAGCAAGAGTTCTATCAAGGGTATGTTGAATAACCAATCATGATGTTAAGATCATCTTATGATGATTAAACTTTCCAAAACATTAAAAGGTTGAAAGGTAAAATCTGCACATTATGATCATTCTCCTCTCATTTAAATTGACTTTTAAGCTAACAACAAGTTCATAAGTTCTGAGATTACACCATACTCATGAAGGTTATCAAAGTCTTTGTTACAGGGCTGGAGGATTCATTAACATGATGGTGAATTCACCAATTCTAGTATGATGATCAAAATATTCTAAGTTCTCAATACATTAGATTAATGAAAAGTTATTGTTGAAATTATCAAGATCCTTACCAATCTTCAAAGACTTGTGAAACTGAACAATCATGATTTGTTAAAGCTTCTAAGATTTCTGAACTAGATCATCTAATCTTATCTTTAACATTATCAAGTTCTTCTCAAGGTAAATAGATACCTAAAATGGTGTTTAAACACTCCATGATATCAAGTTCTTGATTAAATCCAGTTATGAAGAAGCTAACCGATCCAACAATGTCCTACTAAGCTAAATTCGTCCAACAAGATAAGTATGGTAGTTACAACATGATTAAAATCACTATATCATCAAGAACACCTCCATCTCAAACCCTTATTTAACATATTCATCAAAAGTGTTAAAAAGGTTGGATTAGAACTATGTTTTACTTGCTTAATCTAACTCTAGGTGAAGTATAATTCGTCATTAATAATCAACATAAGAAAATAATGCAGAGAAGAAAACACACCAACCTCCAGAAATGAAGCACAACTTCAATGCTATGAGAGAATATATTCCAAGCTTAAAAACAACTCCCAATCTCCAAGAAAATGAGCTCCACTCCGAGATTCAAGGCTTAGAAATAAGTTGGTGAAGATTTATATTGCTTTGGTAGTGCAGAGGTATGATATGTGAAGAGAGAAATTTGGTTTGGGTCGTGAAGAAATGAAAGCAGTGGTCCTTTAAATAGGTATGCGGTCTTAGCGCACCTTCTCGGAGACGATTTAAGCGTACGTTAATGCCCTTGCGTACGCTATCCGGTCGATATTACGTACGTAAGCGGCTTACAGTGGCTACTGTCTTGGATTATCGCAGGCCGTTAGCGCACGCTAATGAGAAATGGGTTACGCACGCTAATAAAAGTAGATTCTCACCGACACGCCAGCTCAGACTTAGATCTCATGCATGCTAACGGTTAAAAGGGTTCACGTCTGAAGTCAATCTTTGCCAGATTCCCTCTTAGCGTACGCAACCGAGGAAACCTTACGCACGCTAATGCACAGGATTAGCGTACGTTAATCTTACTGTGTAACGTGCACTACATCAACAGAAAAAAAATCCAAAAATACAACTCTCTAATTAACATCGAATCATCACATATGAAATAAAATAACAACAATATGATATTTAAATCTATAATACTACGACATAATACTAAATGCAACGATTCATGATAATCAGATTATCCGAATAATACAATGACAGGTAAAAATGAAAAGTTACAGTCGGATATTACAAACACGCTCACAGTCAATCAACCATCTTGTCTATTACAACTTCACACAACTAGCACATATAGCACGAAGTCGACATTACAACAAATACGAGCTCTACACAACCAAACACACATAACACAATATTGTCATCCAAATCACCGATGAAATCATGCCTATAACACGATAAACATCCAAGTGTACAATCGACCAACATATACATTTCCAAGTTACACATCCAAGATTATCACAACTAACCACAAATCATTCATTTCAAAACGTAAGTCATGTTCACAAGGTACAAAACGTATAAGCAAGATACTTGCCTCGATAGTCGACACCCGAATATTCCTACGAACAAGGCACAACCCGAAAAACCCCGAACACCTACAATCCTCCATGAAATACAATGGAAACACGATTACTACGAGTATAACAATTGAAAACAACGGAAAACACGATCAAGAACCGAAGGGAACCCTCTGAGACATTTAATCGGACATTAAATGTTCAATGTTTCCTTAGAACACCAAAAATCCCGATAAGGTTCCAACGAACTCGAAATACGGATATACAATCCGTAGAACATGCTTACAATAGTTGATAACATCATCCAAACCACCAAAATCGGACGAATCATAGAAATCAAGAAGAAAATCTCGAAGGTCAATCCTAGGAGATTACAAAAAATTACCTTCGATCCGGATGAACGAATTGGAGGATGGTATTAGACATGAATTAAGCTTCCCAAATTGATGAATATTGATTCCCCAAGCTCAAAAATCCTCCCTGACCCCAAAAATCGTGAAGAGAAACGAACGGGGGAGAAAATGGAGTTCTGCCCCGAAAATGAGGCTACCATTGGTTTATATTGTTAGGGTTGTATAACATCAAAGCATACTTTATGCTTGTATTACCTAATTTCCCGATCTTTATCTATGAGAATATTTAATTCATTTGTCACATGTTTTACATATTTATTCACGCTATCGTTATGCAAATGTTGTCTAATTACTTTATATTGTAGATAATGTGGTGTGTCGTGTCACACAGAAGATCACATTATCGGTTCTTCATATAGTAATAATTAGTTCACAACCTATATAACATTAGACCGTTATGTGAAAGGTTGTAGTATATACTTGAGATTGGTTGGTCTTGACCATTAGCATATATTAGCGTATTCGGTATACGTTGAATATGATCGAGGTGAGATAGATTCTTCTGTACTGACTATAAGAAGAACGTACATCTCGGACAATTATTATTTCTTAATTCTAGTGATTAATATTTAATTATATATATTTAATATTTATTGCTTTGATTTATCATGGGTGAGAGCCAAAATGATTGACTCAATATGCTCGATATTTTGGGCAATATTATTATTTATATAATAATTAATATTATAGCTAGAAATCGTGTCCCGACCAATCGGGTTGATCATGTCTCTTGAGGCACTCTAAAGGATTATTATATTAAACCCTGCAGGTGGAATTAATTTTCCAATATACTAATAAAGCTCGAGTGGTATACTCATATATAACACATTAATTAATTAAAATTTGTCAGTAGCTTAAATTAATTAATGGACATGGAATATCTTAAACACGGGAAATAATTAATTCAAAAAGGAGCCCAATTTCGTAATTTGGGATTTTGGTAGGAAGTGCAATATCAACCTTTTAGTGAACTAAGTTGATATTAATAGAGTCATTATATTAGGAAGAGTCCTAATATTGGAAAGATGATATCTATTGGGAGTTTTTACCTTATCCTCCTTAAGGTTCCTAGAGTAGCCCAAAACACCTATAAAAGGAGCATATGGGGTGGCCGATTTTTTCACCCTTCTTGGAACAAGAAATTTCGATTTTTCTTCTAATTTTGTGTTTAATTGTGGATCTTGACTTGTGTCTTGGATTCCATAATTTAGCTCATACAATATTTTTCTAAATACACAAATATTCAAGAAAAATAGAGAGAAAAATTCGTGAGGTACTTTTGAAGAAATTCGGCCAATCCCATACTGCAAGTCCAAGTTTGATCCAGTAGATTATTGCCCACACGATATCCGGATCTTAGGCGGGATATACTCTAGAAGATCTTGAGGTAGAAACACAAGAAGATCGAAGAGGAGTATGTGGATTAGCTCGATCGATCCAAAAAGGAATTTTCTACCACTTCGCTTCAAAGGTATGAATTACCAATTCTACAACGTAAATACGTATATTTAAATTGTTAATTAGTCTGCTTAATTAATTAATTGACAAACCTAAATAGATCCGCAATTTTGTTGGTTAGTTTATGAAACCAAATCTATTAATTAAACTATATCGCTTCCGCTGCGTTTTATATTCCAACAATTGGTATCGGAGACGGTCTTTAGGTTCTGTTCAATTTAATTAATTTGTGATTAATTTGCTAGCAATTTAAATATTCATATGGTATGATGTTTGGAATATTTTGCTAGAAATTGTCTTGCAGGTGAATATGGTCTAATTATCATGGCTATGTTTATATTTTAATTTATTTACGCGTCTTTGGTAATTTGGTCCGGTTTTGAGGCATGTATAAAGTTTTTCCCGTAAAAAAATCCATGGGTAGAATAAGATTTATTTTTCCTTATAATTTTGTTGTAAATTCGATGCATTTTATTTCGTGTAATCGAATTGAAATACACAAACTACCGAAGGAAAAGAAGTCCAGCGCGAAAAGGAGTCCTGATCAGACGAACCGACCGAGACCAGACTGCTGTCGATCGGGACTCGGCCACTACAGGCGGTCTCGGCTGAATGACTGACCTGTCGCGGGTCGGCCAGGGGCAGGCTGCTGGGATGTGGGTCGGGTCGGGCAGCGGGTCGGCCATGTTCGGGAAGGTTTGTTTCGGTGTATGGTCCTATTCGTTTATCGGTCGTTCGTTGCGTCTGTTGGAGCACAATAATTTTAATTTAGAAATTTCTTGTGCAATTAATTTTGCATGAAGGAAGTTTCTAAATTTGGCAATTTTTGTGCCCCAACCGGGAGGAAGTGACGAGATGCTTGAAGCAGTGGGAGCAAAAGAGCCAAGGATTTTCTCGTTATTCAAAACGAGGAATAAAAGCCATGATAATTGGATTTAATTATCTAGTTTTAATTATTTGTTGGTTTTACTGTTTTGGTGTATGACATGTATGGATATATGCGTGATGTGTTTCTTGCATGTTAGGACGAAAAAATTAAAAACGTTATTTTTTCAAAATAACTAAGTGATTTTAATAATTGATTTTTTTTAAAAATCAAGTTGGCCTCCATAATTGGTTTAAATTGTGAAATAATTAGCATGCGCATTGACATTAGAGTCTTCCTCCACATCTGTTGTGCTGATTATTAGCTCACTAGTTTTAAACTTTAATTAGATAACAAAAAGGTGAATGTTATTTTTTATAATATGACCTCTCCATCTGTAGAACTATTATCATTAAATAATATTCTAAGGTTTGTTAAAGTATTGTGTTCACTTAGGTGTATTAATTAATAAGCTCCCCATCGGAGTCTATGTTAATTTAATATATGGCCAAGAGGAGCCAACTATTAATTTTACTTGTCAAAACGCATCTTGACTAGATAGTAAAATTAAAAACGTTAAAATCTACTTGAAAAATGTATATGTAAACGTCCACACTATCGTGGCTTGCATGTGCGGTTTTTTCGAAGTGTTGGTTGACTGCATATATATATATATATATATATATATATATTGTATTTTAAGGTTTTTCAATATATTTTGCGTCAAATTATGTGATGAATGATGTTTTAATTTTATTCTCAGATGTCTTTCAATCCACTAGTTGTTATTCTCAAAGAAAATAAACTCGATGGCACTAACTTTGCCGACTGGAAAAGAAATCTTGACATTGTCCTGACTGCTGAGGGGCATAAATTTGTGTTAACTGAGGAGAGCCCTCTGGAACCAGAACCAGATGCCACTCCTGAAAAGTTGGCTGAATTCCGAAAATGGAAAAAGTCTGATGAGATGGCTCGCTGTTACATTTTGGCTTCACTGACAAATGTATTGCAGCATCAGCATCAGACGATGGCCTCAGCCGCGGAGATGATGAAAAATCTCACCGAGATGTTTGGTCATCAGAAACGGGCGGCTAGGCAAAATGCAATGAGGGTGTTGATGACAACCCAAATCTCTGAAGGGACTCTAGTAAGGGATCATGTTCTGAAAATGATGTCTCATTTGAACGAACTGAGCATACTGGGGGTCACTATCGATGCCGAGTCGCATGTCGATATTATCTTAGGCAGCTTGCCAAGAAGCTTTGAGTAGTTACGCCTTAACTACAATATGAATCGTAGGACTTACACTTTGGCGTAACTTTTGACAGAGATTCAATCTGCTGAAGGTCTCTTCAAACAAGGTTATCATCAAATTCTTGCGGCAACCGATGCTAGTTCTTCAAAACCCAAATGGGGAAAGAAGAAAAAGTAGGTTGGCCAGAAGCAAGTGACAACCTTCAAAGCTAAGGGCAAGGTCCTCAGTCCAAGGCTCCTCAGTCCGAGGCAAACAAAAAGCCGAAGGAAAAATGCTATAAGTGCGGTCTGAAGGGGCATTTCAAGAGTGATTGCCCTAAGAAAAGTACGTCTCATGCACTAGTAGTCAAACAATGTTTGACTGTCTGTTCTATTACTTCGTGGATAGTAGATTCGGGCTCCACTGATCATATTTGTTATGACTCGCAGGGGTTCCAACTAACAAAAGTACTTAGTGCGGATGAGATTACTATTAGCTGGGGCGACTATTCCAGGCTGAAGGTTGTTGTAGTGGAAGTCCTGCAGTTAAAAGTTAATGATAGGATTCTAGTCCTAAATAATGTGTTATTAGTACCGATTTTAGAATGAATTTAATTTCAGTTTCTAAATTGAGTTGTGATGGATATAATGCAGTTATTAAAAGAAATGGTGAATATGTTTGCACGAGTACTTATAATGAAAGACTTTATGTCATTAATGCTGCACCAACTCCCTTGCATAATTATAAATCGCTTAATTCTTTGACTAATCCTAATAAAAGAAAAGAACCTTTGGCATAAATCAAACATATTTATGGCATTTACGATTGGGTCATATTAACCTTAGAAGGATTCAAAGATTGGTGAGCGATGGCCCATTGGATTCACTCCAAGTTGAGTCATTTCCAATTTGTGAATCCTGTATAGAAGGGAAAATGACTAAAAGGGTTTCCAAAGCAAAGGAAATCGTGCACAAAATGTATTGGAATTAGTACACACCGATGTATGTGGTCCAATGAACCTCCAGGCTAAGGGTGGTTTCGAATACTTCATCACGTTTATAGATGATTATTCGAGATATATATACATCTATTTGATGTGACGTAAGTCTGAATCTTTTGATAAGTTCAAAGAATTCAAGGCTGAAACGGAGAAGCGTCATGGACAGAGTATCAAGTCACTACGATCTGATCGTGGTGGCGAATATCTTAGTGTAGAGTTTTTTAGGGTCTAGGGTTTAGGGTTTAGGGTTTAGGCTTTAGGGTTTTAGGGTTTAGGGTTTAGGGTTTATCCTCAAATTCTTTCTGTAGATATTCAGCAGCATCGGATAACTCTTTACGAGCAAAAGAGCCAAGGATTTTCTCGTTATTCAAAACGAGGAATAAAAGCCATGATAATTGGATTTAATTATCCGATTTTAATTATTTGTTGGTTTTACGGTTTTGGTGTATGACATGTATGGATATATGCGTGATATGTTTCTTGCATGTTAGGACGAGAAAATTAAAAGCGTTATTTTTTCAAAATAACTAAGTGATTTTAATAATTGATTTTTTTTTTAAAATCAAGTTGGCCTCCATAATTGGTTTAAATTGTGAAATAATTAGCATGCGCATTGACATTAGTCTTCCTTCACATCTGATGTGCTGATTATTAGCTCACTAGTTTTAAACTTCAATTAGATAACAAAAAGGTGAATGTTATTTTTCATGATAGGACCTCTCCATCTGTAGGACTATTATTATTAAATAATATTCTAAGGTTTGTTAAATTATGGTGTTCACTTATGTGTATTAATTAATAAGCTCCCCATCGGAGTCTATGTTAATTTAATACATGGTCAAGAGGAGCCAACTATTAATTTTACTTGTCAAAACGCATCTTGACTAGATAGTAAAATTAAAGACGTCAAAATCTACTTGAGAAATGTATATGTAAATGTCCACACTAACGTGGCTTGCATGTGCGGTTTTTTCGAGGTGTTGGTTGACTGCATATATATATATATATTTTATTTTAAGGTTTTTCAATATATTTTGCGTCAAATTATGTGATGAATGATGTTTTAATTTTACTCTCATATGTCTTTCAACCCACTAGCTGTTATTTTCAAAGAAAATAAACTCGATGGCACTAACTTTGCCGACTGGAAAAGAAATCTTGACATTGTCCTAACTGCTGAGGGGCATAAATTTGTGTTAACTGAGGAGAGCCCTCTGGAACCAGAACCAGAACCAGATGCCACTCCTGAAGAGCTGGCTGAATTCCGAAAATGGAAAAAGTCTGATGAGATGGCTCGCTGTTACATTTTGGCTTCACTGACAAATGTATTGCAGCATCAGCATCAGACGATGGCCTCAGCCGCGGAGATGATGAAAAATCTCACCGAGATGTTTGGTCATCAGAAACGGGCGGCTAGGCAAAATGCAATGAGGGTGTTGATGACAACCCAAATCTCTGAAGGGACTCTAGTAAGGGATCATGTTCTGAAAATGATGTCTCATTTGAACGAACTGAGCATACTGGGGGTCACTATCGATGCCGAGTCGCATGTCGATATTATCTTAGGCAGCTTGCCAAGAAGCTTTGAGTAGTTCCGCCTTAACTACAATCTGAATCGTAGGACTTACACTTTGGCGGAACTTTTGACAGAGATTCAATCTGCTGAAGGTCTCTTCAAACAAGGTTATCATCAAATTCTTGCGGCAACCGGTGCTAGTTCTTCAAAACCCAAATGGGGAAAGAAGAAAAAGTAGGTTGGCCAGAAGCAAGTGACAACCTTCAAAGCTAAGGGCAAGGTCCTCAGTCCAAGGCTCCTCAGTCCGAGGCAAACAAAAAGCCGAAGGAAAAATGCTATAAGTGCGGTCTGAAGGGGCATTTCAAGAGTGATTGCCCTAAGAAAGGTACGTCTCATGCACTAGTAGTCAAACAATGTTTGACTGTCTGTTCTATTACTTCGTGGATAGTAGATTCGGGCTCCACTGATCATATTTGTTATGACTCGCAGGGGTTCCAACTAACAAAAGTACTTAGTGCGGATGAGATTACTATTAGTTGGGGCGACTATTCCAGGCTGAAGGTTGTTGTAGTGGGAGTCCTGCAGTTAAAAGTTAATGATAGGATTCTAGTCCTAAATAATGTGTTATTAGTACCGATTTTAGAATGAATTTAATTTCAGTTTCTAAATTGAGTTGTGATGGATATAATGCAGTTATTAAAAGAAATGGTGAATATGTTTGCACTAGTACTTATAATGAAAGACTTTATGTCATTAATGTTGCACCAACTCCCTTGCATAATTATAAATCGCTTAATTCTTTGACTAATCCTAATAAAAGAAAAGAACCTTTGGCATAAATCAAACATATTTATGGCATTTACGATTGGGTCATATTAACCTTAGAAGGATTCAAAGATTGGTGAGCGATGGCCCATTGGATTCACTCCAAGTTGAGTCATTTCCAATTTGCGAATCCTGTCTAGAAGGGAAAATGACTAAAAGGGTTTCCAAAGCAAAGGAAATCGTGCACAAAATGTATTGGAATTAGTACACACCGATGTATGTGGTCCAATGAACCTCCAGGCTAAGGGTGGTTTCGAATACTTCATCACGTTTATAGATGATTATTTGAGATATAGATACATCTATTTGATGTGACGTAAGTCTGAATCTTTTGATAAGTTCAAAGAATTCAAGGCTGAAACGGAGAAGCGTCATGGACAGAGTATCAAGTCACTACGATCTGATCGTGGTGGCGAATATCTTAGTGGAGAGTTTTTTAGGGTTTAGGGTTTAGGGTTTAGGCTTTAGGGTTTTAGGGTTTAGGGTTTAGGGTTTAGGGTTTAGGGCTTATCCTCAAATTCTTTCTATAGATATTCAGCAGCATCGGATAACTCTTTACGAGCAAAAGAGCCAAGGATTTTCTCGTTATTCAAAACGAGGAATAAAAGCCATGATAATTGGATTTAATTATCCGATTTTAATTATTTGTTGGTTTTACGGTTTTGGTGTATGACATGTATGGATATATGCGTGATATATTTCTTGCATGTTAGGATGAGAAAATTAAAAGCGTTATTTTTTCAAAATAACTAAGTGATTTTAATAATTGATTTTTTTTAAAAATCAAGTTGGCCTCCATAATTGGTTTAAATTGTGAAATAATTAGCATGCGCATTGACATTAGTCTTCCTCTACATCTGATGTGCTGATTATTAGCTCACTAGTTTTAAACTTCAATTAGATAACAAAAAGGTGAATGTTATTTTTCATGATAGGACCTCTCCATCTGTAGGACTATTATTATTAAATAATGTTCTAAGGTTTGTTAAATTATGGTGTTCACTTATGTGTATTAATTAATAAGCACCCCATCGGAGTCTATGTTAATTTAATACATGGCCAAGAGGAGCCAACTATTAATTTTACTTGTCAAAACGCATCTTGACTAGATAGTAAAATTAAAGACGTCAATATCTACTTGAGAAATGTATATGTAAACGTCCACACTAACGTGGCTTGCATGTGCGGTTTTTTCGAGGTGTTGGTTGACTGCATATATATATATATATATTGTATTTTAAGGTTTTTCAATATATTTTGCGTCAAATTATGTGATGAATGATGTTTTAATTTTACTCTCAGATGTCTTTCAACCCACTAGCTGTTATTTTCAAAGAAAATAAACTCGATGGCACTAACTTTGCCGACTGGAAAAGAAATCTTGAGATTGTCCTGACTGCCGAGGGGCATAAATTTCTGTTAACTGAGGAGAGCCCTCTGGAATAAGAACCAGAACCAGATGCCACTCCTGAAGAGTTGGCTGAATTCCGAAAATGGAAAAAGTCTGATGAGATGGATCGCTGTTATATTTTGGCTTCATTGACAAATGTATTGCAGCATTAGCATCAGATGATGGCCTCAGCCGCGGAGATGATGAAAAATCTCACCGGGATGTTTGGTCATCAGAACTGGGCGGCTAGACAAAATGAAATGAGGGTGTTGATGAGAACCCAAATCTCCGAAGGGACTCCAGTAAGGGATCATGTTCTGAAAATGATGTCTCATTTGAACGAACTGAGCATATTGGGGGCCACTATCGATGCCGAGTAGCAGGTCGATATTATCTTAGGCAGCTTGCCAAGAAGCTTTGAGCAGTTACGCCTTAACTACAATATGAATCGTAGGACTTACACTTTGGCGGAACTTCTGACAGAGGTTC
Source organism: Orobanche coerulescens (assembly GCA_033398695.1). Classification (NCBI taxonomy): domain Eukaryota; kingdom Viridiplantae; phylum Streptophyta; class Magnoliopsida; order Lamiales; family Orobanchaceae; genus Orobanche; species Orobanche coerulescens. Next base: position 172,063,554 of record CM065811.1, read on the forward strand.
AATCTGCTGAAGGTCTCTTCAAACAAGGTTATCATCAAATTCTTGCGGCAACTGGTGCTAGTTCTTCAAAACCCAAATGGGGAAAGAAGAAAAAGCAGGTTGGCCAGAAGCAAGTGGCAACCTTCAAAGCTAAGGGCAAGGCTCCTCAGTCCAAGGCTCCTCAGTCCGAGGCAAACAAAAAGCTGAAGGGAAAATGCTATAAGTGCGGTCTGAAGGGGCATTTCAAGAGTGACTGCCCTAAGAAAGGTACGTCTCATGCACTAGTAGTCAAAAAAATGTTTGGCTGCCTGTTCTATCACTTCGTGGATAGTAGATTCGGGCTCCACTAATCATGTTTGTTATGACTCGCAGGGTTTCCAAGTAACAAAAGTACTTAGTACGGATGAGATTACTATTAGTTGGGGCGACTATTCCAGGCTGAAGGCTGTTGCAGTGGGAGTCGTGCAGTTAAAAGTTAATGATAGGATTCTAGTCCTAAATAATGTGTTATTAGTGTTGTGCGGCGATTTATACGCCTCGACGGTGATCGATAACAAGGTCGAGCGATCGAGTCCACGACCAATCAAGCTACGGCGAACTCGCCTAAACGGAGGTAACAGTCCACCTTCGAGTATCTAGCGATCGACTCTCAAGGCGATCGCCTTTGGCGCCTAGCGATCGACTCTGGTGCTGACCGTCCTACACCACGAACAGAGACCTTCGTCCGTCAAAGACCAATAAGACTGGATCTCAAAGCAACTCCCATGTGCAAATCCGCGACAGGCGCCGCATTTCATGGATCGTTGACCACAGCCTGTCACCACCTTATCACCTACCGACAAACCAGCCGGAAGGTACAAGGTGGGACCGCCGTGAAGCGGACTTCGAGGCAGCGTGCAGACTTCTCATTGGACCGCACAGCTGGCTGCCAGCAACTCCTGCAAACTTTAAAGGAGACCAGCCCATGTGCTAAAGACGATCGCCCGCTTATTATAATACAGCAGCGGCGATCGCCCAGCACAACCCAGTCCTATAAATAGAGAACTCCCGGCAACTGGAAAAAGGGTTCTCTCCTCTCAGTTTACAACTACGTTGGCAAATACATACAAACATACATACTTTCAGGCTCTCGGCTTCCTTTCCCGAATCTACCTCAAGATTTCTCTCTCAGCACCTCTCAACCAGAAGACGGTCGGTAGAGGCAAGAAGTCTCCACAGCATAGATTCGAAGAGACTCGCAAGTCCAGGAGCACAGACATATAGCTAAAACACACCGTGAGAGACTGTCGATTTCTCACGGTCATCACAGCTCATCAACGTTGTTACAAGAACTCACAGAGCATCATATCTGGTTCTTCCGGCAATCTACACGCTCGCTAGCTAAGATAACTAGGGTCTTTACACTCATTGTAATTGTACTCTAACATTAATACTTGTATCCCAGAATATTTGTATTAATAACATCTCGCGAGAGCATTCAAGCCCGGGACTAATAACCCCGACAAATCTTGTGTTATTTACTTTCTCTATGGAAGTGCTCTCTCACTTTGTTTGCTATCCATCCATTCCAGCAATATCTATCTCCGGATAATATTTTGGGTAGCAACAATTGGCGCTAGAAGGAGGGCATCTTAACCCTCATTTTTATTCCTACCGTCCCGAAGAACACTCACTGTTCTCGGGGCATATACTTGAAGTGACACTCACTTCTCTTCAAAGAAAGCCTTCAGAATCATGACGTCCGCCACTACATCGAAGAGAGCCACTCTCCGAACCGCCGGACACCATATCCCGGCTCAATCCGAGCCCCAGCCGACGGCAGAAGGAAGTCGCGGCAACGCGAGACTCTCGATCCCGCACCTGAGGGGTGGCCCCAGCCTCTCACTTGACCAGTTCCGAACCGCGGAACAGATCGAGGAGGCAATGGTCATCCTAAAGGAGCGACGGAGAACATGTGTGGCGCCCGCATTAACTCCCTCGGCCATCCGCCGCGTGGGCAAACGGAAGTTCAAGGGGCTACTGGGCGAGCGATCGTCAGAAAGCCCCGATTCGCGAGAAAAGGCTCTCGCACGGCCGGATGGTTCCGTATTCAATCGCTTGGGAAGCGATCCATCATGGCGACCGGGGCATTCTGGCCCCAACCACGAGACGGCGGAATCCAAATCTGTCACCAGGAGTTCGGCATACCCAACTCCCATCCGAACACAAGTCAACCGTTTGGCTCCCACTCCGAACGCTAGGGGGTCAGTACTTGATCGCCTCGGCTCCCGCTCCGAGTGCCTAGCCGCGAGCAGCCAGGCCACGGTGATGTCCGCTATGCAACGCCAGATCGACGAGATGAAAACACTATTGGACACTGGGGCAAGCACCAGCAGAAAGATCATCGGACCGACCGAGCCACTCGCGGTCCACATCGAGCTCGCCCCCGTACAACCAAGGATCGCTCCTCCCAAAACACCTCTGTACGAAGGGAGATCGGACCCCGAGACCCACCTAAGCAAATTCCGGATTTACATGACCGGGTGTGGGGCAATAGATGCGACCAAATGCCGAATCTTCCCGTTGACATTGGGCGAGCTGGCCCATAGGTGGTACATCTCATTACCACCGCGATCGATCATCTCCTTTGAGAAACTGGCGAGTGACTTCACGTCATACTTCGCCGCCAAGGTCGCCATACTATAAGGCCCCATCGCATGATGAAAATCAGGCAGGGGGAAGACGAATCCGATGCGGATTACATCGACCGAGTAGACGAAATTTTCCTCACCGGCGAGCCCATCAGCGACGAGCTCGCCCTCTACTCGGTCCTGGGGGGATTCTACGGTCATTCGCCCATGTTTAGACATCTCACCAAGGACATTCCCCCAACCTACGCGATCTTCTGCGCTAAGGCTGCCGACTTTCTGTCCAGGCAAAGGCTACTCACCCTCCGCCTAGGCGAGGAAACGCCACCTCCTGTCCGAAAGACGGCGATCGCCAAAACCAAAAAGACGGTCGTCAAGCCATCCAGAGACCACAAGGCCTTCGAGGATGTGGAAGCCCATCTCCTCCACAAGTTCAACCGAACTCCGGCCCACATTTTCTACGCCATCAAGGGGCGCGAACCGCTGAACAAGCCAAAGGCAATAAGGGACCACGGTCATCTGGACCAAAATCAATATTGTGCTTACCACAAGAGTCCCAGCCACAACACCAACCAATGCCGCGACCTCCTCAGACAACTATGGAGATTGTTCGAGGAGGGAAAGTTGGACAGTTTATTGGCTTAGCCGGAGCCCCACCAATCTCCCAACGTGATCGCCCGAGTCGAACGCGAACAGGCCGGAAAGCTCATACGAGACGACCCCTCGATCAACCTCGGCGACCGTATCTACATGCTTCAATCAAGAGAAGGGAACTTCGGAAGTCTCTCCCCGATTTCCCGCCTCATCAAATCAAAGGCTACTGCCTGAGCAAACGCGTCAAAAAAGAGGATGACTCGCTCACCCTCTAAAGTTCGTCATCGACATGATGGACCTATGCAGCGATCGCCTCCCCTAGCACAACGTATACCGTCAAGGATCGTCATCTGACATGATGGTCCGAGGTAGAAGAGTGCCGCCATGGTCGCGAAAATCGATTAAACCGACGATCCGTCCATTCAAGGTTCATTTGGGCTCCGATCGCTTACCCTTCGTTTTAAATACGAGGCGGGCGTAGCCGAAGGTCTCTCCAAAACAAATCAGAGGATTACTCGCTCGCCCTCTAAAAACCTAGGCAGGCGATCTCCTCCCCTTACACAACGTATACCGTCGAGGATCGTCAACTGACTTGATGGTCCGAGGTAAAAGAGTGTCGTCATGGTCGTGGAGGACGATGGAACCATTATTTGTGCCCATGCAAGGTCCCTTTGGGCCACGATCGCTCGCCCTTCGTTTAAGTACGAGGTCGGCGTAGTCTGAGGGCCCTCCAAAACTAATCTGTGGACACGTTCGCCCGCCCTCAAAGGTCCATCACTTAACGTGGTGGGTCCTTCCCGGACAATGCGGCGCATCCCTCCCCCATCTCAACGTATACCATCGAGGGTCACCATCTTAATGGCGGCCTGAGGTAGAAGAAGAGCTAACAAGCCGCAGACGTGAAGTTGATTAATCCGAAGATGCCCCGCGCAAGGAATCTTCCAGACCAAGACCGCACGCCCTTCGTTTAAATACGAGGCGAGGCACAGCCTTCGGAGGACCCCACCAATTAAGTGAGTCACGAGAACTTAGCCATCAGACGGAATATCGCTCGCGCACAAGACATGATCGTGGAGATCGGTCCATCGAACTCCGCGATCGTGCAGGCTCCTCAAGACCGAGATGGACGGCCTTTCGAGGATTCGACAAAATTGAAGACCGCTCACTCAACGATTTATTTTTGTCCCCTTACTTTTACTAAGTGAACAAAAACAAGGGGGAAGAGTGCAGAGCTATTTATACGACGATCGTCCCTATTCAATTACATACGGAGATCGGCAATTTCAGATGTTTGTGCAGCGATCGAATTTGTTGTAAAAGTTATCTATATGAGTTTATCAATTCACTTGGAGCTATACACGCAACAATCTCTCCTCACACATTTGTACAAAGTCATGCAAAGACTCAAAAAAGCAATCATTCAAGTAATAAATCGGAGAAACAAACATTCATTTCATTACTTGAAATATCGAAGTACATACACGGTCGCCCGAAGGCCTAAGTATTACAAAAGAAAGCTACAAAATTACAAGGCAAAAGAGCTAAAACAATAAAGAACGAAGAGCCTCAGGCCCCCGCCTGGCCTTCGCCTTCAACCACTGGATCGGCCCGTGACCCTTCGCCACCTTCCGGAGCTGCCTCCCCGCCCTCCGGAGCGTCTGGATGAACAAGGTTCGCCGGAGTCGGGCACTAGCTTAGGTCTACGCCAAGTTCCGGGAGATCCAAGATCGGCACAGAGAAGGCAGGATGAAGAGGGTGCTCCAATGCATATGCCTTGAAGCTTTCGGCTAGAGGGATGACCTCCAGCCCTCCCTTCTTAGCAGCACGGAGAGAGTCAGCGAACGCTAGGTAATAGGCAAACTCGCTGACAAACTCCAAGTTGAGAAAGGGATCGGCCTCGGTCGCCTCCAGTTTTCCCTTCAGCTCCGCGACCGCCCGTTGCGCACCTTGAAGCTCGGTCTCTTTAGCACACGTCTCTCCCCTCGACGCCGCCAGCTCGCTAGTCAGCCGAGCGACAGTCACCTTCAGCTGATCGGCCTCCTTCTGAGCGGCCTCATGCAACCGTCGGGCATCTGTCATCTGGTTCCGAAATCGGTCGACTGTCGCCCGGGCTCGCTCGTAATTCTCTCTCATCAGCTCAAGGTCATGACTCGCCCGCTTAGCTGCATCCAGGGAGTCCTTCTCCATTGCTACAATCTTGTCGGCGAACTCGGCATTCTCTTTCTGAGCAGCCTCGAGGTCCGCCTGCAGACGAGTAGTGGAAGGACGCCCCTCGAACTCTTTCACAGCCTCGGCAGCCATCGTCGCCGCCTGAAGAGAGAGCGAAAGCAGACTGCATTGTATTCCCGGATCGCTGGCGAGCGATCGCATCTAAGTCCGTAGGCCTTCGGCAAAGCAGAAACGGCCCGGTTGACATATAGTGGGAGATCGCAGGCCACGCGAGGAGATCGGCTCGCAAGGAAATCCAGCACCATCGGCGGACAAGATGGGTTAGTGCTACGGATCCTGCATCAAAACAACAAGAGTTAGCACATATCCCACGCAAGTGACGAAATTCAACAAACAAACAAAGTTTACCTCTCGGCTCTCTCAGGATCGCGGCCAAAGTATGGTTTCCCGCGAGGGGTCTCAGCCTCGGCGATCGCCATCTCTTGCAGGAAAGCCGCAGAGGGCGTAGGCTCATTCACCGGAGGAACAACAGTGATCGGAGGCGCGGCGATCGGCACCTCACCGGCAGGGGCAAAAACTGGATATTCCTCCGACCTTTGCCGCTTGCGGTTCGATCGGAGCCCCTCCTCCCGAGTTTCCTCCTCCGCTATGATCGGCTCCACGACGGGCCTCACCTCCGGAATGAGAGGTAACGCCACCGGAGGAACCCGAGATGACTTCTTCTGGCGAAGACGGCTAAAAACTTCAGGGTTCGACATAGCTATCTCCGGTGGGGGATCCAAGAAACGAGGAAAGCAGACCTCTACAATAAGACAATTGAACAACAGTTAGACATATTCCTCGAACAGGACGATCGCCAAGCAATTGAAGATCGTAGAAACTCATACCTGAGACCGAAAGATGTCTCGGGAACCGGAATAGCCGAGCAGATAGCCTGCGACTCTCTTTATTAATCCGGCGAGCGTCTAAGTCGTCGTCCGACAGACTTCGTATCCACTCCCAGATGACCAGAAAATCGAAAGAAAGCTCGTCGATAGCCGGAATATGGAAACCTGCAAAAGCAAAACCAAATTAGATCAGTTCAGAACATATCCGAACAAAGGGAGAGTCAAGACCCTTACTCGGACTTCTCTCCCGAAAGCCTGTTGGAATATTCAGCTCGCCCATGGGGTTGTCGCTCGCATAGGCCTTCTAGGCACCGCCGACCCAGAACCACTTCGCCGGATTGCCCCGCACCTTGTTCGGGACTCCGAGGATCACCTGACCGGATCGGCCTTGAATGTGATAGCCTCCGACCGACCCTTTATGAGCCGTCAACTTGAACAGGTGGTTCATCTCCAACGGCGAAGGGAGGCGGTACAGTCGGTGACCGCCGAACAAGGTGAGAGCACAAATGATCTGGAGCTAGGCGTTCGGCGTCAGCTGGAGCGGCACCACATTCCAAGCTGCCAGCAAATGGCAGACAGAAAAAGACAAAGGGAACCGCAGCCCGGCCTCTATGATTGCTTCGTTCACGGCGACCATGCCCTCCGGAGGCTGATCGGCCCGTTCATTCTCGGTCGGCGAAAATATATCTACATCTGAAGGGACATGATACCTCGTCCTCAAGACGGCCAGGTCCTTCCTGGTCGCCGAGCTCCTTATCTGGCCAAGGGACCATGTAAATCGCTGCGCAGCCCGAAAAAGCGACCGCTTAGGAGGTTGATAAGGATGAGCGATCGAGTACTCCCGGAAATCGAATTTAGGAGACGGACCGGCCAACCTCTCCATAATCTCAGCAAAGACCACATAGGCCTGGCCAAAGGCACTATGCTGCTCCCAGTAGGCCCTCACCGCCGAGTCTCTCTCCATCTGCGAGCGTCTGTGCTCAACCGCCGCCTCCCGGGCAACGTCGGCTTCGTTGAATAGTGCCTCGACTTCCGTGGGGTCAATACCGGCGCGGATAGCCTCAGCGGCCGTCTCCAAATGGAAGTTTGCGGAGGGTCCTCCCCAGACAGTCGAAGTCCCGGCGGCAGAGGAGGTGCCCATTTCATATGATGAAGGTACTCCAGACATTTTGGAAGAGAAGAGGAGAAAAGGAATATTTTCTTACCAAAGATTGAATCGATCGACGATCGGCAGTCGAATATTCAGAGTCTTTGCAATATTCTTCTTTCTCCGATAAAAGCGCGTAAGGGTCTTAACACTGCAACCCAGTGCCTTTTTATAGGAGATGGCAGGGACTTCTGGCAATTAAGGAGAATCTCAGGGGTCGGAGTGCAACCGTCGCAATTAATGCTCCATTGAAACCCGCGTACGCGTCTTTTCAAGGATGCGCCAGACGAGGAGTCGCACCTAACCGTTGGTCTCCCCCAACAGGAATCCAGCCCGTGCCCCGGAGACTTTTCCGCATCCGCTGTCGTTTCCTGCTCATTTCAGCAACCAACCAGGTCGTCCAGGTTCAAAACCAATCCGCTCAAAGACGATCGCCAGTTCCATAAAATACAGAGTCACTCGTCATAATTCAGTGATCGCCAACAGAACCACCTCACCCACATTTCCAACATCGGAGCGAGTTGGGGGGCAATTGTTGTGCGGCGATTTATACGCCTCGACGGCGATCGATAACAAAGCCGAGCGACCGAGTCCATGACCAATCAAGCTACGGCGAACTCGCCTAAACGGAGGTAACAGTCCACCTTCGAGTATCTAGCGATCGACTCTCAAGGCGATCGCCTTTGGCGCCTAGCGATCGACTCTGGTGCCGACTTAGGACGACCGTCCTGTACCACGAACAGAGACCTTCGTCCGTCAAAGACCACGAAGACTGGATCTCAAAGCAGCTCCCATGTGCAGATCCGTGACAGGCGCCGCATTTCATGGATCGTTGACCACAGCCTGTCACCACCTTATCACCTACCGACAAACCCGCCGAAAGGTACAAGGTGGGACCGCCCGTGACAGCGACTCAGACGCGTGCAGACTTCTCATTGGACCGCACAGTTGGCTGCCAGCAACTCCTGCAGACTTTAAAGGAGACCAGCCCATGTGCTAAAGACGATCACCCGCTTATTATAATACAGCAGCGGCGATCGCCCAGCACAACCCAGTCCTATAAATAGAGAATTCCCAGCAACTGGAAAAAGGGTTCTCTCCTCTCAGTTTACAACTACGTTGGCAAATACATACAAACATACATACTTTCAGGCTCTCGGCTTCCTTTCCCGAATCTACCTCAGGATTTCTCTCTCAGCACCTCTCAACCAGAAGACGGTCGGCAGAGGCAAGAAGTCTCCACAGCATAGATTCGAAGAGACTCGCAAGTCCAGGAGCACAGACATATAGCTAAAACACACCGTGAGAGACTATCGATTTCTCACGGTCGTCACAGCTCATCAATGTTGTTAGAAGAACTCACAGAGCATCATATCTGGTTCTTCCGGCAATCTACACGCTCGCTAGATAAGATAACTAGGGTCTTTACACTCATTGTAATTGTATTCTAACATTAATACTTGTATCCCAGTATATTTGTATTAATAACATCTTGCGAGAGCATTCAAGCCCGGGACTAACAACCCCGGAAAATTTTGTGTTATTTACTTTCTCTACGGAAGTGCTCTCGCACTTTGTTTGCTATCCATCCATTCCAGCAATATCTATCTCCGGATAATATTTTGGGTAGCAACAATTAGTACCGATTTTAGAATGAATTTAATTTCAGTTTCTAAATTGAGTTGTGATGGATATTCAGTTTCTTTTGGAGATAATGTAGTTATTAAAAGAAATGGTGAATATGTTTGCACGAGTACGTATAATGAAGGACTTTATGTCATTAGTACTGCACCAACTCCCTTGCATAATTATAAATCGCTTAATTCTTTGACTAATCCTAATAAAAGAAAAAGAACCTTCGGCATAAATCAAACATATTTGTGGTATTTACGATTGGGACATATTAACCTTAGAAGGATTCAAAGATTGGTGAGCGATGGCCCATTGGATTCACTCCAAGTTCATTCATTTCCAATTTGTGAATCCTGTCTAGAAGGGAAAATGACTAAAAGGGCTTTCCAAAGCAAAGGAAATCGTGCACAAAATGTATTGGAATTAGTACACACCGATGTATGTGGTCCAATGAACCTCCAGGCTAAGGGTGGTTTCGAATACTTCATCACGTTTATAGATCATTATTCGAGATATGGATACATTTATTTGATGCGACGTAAGTCTGAATCTTTTGATAAGTTCAAAGAATTCAAGGCTGAAACGGAGAAGCGTCATGGACAGAGTATCAAGTCATTATGATCTGATCGTGGTGGCGAATATCTTAGTGGAGAGTTTTTTGGATTTCTTGGCACATGAGGGGATTATTTCCCAGCTCACTGCGCTTGGTACACCACAACAAAATGGTGTTGCTGAACGAAGGAATCGTACTTTATTAGAGATGGTTAGGTTAATGATGAGTTATTCTGATTTGCCTATTTCGTTTTGGGGATACGCCTTGGAAACAGCGGCGTACATTCTAAACTTGGTGCCTTCAAAATCAGTTCCAAAAACACCCACAGAACTATGGAATGGGCGCAAGCCCAGTCTAGGACATGTTTGGATTTGGGGTTCACCAGCACATGTGTTGAATAAGGAAGCTGATAAGTTGGTATATCGTACAGAAGTACGAGTGTTTGTAGGATATCCGAAGTGAACGGAGGGTGGCTTATTCTACAGTCCTAAAGATCATAAGGTCATTGTTAGCACCAATGCCCGGTTCTTAGAGGAGGACTACGTAATAAGATTCAAGCCTAGGAGTGAGGTCATTCTAGAGGAACTTAAGGGCGAGATTTTGACAATACAAATTGTACAAACACCTAGTGTACCATGTATCGACACTATTGTGGATACGCAAACTAAGGACACGCCTCGTCATAGTGGGAGGGTTGTTCGTCAACCTGATAATTTCATTGGCGTGGGAGCGTCTTCGGACCACTTCCCGGACAAGGATGAAATGGATCCATGTACGTATAGGCACGCAGTTCAATACAAGGATGCTGAATCCTGGAAAACGGCAATGGAATTCAAAATGGGATCGATGGATTCTACTCAAGTGTGGGAGCTAGTAGAGCTACCCAATGGGTAAAACCCATTGGAAGTAAGTTGTTCTATAAGCATAAGAGAGGATCAAAAGGGAAGGTTGAAACCTTCAAAGCAAGGCTTGTTGCGAAAGGTTACACTCAGAAGGAGGGCATCAACTACGATGAGACCTTTTCGCCAGTAGCCATGCTTAAATCGATCCGGATTCTCTTAGCTATAGCTGCGCATTTGGATATAGAGATTTGGAAGATGGATGTCAAGACTGCGTTCTTGAACGGGAGTCTTGATAAGGAAATCTATATGCACCAACCTGAGGGATTCATTGCTGAAGGAGAGGAGCACTTAGTGTACAAGCTCAAAAGAGCCATTTATGGTCTCAAGCAAGCATCAAGGTCTTGGAACATGCGATTTGATGAGGTCATTCAATCGTATGGTTTTGAACAGTGTCCTAATGAGGTTTGTGTATACAAAAAGTGTGATGGGAACATGCTAGTGTTTCTTGTATTGTACGTAGATGATATACTTCTAATTGGAAACAATGTGAAGGTATTATCAGACGTAAGGGTATGGCTGTCTGAGCAATTCGATATGAAGGATTTGGGAGAAGCTGGGCACATCCTTGGTATTAGGATCTTTCGAGATCGCAAGAAAAGGATGTTGTGCTTATCTCAGGCATCCTATATCGATATGGTGTTAAAGCGGTTTAGTATGGAGAATTCCAAGAAAGGTTTCTTATCTTACAGACATGGAATTCAGCTATCTAAGGCTATGTGTCCTAGGACACAGAAGGAGATAGATGACATGAAGCTGGTCCCTTATGCTTCGGTAGTGGGAAGCCTCATGTATGCTATGCTTTGCACTAGGCCTAATATCTGTCATGCTGTAGGCATGGTGGCGAGATATCAGTCGAACCCAGGACCGGGACATTGGATTGCTGTTGCATATACTCAAATACCTGATAAGGACTAGGGAGCATATGCTTGTATATCAATCGGATACACTTAGTCCTTTATGTTACACTGACTCAGATTTCAGTTCAGACAAAGAAAAGTCGAAATCAACTTTCGGATATGTTTTCACTTTGGGAGGTGGAGCCATCAGTTGGAGAAGTGTGAAGCAGAAATGCATAACGGACTCTACCATGGAAGCCGAGTATGCAGCAGCCTCAGAGGCAGCTAAAGAGGCGGTATGGTTCAAGTACTTCCTAAAGGATTTGGGTGTGATTCCTAATTTGCCTAGGAGTATTACACTTTATTGTGATAATACCGGTACTGTTGCAAATTCGAAGGAAAGGGCCCACAAAGCAAGCAAATATATCAAGCGCAAATATCATCTCATTCAAGATTTTTTGAAGAGGGAGAAGATTATTGTCTCCAAGATAGCATCTGAAGACAACCTAGCTGATCCTTTCACGAAAGGGTTGCCCTCAAAATTATTTGAAGGGCATGGAAGAAATGGGGTTGAGATGTATGGCAGCATTTCTTTGAGTATAAGTGGGAGATAGATAGAAATAGTCTAGATAGTATACTTCAAAAGCATGCTTTGAGTATAAGTGGGAGATTGTTAGGGTTGTATACATCAAAGCATACTTTATGCTTGTATTACCTAATTTCCCGATCTTTATCTATGAGAATATTTAATTCATTTGTCACATATTTTGCATATTTATTCACGCTATGGTTATGCAAATATTGTCTAATTACTTTATATTGTAGATAATGTGGTGTGTCGTGTCACACAGAAGATCACATTATCGGTTCCTTATATAGTAATAATTAGTTCACAACCTATATAACATTAGACCGTTATGTGAGAGGTTGTAGTATATACTTGAGATTGGTTGGTCTTGACAATTAGCATATATTAGCGTATTCGGTATACGTTGAATAAGATCGAGGTGAGATAGATTCTTCTATGCTGACTATAAGAATAACGTACATCTCAGACAATTATTATTTCTTAATTCTAGTGATTAATATTTAATTACATATATTTAATATTTATTGCTTTGATTTATCATGGGTGAGAGCCAAAATGATTGACTCAATATGCTCGATATTTTGGGCAATATCATTATTAATATAATAATTAATATTATAGCTAGAAATCGTGTCCCGACCAATCGGGTTGATCATGTCCCTTGAGGCACTCGAAAGGATTATTATATTAAATCATGCAGGTGGAATTAATTTTCCGATATAATAATAAAGCTCGAGTGGTATACTCATGTATAACACATTAATTAATTAAAAGTTGTCAGTAGCTTAAATTAATTAATGGACATGGAATATCTTAAACACAGAAAATAATTAATTCAAAAAGAAGCCCAATTTCGTAATTTGGGATTTTGGTAGGAAGTGCAATATCAATCTTTTAGTGAACTAAGTTGATATTAATAGAGTCATTATATTAGGAAGAGTCCTAATATTGGAAAGATAATATCTATTGGGAGTCCTTACCTTATCCTCCTTAAGGTCCCTAGAGTAGCCCAAAACACTTATAAAAGGAGCATAGGGGGTGGCTGATTTTTTCACCCTTCTTGGAACAAGAAATTTCGATTTTTCTTCTAATTTTGTGTTTAATTGTGGATCTTGACTTGTGTTTTGGATTCCATAATTTATCTAACACAATATTTTTCTAAATACACAAATATTCAAGAAAAATAGAGAGAAAAATTCGTGAGGTACTTCCTTGAGAAATTTCGGCCAATCCCATACTGCAAGTCCAAGTTTGATCCGGTAGATTATTGCCCACACGATATTCGGATCTTAGGCGGGATATACTCTAGAAGATCTTGAGGTAGAAACACAAGAAGATCGAAGAGGAGTACGTAGAGTAGCTCGATCGATCCAAAAGGGAATTTTCTACCACTTCGCTTCAAAGGTATGAATTACCAATTCTACAGCGTAAATACGTATATTTAAATTGTTAATTAGTCCGTTTAATTAATTAATTGACAAACCTAAATAGATCCGCAATTTTGTTGGTTAGTTTATGAAACCAAATCCATTAATTAAACTATATCGCTTCCGTTGCGTTTTATATTCCAACATATATACCAGTGGCATGTTACGCCCGTAACCGGCACACCTTACGGCCGTAACTCTTCATCCTTACGGCCGTAACACCCAGGACTTACGGCCGTAAGTACCCCTCTGGACTACTGCCCAAAATACGAACGTTCATTACGGCAGTAACAACAATCGGTTTACGGCCGTAACACATGACTAACTATGGCTATAATAAAAGATACTTGCGGCCGTAACCAGCAACACATACGGCCGTAACTCATAACTCTGATGGCCGTAACACCACTACTGAACACAATAGTGAATCTCAACGACTCCGACAGTCAGGTCGGGCACCCGACAATATCCCGGATACTCAAATACATCAAATCAATAACAACCACGCTACGAGGCGTAATATACAATACCTCAACACATACACAATTGAAAAGGCACAAATGACAACAAGTCATCCTCAACTAAAAATCACTACACGATAGTGACACACAGAGTATCACGTTAGGAAACATTCCGATTTAACGTCAACAAGAAAAAAATATCCGGCGTGAAAACACAAACAATACAAAATAACGAAAAACGAAAATACCGGATATTACATCGGACCCGTGACCCGACGGATCTAACGGCCAGATTTTTCAAATTAAAAAAAATCCAAAATTCTATCTATAAATACTCCCCAACCCATCTCATTTTTTCACACCTTCATTCTAATATATCTCTCAAACTCTCATTTCTAATTGCTATAATATTTAATCTCTCTCTTTTTACTAGCATTTAATCATATGTCGAGTTCTGACAAGGGAAAAAGTATTGCTACGTCTCCTAAAAAATCCAAAATGTCCAAGCTCGATTGAATGGTTCTTTGGGACAAATCGAAGAAATCATCTGGCATAACTATTCGGAAGCCCCGAAACCAACCTCTGCCCGGTTTTGAAAATGAAAGTCAAGAAGATGAATATGATGCTATACAGGAAAGTATCCATTATAGTAGTACAATAACTACTAGTGAAGAAGAAGTCGACCCCGGGGATTTCGACGTGTCCCAAATCGTCAACAACTGCAAAATATTGATGAAGAAATGGATCATGACATCGATGGAGCTAGTTAAATCAAACATATGCAACGTTCGAGCGCACTTTTCATGGCGTACCAACTCCGAATCAAAAATCAAAATCGAAGCGTCCCGCGGCAAGCCAAACTGAAGAAGAACCTCCTTATGTTGAAGAGTTATCGTCCGAGGAGGAAGAAACTGTAAAAGAAAAAGGAAGCAAGAAAACTAAAGCGAGAAAGAAGCCTGCCTCTGTTGAAGAAAGGAAACCGGTATCCGTACTTTTTTTCAAAACAGTTTAAGAAGGAAAAAATGGCGGATGGTTCGATGAAGGTTTTTTGCAACTACTGCAACAAAGAATATTCGTATAAAGCCGGGGATGAATATGGAAATTTTAGAAGGCATTTTGAGAATAACCATGCATCGGTCCACGGTGATCAAAAATCACAAAGTCAACTCAACTTCCAACCTTGTACTGGAGCCGGCCCAGCCGGCATTCAAGGTATGTCTGAATCTCAACTTTATAAATATAATGAAAAAATTGTTAGAGAATAAATGGCAAAATTATGTGCACAAGAATCTTTACCTTTTAATTTGGCGAATAGTACGGGTTGGGAATATAGGATGCAAAATGCCTGTAATCCTGCTATTAAGAGAATTCCACGTACCACAATGACTAGACAAGTAGTATACTTAGCCAAACAACATAAACTTGGACTACAAGCTTAATTTAAATCTATAAATCACATAGTTTCTTTGGTTGCTGATACGTGGGCAGATTTTAAACAAAAAAATGATTATATGGGAATAACTATACACTGGATTGATGAAAATTGGAACTTAAACAAAAGACTATTTGCTTTTAAAAAATTTAATTATACACATAGTGCAAATAATATTGCTAGAGCAATTATTAAAATTTTAACATTTTATTACTTAAAAGATAAAATTTTCACAATTGGTTTTGATAATGCTAAATCTAATACTGCAAGTGTACCAGCTTTAATACAAGCTTGCAATCCTGTTTTAGCGGGTTGATTATTTCATACTAGATATATATGTCATATTCTGAATTTGTGTGTACAAGATGCATTAAAATATGTAGATGAGGTAATAGAACCAATTAAAAAATGTGTCTTGTTTTTACATAATCGTACTAAGTTAGCTAGACAATGGATTAAATTTTTAAAATCAAAACAAATGCAACCCAAATTTTTTACTCCATACGTAAAATATAGATGAAACTCAACTTATGAGATGTTAAATTCAACTAGTGAATATAAAGAATTATTGTGTGAATTTTTTGATAAATTTTTCCACGTAGACGTATTTTATTTATTGCCAAAATATCGGGATGAAACCAAAGATTTAATAAAACTATTAAAGGTTTTTGAAAATACAACTAAAGATTTAAGTGGTTGTTATTATCCCACGTCTCCTAAAGTTTTATTTCATTGTTGTTTTATTGTATCCGAAATGGATGCTTGTAGTAAATCCGAAAGATTGGGGAATGCTATTTACAATATGTGTTTAAAATGGCTAAAGTACTTTAATCGTATCCATGATGTTTTCTTGATTAGTGCTATTTTATCTCCCGATTTGAATTTAACTCAAGTACAACAATTACTTGAAATTTATTATAATATTCTTAAAATTTTGGGTTTTCCTAATATAGTGGATAGTGTTGAAAGTCAAATTTTGTTTGAAAATATTTCTAATGTTGAACAAGTAAAAATTGATTTAAAAAATAGTTGTGAAACTGTTTTTGCTGAATATTTAACTAAATATGGAGATGTACTCAAAAACAAGAACTAGGAACACAAATACATTTAACGTGGAATTCGAGAGAACTCCATCAACCCATTTCAACAAAAACTCTATAATGTAGCAAGAAATAGGGAGGTAGTAACGTCGGTCAAAGAAATGACCTTAGTCGATATTATGCAACTAGTTTTGTGCTAGAGGATGACAATGCAGGTACATTTGATCTGTTGGATTGGTGGAAGAGAAAGTGAACCGAATTTCCCATACTTTTCATTATGGCACAAGAAATTATTGCAGTGCTCGCATCCACAGTCCCTGTTGAGAGTGCTTTTAGTGAAGGGGGCTATATGTTGGACGAGCGGAGATCCCGAATGACACCAAAAAATCTTGAGGCTCAAATGATGCTTAAAGACGCAACCAAAGCCGAGTTACGAGATCAAGAAAATAAGTGGGATGACCTATTAGCGGACCAAGACACATATCAAGAAGGCACTATTGAAGGAGAGTCGAGTCAAATGAGTCAAATCGATGATCAAGACGACGACGACGACTAAAGGTAAGTAAGGTAAGTCACGTAAGTAAAAAGAACTACATAGGGCTTTGATTTCTCACGAGGATACGTAGGCAATTTAATTTTAAGTGAAAACTTAAAATTAAATACAAGCCCGTTTTTTTTATTTTTCTTAATTAAAAGAACTACATAGAGCTTTGATTCCTCACCAGGATACGTAGGCAATTTAATTTTAAGTGAAAACTTAAAATTAAATACAAGCTCATTTATTTCAATGATTTTCTTGTTCATTATAGTTATTTTTTCGTATATAAAATGACAATAAATAAAATATTATAAATACTTTTTTAAAAAAAGTCACGGTCGGACTCGTGACGTGGTCGGACCGGACCGTGGTGGCGACCGTGAACCCCGCCAACCCGTACATTTCATATGTACGGGTGGGGTCCGGGTCCTGGCCGGCCGACCCGTCGACCCAACGGGTCCGACCCGGACCCGGACCCGGCGATGGGCACCTCTAAAGGAGCCATGAATTTTATCATTGTTCCAAACTTGAAGAAAGCCATGACAGGCAAGGACAAGGGCAAGAGATCCAAGGATAAAGAAGGTTGAAGTGGTAGGAAGTAGAAGCTGCTCCAGATTGTCAGTTTATGGCCTCTTTGTGTATTATGGCATGTTTATGGATTATCTATTTGAGAAATGTTTAATATTTGTGTATTGGCTATTGTTGTGGTGAGATTATTGTGGCTAATATTTGATGTATTCTTGGTGAATTTATTAGTGTTTTTTAGTCAATTCGTATTCTGGTATTTCTGGGAAATATGGTCATAAAGATTATCGAAGGCATGACATTAGATCAAACAAAGCTAATTTCTTCCATTTCATACAATAATACATACTTTTCGGTTGCATTACAGGCTAATTTTCAGTACA
Source organism: Orobanche coerulescens (assembly GCA_033398695.1). NCBI lineage: Eukaryota > Viridiplantae > Streptophyta > Magnoliopsida > Lamiales > Orobanchaceae > Orobanche > Orobanche coerulescens. The sequence goes on from CM065811.1 coordinate 172,081,275, forward strand.
TAATGTAGCCTAAGGTGCAATTACAAACCCCAAAACCACAACAATCACAACAAGAAGAAGAACAACAACCCTGGATTTTTTCTTCAAGGCATTCATTTCCAGCACCAAGCATTATTCTTTCTTCGCATTATTCTTTCTTTTTACTTTTCAGCAACTCCTCACTCAATCCAATAATTTCCATCTCCAATGCATTCACATTAAGCTCATTCTCTATCACTTTCAACTCATGTTCCCTCACCTTTAACTCTTCTTTTCTTTTGTCCGCTTGAAGGTTGTTAAGTTTTAACAACACTCCAGGCAATATTTCAAGAGACCTAGTGCACAATTTAAGATCGAGTCAAATGTAAATGCCACAGTATTTCCGTATCTGCAAAGTCAATGAATCCATTCACATCACCAATCAAGATCCTATATTGAACAACACAGTACATTGAATAAAAAATCAAAAATTACCCCATAATTGGGACAAGCCCAATATCGCCGGCCACAATTCCCATTTTTATTTGTCCAAGCAGTGACTAATGGAAGTGGAGTGGGTACACAATGAAAGTATACATTCGAGCTTCGAGTTAACTGTATATTCCCGGCATCCTTGGATGAAGAACTTGCTTTCCGAATCCATCTCTGGGATAATGACTGGAAATCGAGTGGAAATGTAGAAGAAACTTGCAAAGTCAGGCCGAATCGAGTGGTTTTTGAGCGAAATTAGGTTTGGGTTCTTGATTTGGGGGAGAAATCAGTTAGGGTTCGATCGTTCTTAATTTGGGGAAGAAATTTGGGGGAGAAATGAGCCGTTAGTGAATTACCATTACATTTGGACATGGCTTTGACGGTGGGGACTAATGAGTAATGCTGCAAAAAAAAAAAAAAAAAACGTTAAGGACTAATAATGGAAGACCCAACAGTTTAGCTACTGTATTTGAAAGTGTCACAAAGTGTGGGTACTAAATGTGAAATTTACCCATTAAATTCCGTCGACATTTCAAGACAATGGAATCACTCATAACAACTGATCAGAATCTGATGAGATCTACTCTCTCTCTCACACATACACACACACACAAATGCTCCAATACGTCATCTTTTTACCTCCTACAAGATTAATAAATCTCTGTGTATCTTTCTTCATCCTTGCAATTTTATCAGAAACATCTTCCGGTGCTCATTATCAGTATGAATCCTGCGGCGTGCCGAGTATCTGCGGAAATGGTCTAAACGTAACACACCCTTTTTATATTAGCGGCACCCATGAATCTTACTGCGGGTACCCCGGATTTGGGATCAATTGCAGCCAGAATGGGTTTCCAGTTCTTCAATTACCTGGATCTGGAGCTAAATATGTCGTCGAACACATATTCTACCACAATCGATCTGTTCGGGTTTACGATTCGGCCGTTTCGGGTCTGAACGTCGATAGGGTAAATGGGTCTTGGCGCGTAAACGGTAGTTTCCCGAGCGAAGACGGCGTCGGCGTCGGCGTCGGCGGCTGTCTTCCGATAATCAGGAACTCGACGCTCCCGACATGGCAGCTCCAGTTCGCCAGTCTGACCACAAGGCTTCATCTGATCTCGAACTGTACGGCGTCCCTGTCGGATGCGACCCGCTTCGCGAGTACGGTTATCTGCAACGACACGAGTCGGCCGCGGCCGCTGGCGATATTTGGGGAGGACAACGAATACCTGAGGGATGCGCTGGAAAATTGCGCCGCCCATGTCGTGGCGCCGGTGGAAGGGGCGGGGAATGTGTTGGTGGCGTTGAGGAGAGGGGTTGTGCTGAATTGGACGGCTAGTGACTGCGCTCCGTGCCAAAACAGTGGCGGACGCTGCGGTTTTGATGATGCGACTAACCATTTCGTGTGCTTCTGCTCGGACAGGCCTCGTTCGACCCGATGCTACCCAAGTACGTGTTCTTCAGTTCTTGTATCAGACTGTCTGATAGTATCTAACCGTCGAACAGTGATATTTCTCAGTATTAGAAATGATAATGTTCAGTAAAAAGTAAATTCTAATCAGTCAAAATTAGTTTTGGTCAGTGAAATTAATTTTCATCGGTAAAAGTTCAGTTCCGATCAATGAAATCCAATCTCAGTTCTACTCAATAAAATTAGTAACTTCATATAATAAATTACAATATATGTCGGTAAAATAAGATTTACTCGGTAAAGACCAGTTTCATTGAGTAAAAATCAATTTTAATCAATTAAAATCAATTTTATTTAATAAAAATAATTTCAGTATTAGAAATGATAATGTTCGGTAAAATGTAATTCTAGTCTCAATAAAAATTAACCGGTAAAAGTTTAGTTCCAATCAGTAAAATTCAGTCTCAGTCGTGAAATTCAGTTATATAAATATTCAATTAAATTAGTAACTTCATATAATAAATTACAATATAAATCAGTAAAAATCAGATTTAATCGGTAACACTTAGTTCTCGAGTTTTAGTAAAAGAAAGAAAAGAAGGGGAAAGAAAATTAGAAAAGAAGAGAAAGGAAAATGAAAGGAAATTGTATTTTGTGTTCTCGAGTTGGAAATGAGTGAAAGGAAAATTAATGATTTTGTTCTTTTCTCTCCAAATCCTTCCAAATCGGAAGGAAAGTTAAGAGGGGAAATTTCATTCCATTTTTTTTCGTTTTTTTCATTAAAAAACACATGAACACCAAATATTTTTTCTTTCTTCTTATTCCGTCCATTTCCCTTCTTTTCTTTCGTTAAGTTAAACTCGGGAACTAAGCGTAAAGACCAGTTTCATCGAGTAAAAATCCATTTTAATCAGTTAAAATCAATTTTATTTAATAAAAATTATCTCAGTATTAGAAATGATAATGTTCAGTAAAATGTAATTCTAGTCTCAATAAAAATTAACCGGTAAAAGTTCAGTTCAAATCAGTAAAATTCAGTCTCAGTCGTGAAATTCAGTTATATAAATATTCAATTAAATTAGTAACTTCATATAATAAATTACAATATAAATCAGTAAAAATCAGATTTAATCGGTAACGCTTAGTTCTCGAGTTTTAGTAAAAGAAAGAAAAGAAAGGGAAAGAAAGTTATAAAAAAAAGAGAAAGAAAAATGAAAGGAAATTGTATTTTGTGTTTTCGAGTTGGAACTTGGAAGTAAGTGAAAGGAAAATTAACCATTTTGTTATTTTCTCTCCAAATCCTTTCAAATCGGAAGGGAAGTTAAGAGGAAAAGTTTTCTTCCATTTTCTTCCGTTTTTTTCATTAAAAAATACAGGAATACCAAATATTTGTTTTTCTTCTTATTCCCGTCCATTTCCCTCGTTAAGTTAAACTCGGGAACTAAGCATAAAGACCAGTTTCATTGAGTAAAAATCCATTTTAATCAGTTAAAATCAATTTTATTTAATAAAAATAATCTCAGTATTAGAAATGATAATGTTCAGTAAAATGTAATTCTAATCGATAAAAGATAGTTTTTGTCAGTAAAAATTAAGTTTATTCGGTAAAAGTTCAGTTCCAATCAATGAAATTCAGTCTGAGTCAGTGAAATTCAATTATAATCAATAAAATTAGTGACTTTATATAATAAATTACAATATAAATCAGTAAAAATCAGATTTAATCGGTATAGATCAGTTTCATGGAGTAAAAATCAATTTTAATTATTTAAAATCAATTTTATTTTATAAAAATAACTTCATTTCATCGAAAATCATGTGAAGAGAACATGAACATGATAATTACAGAAGTTAAATAAAACTTTATAAAATATCACTTCTAATTCTGAAAAGTATAAGTGTCTGATTGTCTGATACAATCAAACGTACCGCAGCACTGTGCCCACTGCCTATACAATTTTTTTTTTCGTTATACCTGATTGTATATTTATTTTGTTCTTGATGTCTTTCAGTTGCAGCAAAAGCTGACATTACACTACCTTTAGTGATAGGTACGGTTCCGAATCTCGACACTATCATTCGCATACTTCCTAGTTTATTTATACGGTTTTCACTCTCTTTCTATAAGAAGTTGCTTTCTTGTTACAGGCTCCGCAACTGTCCTGACGGTCGCCGCCGTATTAGTCGTATTCATTTTCGTCAGGAGGAAGAACATAATGCGGAATAAAACCGAAACCCAGATGGAAATCGAACTCTTCTTGAGAAACCATGAAAATCTCGCGCCGAAACGATACGAATACAAGAACCTCAAGAAGATAACCAACTCGTTCAGCGACTGCATAGGAAAAGGAGGATACGGCAGTGTGTACCGAGGTGTGCTGGGAGACGGCCGTGTCGTGGCGGTCAAAATCTTGAACGAATCCAAAGGGAATGGGGAAGATTTCCTGAACGAGGTCGCGAGTATCAGCACGACTTCTCATGTCAACATCGTGTCCCTATTGGGATTTTGTGCCGGCGGTACGAAAAGGGCCCTCATCTACGAGTTCATGCCGAACGGCTCTCTTGAAGAGTTCATACATAATCCGGAACACGATCGAGATCGAATGGGAAAAATGTTGGAGATAGCAGTCGGAATTGCTCGAGGGCTAGAGTATTTGCACCAAGGGTGCAACACGCGGATATTGCATTTGGATATAAAACCACACAACATTCTCTTGGATAAAGACTTGAAGCCGAAGATAGCCGACTTTGGTCTTGCTAAGCTGTGCCCCAACCGAGCAAGTATAGTATCGATGGAGGTGGCAAGAGGGACGATAGGATACATCGCTCCCGAAGTATTCTGCAGGAACTTTGGCGACGTCTCTCACAAATCGGATGTGTATAGCTTCGGGATGATGGTTTTGAAAATGGCCGGGAAGAGGAACAACGCGGGTCCGGCGGTTGACGGCACGAGTGAGGTATATTTCCCGCATAATATATATAAAGAACTCGAAGTTGATGTCGAGAATGGTGGTCTTGATGGGAATGATGTGAGTGGAGACGAATCCCAATATGCAAAGAGAAAACTAACGATTGTTGGATTATGGTGCATACAAACGGATCCCAAGAACCGACCGTCAATGACTAGAGTGGTGGAAATGTTGGAAGGAAAACTTGAATACTTGCAAGTCCCGCCCGAGCCTCATTTATTTTCGCCCGAGCCCTCTCAACTAGCACAAGATTTCTCCGATTCGCAGTCGATATACAGTCGCTCGGTAATGGACTGAATATACCATTCGCGAATGGCGAGGTGAAAATTCAAAGAATTATTCATTGTGTGGCCGAGTATACACACAGATAAGTTGTTTTTTACATACCAAAGTACTTATTCTGCCAGGGATTTATATATATGTGTGTGTGTGTGTGTATATTTTGGGAGGAGCCTGTTTCAGCAAGTGAGAAAGAATGAAAAAATAGTTATAGACATTTGTATATTACAGTTAAACCTCGATAAACGAATAACCTCGCCAAATGAATAATTTTCTCCGGTCCCAATTCTTTATAACATGTTCAAATTTTCTTTCGATAAATGAATAATTCCGCTAAATGAATATTTTTCTCGAGTCCCGATCATATTTATTTATCGAGGTTTTACTGTAGTTATTTATGACTAATTTACCCGGGCCAATGCCCCGGGACCACCGGCTCACAACAATTGACCCGGCCCGAGTTAGGACCCAGCAGGTCACGTGTTTCTGCTGACCCGACCGGTCCGGTCCAGTTCCTAGAAAACCATGCTAATGACTGTGATCAAGAGTTTTATGAGATTCACAACAAGCAAAGTATAACATGCATGTCAAGAACACACATTTCACACAATAAAAACTAACAGAAGAGAGGAGATCAATCATTTGCAGAAGTGACAACCGAAGAAAGTCGAAATCTCAACCATCTCTACAGAATATACTTGGTAAAAACATCGGACCCCACTCACGGCCATTCCGGAGGGCTCGGTATGTGATCAAAGATGTCGATCGGCGGAAGATAATCAGTCAGGCTGTCAATAGCCGCCGCGTCTCGGCTTGCAGCCGTCCGGTCGCTAATTCCAACGGGATCGAAGACGGAGTCGAGCTGCGAAGCACCTAATGCGGATTTCTCAAACTCGCCGAGAAAATTAGGATCTCCGAGTCCTATCATGATGTCTTGATGGCTATCCATTGGCGGGAACGAGAGATCGTGTGATTCTTCTTGTTGCTCGGGGATTATTGTCATCGGCTTATGGTCGGGAGGGGTGTATTCGAGTCGTAAGGTGTCGGGTTCGTAGCTCGGATATGCGAACGACACCATTTTGACCGTCCCAAGATTGTCGATGATGTGTGATGATGAGGAGCAAGATTGCGACTTTGCTAGTGATGCTTCCTCCATTGATGAGCTCATCTTGGGTGCCTCCTTGAATTATAGAAAAAAAAAAATATTAGAAAGAAATAAGGATTTGAAATCATCATTTGCAAATTCTTCCTTCCAAATGTCATATGAGAGAAATTCGAATTGTATATTCACGTAGAGAAGTACTACCTTTGTGTTTCTACGAAATAATTCTAACACAAAAATCATGTATGTATATACTCTCTCTCTCTCTCTCCCTGGGGCTGTTTGTTTGGCTTTACATTAAGAGCCTACCTTTGAATCGCTAAGTGGTCAGGACTGTTTGGCAAAAAAAATATGACCTCTTAATGGTTACAATAACCTCTTAACCATTAAGCATTCATACTCTCTATCAACCATTAAAAGGCAAACAATTTCCAGATTTACCCCTCCTCTTAAATTAAAAAATATTATTCATAATTATTATTATTATTTTTTAAATGAATTTAAATAAAAAAATATTAGACATAATTATTATTATAATTTTCTAAATGAATTAAATTAAAAAATACTATACATAATTATTATTATTATTTTAAATTAATTAAATTAAAAAATATTATGCATAATAATTATTATTATTTCAAATGAATTAAATTTAAAAATATTATACATAATAATAATAATTATAATAATAATTATTATTATTTTAAATGAATTAAATTTAAAAATATTATACATAATAATAATAATAATAATAATAATTATTATTATTATTATTATTATTATTATTATTATTATTTTAAATGAATTAAATTTAAAAATATTATACACAATTATTTATAAAAATTAGGGTTTTTATTTATAAAAAGGAGAGGTTTTGGTACGCAAGGGGAGGAAAAATGAGATTTTTAATCGCTACTTTTATACAGAAGGGTAAAATGGTAACTTATTACCATTCAGAGTTACCATTCAGAACAATTACCAAACAACCAAATTTCATTCTGCACTCAACCATACAGAGCTTCTCAACCATTCTGGTCTCTTAACCATTCTGCACTAAATCATTCAGCAACTGCCAAACAGTCTCTCTCTCTCTCTCCCCCTCTCCCTCCCTCCCTCCCTCCCTCCCTCCCTCTCTCTCTCTCTCTCTATGTGTAAATTGCTATGATAAGTATCAGAACAGAATCTGATAAAGTTAGCCAGAACCAGCTTACCTAGTGGATCTAGGGCTGGGAATTTTGTAACCGAGAGCAGGAAAAAACTCCTATCCGAACCGGAAACCAGTCATACGGTTCGTTTTTTTTTTTTTTAGTTTCCGGTTTGGTTATTTTTAACCATTCCAGTTCTCGGTTCTGGTTTTCAAAAAAATGTCGATGGATAACAGGAACCAAATGAAATAGTAAACTAAATATATATTAAAAGATAAAATAAATAAAAAATAAAGATACATATAAGTTGAAAGTGATTTTAATATATACATTATGAAGATTTTGGACTTTTAAGAATTTGATTTAATAGATTTTTTTTTATTATTATGAATTTTCGGTTCTTGAGTTGCAGCTCGGTTCATGATGTGTATTTGTAGTTATTTGGTGGTTGTTCTGATTTGTTCGTTTTTTTGGATAACCAGAAGAACCGAACAAGTTCCACTAGGTCCATTTCCACTTAAGTTCCTCAAAAAAATATACGCTTTAGCCTATGACGCAACCACAACACATAGATGTTAAAAGGGACGCATGCACATGGACAAGATTGTTTAAATCGAAGAAAAAAGTTATAATCTAATTACTTTGGCCCAAATCGTTTAGTCTGAAGCCCGCTATCTGGCTCGTACGTCGCTTCATACAAGGAAAAAAAGATATTCATTTTCGTCAAGATACTATTTTGAACTATTAGTTTTATTTTTAAAATTACGTTTTATATTAAACTCTATAATAATTTTGTTACTATTATATTATAATAAAAGTACAATAATTCGTTTTCCTCATTTGTTTCGGATAAATAATGATTAACTTTTATTAACACAATATTATTTTTCTTATAAATATAATTTATGCTATTTATTTAAAATAATCAGAACCATATATAACTATTTTATACTGATTATTTTTAACTTCAAACGCACAATTTAATTTTATAATTCTTAAATTTAATAAATATGTAATTTAAAAAAAAAAAAACTATGAAATCAACAGAATTAATGAATGAATGAGCTTTTTCTTGTCACCTCTGTGAAGTTACTAATGGGTTGGAGTTGCAGCATTCTCGCCAGCCTCTTCTGTCTGCTACTCCAGAAATTCTTGACATCATTATCCGTTCTTCCGGGCAAAAATGTCGAAATCGTTGCCCATTTGTTCCCATATTGTGCTTGCAGATCAATCACTGTTCTTTCCTCGTCCGCCGAAAACTTCATCCCACTGCAGAAAATTTAAAGAAAAAAAAAAGTTCTAGAGAGAGAGGGAGAGAGAAAGACCATGAAACTATGATACAAAAGCAGAGCCAGAATTTCTAGGTAGGAGGGACGACCTTAAAATTTTGGGGGGGCCGAAAGTTTCATTTACAAAATACAATAATAAAAATAATTAGTAGAAAAAACCCTAGTGAGAGAAAGTATGAAGAGAACATGTACACCAAAATACACTCACTAACTAAACACGACACGATAATGCGTACGTTTTCAGGTTGGGGCGGAGTTTGTTGACCCAACGGAGGCGGCACGATTTTCCGGTCCTCCTCAAGAGACCGTTGGATCGAATGGAGCTCCAGTCCCTCGGGCCGTACTTCCTCACGTGGTTTCTCAAGACTTCGTCTTCTTCGGCTTTCCACGGGCCTTTCTTTATCTCCCCCATTTCGTCGTGCTGCGGCGTTCTCCTCCTACGTCCCGACATTCTCGACTGAAATTTCTCTAGATTTGTTTTTCAATTTGTAGCGAAGATGCAAGTGTGATTGTGCATGCAAGATTTTTTTTTTTTTTTTGATGAAATGGTTTTTTTTTTTTTTAGAAGTGGGAGAGGGAGTGTGTGTGTGTGTGTGACGGTTAAGGTGGTTAATGCCACTATCTTCCCCCACTAAATTAATATATCCCTCTTTCCCCAAAAACTTCTCTGAAGTTAGACATGCAAGGCCCACTACTTCTCAAAAAGAAATTACGAAAAGATAAAGAGAATAAGAAATAGCCCACTACTTACATTCTTCCTCTTTTTTTTTAGATTTTCAGAACTGGGCCACGATATCGGGCTTGAGGAATCAATATTTGGCTCAAAGCTCTTTTTTATGATGGCCCTCTAAATATATTATTTCATATTGATAAAAGGGAAATTTACATAAGTTAATACATTTTATTTAAATATTACAATAATAACACTATTAAAAATTATTTACATACATAACAAGATTTGAGAGTTTATTTACAAAAAGGAATACACTTAATGGATATTCATTAAAGACGCCAGTTTTATTTTCTTTCCATATCCCTTGAAAGATTGAAGATTTAATGGTATATTAATTACTTTCTTAATTTATCTTTATTTTTTCTTGATTATTATTATTCTATTTTCTTGATATATTTCGAAGACAAATCGATAGAAAACAAGAAAAAAAACCAAGGAGAACATGAGTAAGATTCCAGACGATGCCATTTATTTGGAGGAATCGAGTATCAAACTCGTTGATTTGTGTTTGTGCGAGGGGGTGTACACATCGACGCGGCGAAGAAGATAAAGTACAGGGAATAAACTTATTCTATTAATTATTTTAATTATATATGTGATTTTGGTTTCCGGTCTATTTCTGAAATTCTGTGTCAATTTAAAATTTAGGGATTGATTTGTGTATTAACCATTAAATCATCAATTCTAGTTTTGAGAACATAGTATCCTCTAAAAAAATCTTTTTTATATAATTTTTACGAGATATTTAGATTTTTATATCTACAATTCTCTTAATATAAGATATATTTTGCTTGTTAAAAAATATAACTTAATTCTGCTGGAAAATGCACTTACAATATTTTTGCTTCATTATTTGCAGATTCGACTTTTTTCTTTCAATTTGACAGATTCATTTTTTTTCCTTTCAACCTGAGAGGTGCAAACTGGAGTTATTCGGAGGTTGGCAGCGGCTTCCGACTAGGAAGATGGTTGAGATCTGGGTGATGATTAACCATTTGTTAGTGCATATTGATATTGAAAACAGTGTTGCACGTCGGCGGCAGTAGATGGGTGTCTCGACATCAGCTGCGGCGTGGACGTTCAATTAGAATTTTTACTTTTGATTTTTTTTTTAAATTCAGAAACGTAATCTATTTTTTTTTTATGTTTTAAAGGTATCCAAGTGTGTATATTATGGTAATCAATATATAGAATAACAGTATCTGAATATGTTAATATGGTTTTCATGAATGTATTTTAAAGGGAGTTATGGTTCCGAGAGTCTGGTCCGATGTTCTTCAAGTGACTGGAGCTGGTGTGACCTTATTTTTAGTTGACATGGTGATTTTAGGTAGTTTTTGTTATTTGTGATTTGTAAATGAAGTTCTAATTACCTCCATGATACTTTTTATTTATGTATGATACCCGGCCGTATTACTTTTTTTAAATGAGTCTGAATATATACACGATTTTGTTGATTTCTACTTATTGTAGCATATTTGCTCAATAGGTTTGTAAGGAATTTTTTACTTTTCTAATTTCAATTTGTATGCACAATGATACTTATAAATGAATGTTTGATTACTCCGTTGCTCGTCAGCGAATATCAGTTATTTATATGATATGTTGATGCTCTTTTCATAGATTTTAGCTAGGATATATGTTTTCTACAGTTACCCTTCTCGATTGATTAGTTTAGTATGAGGTTACATGTTTACAGATGAAGCGGAAATGATTTCCATGACATTTCAACAAGTATAAACAAAATGTAGGTTTGGTCGGAAAAAAACATTGTTTGATTTGTTTTAGAAAATCATATTGCAAATTTATTATTTCTATGTGTTGTTTTTGATTTTTTTTTTGGAAAATCATATCGCATATTTTCGGATACTATCTAAACCATTATTGATTACATGTCAATAGATAGTTACTGTATTTTGATATCACAATTGTTTGTGTCATCATATTATGATATAATTTTTTATTATTCTTTGTTTCATAAAATTTTTATAATATTTGGTTATTGTTTTGGAAAATATTATTGTGTCATGTGTTCTTTGCAATTTTTTAAGTTCTATAATGTGTCATTGCTCATTATAAATATATATATATATTAACGAACAGATCTCCAAATATATATATATATATTGAGGTGACCAAAATATAGTATGAAATGATCCACAAATATTTATTTGAATCTCGACTCCATATGTACATATGCCGATGTTAACATCAACCAAAAATTGATATTTAAGTAACCAAAAGAATATATAAAAGTATCCAAAGGTGTGTTCATTTACTTTTCTTTATTAAATATTATAAAAATAATTTAACCTGATTAACAGGTACACGATTGTAATATTAAGATAATAAAAAACTAATATTTTAAGTAATCAAACTACCTATTATGTCAAACAAATAATTATGTTTAACTAAAAAAATAATAAATTCATGAAAGTATCCAAATGTATGTTTATCCACTTCTCATTGTTGGATATATTATAAATGATAATGGAGCATGAATAATATGTATTCAAAATAATATTCAAATAACAAAGCTACTATTTGCAAATAGTTATAGATATGTGAATGGCATTCGCAAAAGAAAATATAAATAATAAATGATAAATAATATCCAAATATTTATATTTAGGGAACCAAATTACATGATATTATTGATAGTTTTATACCTCTATTTTCTATTGTTAAACATAAATGAATTAACGAGCAAGTTTAACTGGTATCCAAATACAATTTCCATGTATCTAAATTACTACTTGATAAGAGCAATGTTCTTGTATCTCTATTTTTTTTGTTAAATATAAAAAATTAACTAGTAAAAATAATTAGTATCCAAATATAATATAAGTAACTAAACTACTTGACACTATATGTGATGTTCTATTTATTTTTTATTTTAAATATAAATAAAGTAATGAGCACAAATAATTAGTATCCAAATGCAATATCGAGGTAGTCAAATAACTACTCGCAAGTATCCAACTGGGATGTTTTCAAAAATCCAATAAAATCAATCATCCAAAGCCGCAGTCTGTCACCATCTTCCTCAGCACGTCGACCACCATGAGCCGCATCTAGATTCAGAAATCCAATGATGCTAGAAAATATTAAAAAAAATAAAAAACTAGACAAGGAATTCAAATCCAAAACTTGAAGGTTAATCGGCCACACGCCATGAAAAAATAGAAACACCGATTCATAAATAGTGAATCGGGGAGAATATTCAGCATTGCCCAGGTCACCTATGAAACTCCCTCTGCGATAATGTTTTGCCATAATCGCTGTTGAATTAAGAAAAAGAAAGAAAAAGTGTATGTTGTGTGTGTGGCGGATGGGGAAACCAAAATAGGACAAAAACTTACCGTTGTATTTTTTATGGATAATGGACTCATTCTCTCTTGCGTGGAAGGAGGTTATTAGTTTTGTAATTCTTTTCTCTTAGTTTGATTTATGTAATTACTTCTTATATATTGTATGTATATGTAAACTCCCCTTGATAAAATGAGTTGTTAGATAAGAACACCTTAACGTATACTCCCTCCTATCCAGTTTAATTAAAATTTTATTACGATTAATATAAAATATGATACTCGAATTTTATCATTGATATAATTCTTCTTCTTCTTAATTTAAGTGGGAGATTCGCTTTTTTTTTTTTCAATACCCAAAATAATTTTCGTATTTAGATATTTATCATTTTTATAACTAAACTACATATGTTTCGATAATTTATTGTAACTCATAATAAATATCAAATATAGCGCTGTTGTTTTCTTTCATTTCGTTGCAGAGTGTTGCTATTGACTTGTTTACGTATTGGGATGTCATTTTGATTTTTTTGCTTGTGATATTCAGATATTATTTTTGAATATATTCGGTCCAGGATATTATTTTTGACCTGATTCACCTGAGTACATTATTTTCGACTATTTTTTGCCCAAAATATTATTTCCGACCGTCTTATCGTTCCGATAATTCTAGACCACTATAATTTCGCCCAGAGAACACTGGGTCAATTGTAATGGTGGTAATAGACTCGAGTTAATCGCTATATGAAGTTTAGAAGGAGGCAAAATGAATAAAATGAAAAAGAAATGAGTAGCATGCTAAAAAGACTAAGGCTCTCTTCTTTCGGACTCAATCAATCTAACTGAACTGAACTGAAATGGATTGAACTGAATAAAATGACCTGAACTGAATAACTGAAATATATATTAATAGTAAATAATAATAAAATAATAATAATAATAAATATTAAAAATAATAAATATAATAAAATAATAAGGAAAAAAAATAAAATAATAATAAATGATAAATAATAATAATAATATAATAATAATATATAATTAATTACAATCATAATAATAAAAATAATAATACTAATAAATATGCCCCAATTGTCCCAAATGTCACAAAAGTATCAAATGTCACAAATAATAATAATAATAATAATAATAATAATATCTCAGCTTCCCACTAATTTCTTGTAAAATGTTATTCATCTAATAAAAAATTTTTTATAATAATAATAATAATAATAATAATAATAATAATAATAATAATAATAATAATAAAGAAAAGGTGGAATGTGCTAAAAGATATGCCCCAAATGTAACAAAAGTATTAAATGTCAATTATTGTTTCCACTTTCACACTACATAATTTCATAAGAATGCACACGCTTGGGATACCAATTATATAACATGATGCAAATATTCGAGGAAGAGCAGGTTCACTTATGTTTGAAGACGATCATAAAGAAGCCATGTCCAAGGTCTGAAATGCTTGAGCAAGACAAATTTGGCGAGCAAATCGAACGGAGAGTGATCATGAAGATGATGACGATGATGACGTGAAAAAAATGATGAGGGTTTTTAATAGTGATCACGACTAGTATTCTTTTGAGGGTTTTAACTTTTTAATATTTTATAATGTAATCTTTGATGTAATGATATGCTCTTGAGCATTCTCATAACTACTAATGACTTTTGATTCTCACGCAATGGAACTCATTATTCTTAGGACCAATGATGATTCTTGTAAATATTTTTTTAAATGCCTATCATTACTAATACCACATTATTGTATTATAATAATATTAGTGATATTAATAACAATAACGATAATAATTAATAATAATAACAATGATAATAATGTTAAATAATAATAATAATAATAATAATAATAATCAACAATAGTAAATATTATTCTTAATAATAGTAAATATTATTAAGGAATCTCTCTTTTTTAGTACCAAACCATAAAATAACAAGTTATATATCCTCATTCATAAGAGTATAAGTTTATGATACCAAAATGTGTTAAAAGATATTATTACCCTCAAAGTCTACCACTAAAAGATAAAAAAGTATAAAAATAGAAAACTAATAAGACCACAACAGAATCTCTCTCTCTCTCTCTCTCTCTCTCTCTCTCTCTCTCTCTCTCTCTCTCTCTCTCTCTCTCTCGATCGAAACCGAAACCCCCGTTGTGAAATCCTATCGCCGGCAAGAAAATGTCGAACTCCGACTACGACAGATAATCTGAAGACGACAAAAGTTTCTCACACGCTGGTGACACCCCATCTGAAGAGGCTTTCGTCAATGAGCCGCCGGTTAGTGTAATTTATTCATACACGATCGTGCCATGACGGTTGTTCATCGTCTCACGATGGTGCTGTAGAAGATGACACCATCGTGTGCATGATGGTCTTTCATGGGCACGATGGTTTACACACGACGATCCCCGACAACACTCAGCAACTATAGGATATAGGACCCGACAGCGCCCGGGAGTTGTAGGATACAGCGCCCGACAGCGCCCGCATGTTGTAGGCACACCGCTATTTGGTATGTTGATGTTCTTAGCACAGCGCCCGCATGTTGTGCGATGGTTTACACACGACGATCCCCGACAGCACTCAGCAGCTGTAGGATACAGGGCCCTACAGCGCCCGCAAGTTGTAGGATACAGCGCCCGCATGCTGTATGCACAGCGTTGTAGTGAAAAATGTTGATGTTCTTGTGCACACGATGGATAGTCCCATCGTGGGGATTAGGGGTGGCATTTCGGAACCGAAAATCGAAAACCGAACCGAAAAAACCCAAAAAAAGAACTGAAAAACCGAAACCGAAGAAGACCGAACTGAAAAACAAAAAAACAGAACCGAACCGAACTAATTTGGTTCGATTCTTGGTTCGGGGTCGGCGGAACTGAACCGGACCAAAATGGACCGAAGTCAAATTTCAACATACTAAAATGACCTTGTTTTGTGATTTTGGTGTATTTCGAATTTTAGTATAATTCGTTTCCCGTTTGTAAGACCATCATGGGTCCAAGGAGGACCGATAATATGCTCATGTAATTTGTGATTCACTTAATTTAGGTTGAGAGAATGAACTACTGTGATTTACGATTGTTATATGTTTTGAGATATTTGTAAATTGCTATGCAACTCTAGCTTTTATAAAAAAAAATCTTGAACAATATATATAACTCTTGTTGGCTTGTTGTTATACATAACTAAACCAAACCAAACCAAACATACCCAGTATATCCCGCTCAGAGCAGGGTCTGGGGAGGGTAAGATGTACGCAGACCATGCCCCTACCTATTACGGTAGGGAGGCTGTTTTCGTGAAGACCCTCAGCTTAGTGCACAACAACATATTGAGTGAAAAATACAAAGGGAAGCATATGGTACGAAAAAACTCAATACCATACCTGAGCCCATTGCTTAATCCACATGGGACTTACCTAAGAGGAATTTGGCTACTACACTCCCGATGAACGCTGCTCAAATAGAAGAGAGATTGACTCCGCGCACAGCTCCCTGTCAAAAATACACCACACGCAAAAGGCAATAGGATAAAATATACAATAAATGTAAAAATGCAATGCTCTAGGTCAAAGCTAACCGAGACAACCCAACCCTGAGGCTCTCAACTACAACACCACTCCCAACTAAAGAATCCACAACTCTGATCTGGCGCCTCCAAGCGCTCTCATCAACAGTCATGGTCTCGGAAAGGTTTAAGACCTTCAAATCTAATCTCAGCTGCTCCTCCCACGTCCTCCTCGGTCTGCCTCTCCTCCTCTCCCCGGCAACTACTAAACTCTCGACCCTCCTCACCGGAGCAGAAGCCTGCCTCCTGCGGATGTGGCCAAACCATCTCAATCTCGCTTCTCTAACTTTCGCTGAAATGGGCGCTACTTCTAGCGCGTTCCTGAAGACCCCGTTCGAGATTCTATCTAACATTGTGCGAACACACGACCAACATAACATTCTCATTTCAGCCGCTTCCAACTTGCTCTCAAGCGACTTCTTCATCGCCCAACATTCAGAGCCATACAATATTGCAGGTCGGATTGCCGTTCTATAGAATTTACCCTTCAATTTTAGAGAGACTTTCTTGTCGCACAGGACCCCTGTCGCTGCTCTCCACCTTAGCCACCCCGCCTTGATGCGATGAGTGACATCATCTTCACACTCACCTTCCTTCTGAATGATCGAACCCAAATACTTGAACTTATCCGTACGGGGAACGATCTGATCCGCAATCATTACCTCTACATCTTCAACTTATACATAACTAGACTCGGTAATTTACCACACGACCCGAAAATACGACACGAGAACGACACGAAAATTTAGTGTTTGGGTTTGCATTTTGAGTACACGACACGAAAATACATGAACACGAAAGTACACGACCGAGATTTAGTGTCGGTTTTGTATTTACCCTTTGGATACACGACACGACACGAGGTACACGAAATAAATAAATAAATATAATATTTTATATTTAATTTAATAAAAATATATATTTTATGAATTCTGTCTATAGTAAACTTTAAAATTTGATAATATAATGTGAACTTTCATAAATTTCGTGTAAACATTCGTATTTTCGTTGCCATTCGTTTCATTTCGTCTACTAAAAGTTATAAAAATAATATTAAAATATTAAAATTATTATTTTTATAATATTTTAATATTTATTTTATATTATGTGCTGACACGAACGACACGAATTTGCGCGGTACACGACACGACATGAACAAATTCATTTCGTGTCGTGTATGGGTTTGGACTTTTGGTACACGAAACACGAAAGTACACGACACGAAAATACACGATACGAACGAATTGCCACGTCTATACATAACTTATTCTATTGCATATAATATTTGATTTTTATTGTGAAGAACCGAAAAAATATCAAACCAAATCGAAACCGAACCGAATATTTATAAAACCAAACTTAACTGAACCGAACTTCAAAAAGAACCGAGCCAAACCGAAACCGAATATTTGGTTTGATTCTCGATTTCAGTCAAAAACCGAACCGAATGAAACCGAGTCCACCCCTAGTGAGGACGATCGTGTGCCCCATCGTGTGCATATGAACTTTTGGTATTTTTTGCCAATTTGATTTAATGTGTTATCTAGAAGGATGTTTTGTGATTCTAAAATTGCTTGTTCAAACATTAATTACTACATGACTTCTCATACAAACTCGTATTTGTTAATTTGTGTAATTCATTAGTACATGAGATATTTCATACAGATGATGAACTTATATGTACGAATAGACTACACCTCCATGAGGTTCCAGGTGATAACCAAGAGACCGACCCAACGACTTATGACCAAGCGATGGTGGATATAGACTCCGCGAAATGGCATGAAGCAATGGAAGCTCAGATAGACTCGATGCATGTCAATCAGGTGTGGACTCTAGTAGACCGCCCCAAGGGAATAGTGCCTATTGAGAACAAGTGGATCTACAAGAGAAAGACTGATGGGGATGGCAAGGTTGAAACCTATAGCACCAATGCCCGGTTCTTAGAGGAGGACTATGTAATAAGCCACAAGCCTAGGAGTGAGGTCATTCTAGAAGAACTTAGGGGCCAGATTTCGACAATACCAATTGCACAGACACCTAGTGAACCACATATCGACACTATTGTGGATACGCAAACCAAGGACACGCCTCGTCATAGTGGGAGGGTTGTTCGTCAACCTGAACGTTTCATCGACGTGGGAGTGTCTTCAGACCACTCCCCGGACCAGGATGAAACGGATCCATGTATGTACAAACAGGCGGTTCAAGACAAGGATGCTGAATCCTGGAAAACAACAATGGAATACAAAATGGGATCTATGGATTCTAATCAAGTGTGGGAGCTAGTAGAGCTACCCAATGGGGTAAAACCCATTGGAAGTAAGTGGGTCTACAAGCGTAAGAGTGGATCGAAAGGGAAGGTTTAAACCTTCAAAGCAAGGCTTGTTGCGAAAGGTTATACTCAGAAGGAGGGCATCGACTACGATGAGACCTTTTCGCCAGTAGTCATGCTTAAATCGATCCGGATTCTCTTAGCTATAGTTGCGCATTTGGATATGGACAGTATCAAGTCACTACGATCTGATCGTGTTGGCGAATACCTTAGTGGAGAGTTTTTGGATTTCTTGGCACATGAGGGGATTACTTCCCAGCTCACAGCTCCTGGTACACCACAACAAAATGGTGTTGCTGAACGAAGGAAACGTACTTTATTAGAGATGGTTAGGTCAATGATGAGTTATTCTGATTTGCCTATTTCGTTTTGGGGATACGCCTTGAAAACAGCGGCGTACATTCTAAACTTGGTGCCTTCGAAGTCAGTTCCAAAAACACCCACATGACTGTGGAATGGGCGCAAGCCCAGTCTAGGACATGTTCGGATTACACGTGCTGAATAAGGATGCTGATAAGTTGGCATCTCGTACAGAAGTACGAGTGTTTGTGGGATATCCTAAGGGAATGAAGGGTGGCTTATTCTACAGTCCTAAAGACCAGAAGGTCATTGTTAGCACCAATGCCCAGTTCTTAGAGGAGGACTATGTAATAAGCCACAAGCCTAGGAGTGAGGTCATTCTAGAAAAACTTAGGGGCGAGATTTCGACAATACCAATTGTACAAACACCTAGTGTACCACGTGTTGTATCAAAAATTACACAGCTCAACAGGCGATCTCCTCAGAGACCGGGCGACCTAGCCAGAGCCCAGCAGCCGAGGCCGATCAGCCGACCGAAGGCCCCAGGACAAGTCCCGGTGCCAAGCGATCAACATCTAAGATGATCGTCTCTCGGTACTTGGCGACCAACTCCTGGTGAACGACCAGCCGATGACCGCTTTATGCCACACGAAGTCGATGATCATCCAGTCGGCAAAGGCCGAAGCTCGGGACAAGACCCACATGCAGATCCGGAAAAGGCGCCTTCAGCACATGGATAGTTGACCACAGCCTGTTAGCATCCTTCCACCAACCGACAGGCCCGCCGAAAGGTGTCAGTGGGACCGCCCGTGACAGCAACTCTGGACGCGTGCTGGCTCCTCATTGGACCGCACAGCTGACTGCCAGCAACAGCCGCAAGATTTAGGCAGACAACCCATGTGACATAAAGGCGATCGCCCTTTATTATATTGCTTAAAAGGAGATCGCCCGCCAGGAAACAGGGCATCTCAGCCCCTATAAATTGAAGACAGCCTGCACTTGGAGAGGGATCGGATTTTTTCCTCCCAGAACTCTCTAACTCTCGGCCAACTCTCTAATTTCTCGTCTGCTTCATGCCCAGTTAACAAGCAATACGCACAACTTGGCTTTTTCACTCTTGGCAACAGCTATCTTTCGGTTCTTTCTTCTCTCTCAGCATATCCTACACGGAAGACGATCGGCAGAGAGCAAGAACACCAAAGCTTCACTCAAGAGCTGGATAAATAGGATCTTTTACACTCATTGTAATTAGATTCTTACATTAGTACTTGTATCAACGAATATTTGTATTAATAACATCTCGCGAGAGCATTCAAGCCCGGGCCTAACAAACCCGGCAAATCTTGTGTTATTCACACCCCCACGGAAAGTGCTCTCGGAATTTGCTGTTGCTCGACCATTTCAGCAATATCTATCTTCGGATAATATTTCGGGCACCAACAATTGGCGCTAGAGGAAGGGGATCTAACCCTCATTTTTTATTCCTACCGTCTCGAAGAACACTCACTGTTCTCCGAGGCATATACCTGAAGAAACACTCACTGTTCTTCATAGAAAGCTTTTAGAATCATGTCTTCCGCCTCCGCGTCGAAGAAAGCCGCTGTTCGATCCGCCAGACGCCTCGTTCCGTCTCAGTCCGAGCCACAGCCGATGGCGGAGGGTAGCCGCCGCGGTCCGAGACGCTCGATCCCGCCCCTGAGGGACGGCCCAAGCCTCTCGCTCGATCAGTTCCAAACCGCGGAACAGATCGAAGAGGCCATGGCCATCCTACAGGAGCGACGGAGTGCTCTCGACGCGCCTCCAGCTATAACCCCCTCGGCCATCCGCCGCTTGACCAAACGGAAGTACAAGGCGTTACTAACCGAGAGATCGCCAGAAGGCTCCCATTCGCAAGAAGAAGCGCTCGCCAGCCGGGGTACCTCTGTTTTCGATCGCCTAGGCAGCGACCTGTCATGGCGACCGGGGCAGTCCGGCCCCAGCCACGAGACGACGGAGCTCGAGTCCGTCACCAGGAGTTCGGCGTATCCGACTCCCAGAAGGCTGACCAGCCATCTGGCTCCTCCTCGCCAAAGAGCCGAGGTTGGCAATAGCGGAGTCAGGAGATCGATACACGATCGCCTCGGCTCCCGCTCCGAAAGCCGACCCACGAGCGATCAAGCCACAGCGATGGCCGCGATGCAACGCCAGCTCGACGACACGAAAGCGCTCCTGGAATCTGGGGCAGGCGCCAAGAGCAAGATCGCCGGGCCGAGCGAGCCGCTCGCGGTCCACATCGAGCTTGCCCCCGTGCAGCATAAGATCGCTCCTCCGCAAACACCTTTGTACGAGGGGAGATCAGACCCCGAAACTCACCTGAGCAAGTTCAACATCTACATGACCGGGTGTGGGGCGTCATACGCGACCAGATGCTGAATGTTCCCTCTGACGCTGGACGACCTTGCCCACAGGTGGTACACCTCATTGCCGCCTCGATCCATCAGTTCCTTTAATCAACTGGCGAGCGACTTCACAGCGTACTTCGCCACCAAGGTCGCTCGGCCAGAAGGTCCCCATTGCATGATGCAGATCAGGCAAGGGGAAGAAGAGTCCGACTCAGACTACATCGACCGGGTAGACGAGATTGTCCTCAACGGCGAGCCCATAACGATGAGATCGCCCTCTACGCGGTCCTAGGGGGATTCCATGGTCTTTCGCCTATGTTCAGGCATCTCACTAAGGACCATCCCTCGACCTACGCGATCTTCCATGCTAAATCCGCAGACTTTCTGGCCAGGCAAAGGTTTCTTCTTAGCCTATGAGCGGCGCGATCGGCGCCCGAACGACGATCACCAGTCTTCCAGCCCGATCGCTATTATCAAGCAACATCACCAAAACCGGAGGACTCGTTCGCCATCTACAGTTCACCATCTAACATGATGGACTATGGCACGAGATCGCCTCCACCGCACAACGTACACCGTCGAAGATTGGCATCTACGTGACGATCTGAGGTGGAAGAGTGCAGCCATGGTCCTGGTAGTCGATGGAACCGACTGCTTAGGCCATGCAAGGTTCCTTTGGGCTGAGATCGCTCGCCCTTCGTTTAAATACGAGGTGGGCGTAGTCGAAGGACCCTCCAAGTTAATCAGTGGACACGATCGCCCGCCCTCTAAGGTTCATCATCTAACATGGTGAACCCAGACAATGCGACGCGTCACTACCCCCGTCTCAACGTACACCGTCGAGGTTCGCCATCTTCATGGCGGGCCGAGGTGGAAGCAGAGCTAACTAGCCGCGGACGTGGAGTCGATTCATCTGACGACGCCCCACACAAGGAATACTCTAGACCAAGACCGCACGCCCTTCGTTTAAATACGAGGCGAGGTGCAGCCTAACAGAGGACCCTCACAATAAAATGAGTCACGAGACAGACAATGTCGCTTGCGCATAAGACACGGTCATGGAGTCAGTCCATCGAACTCCGCGACTGTGCATGGTTCCTTAGCGACGAAACTATCAAGTTTCTACGAGGGATCGGCCAAAATTGTTTTTTACAGGTATAAGGCCGAAGATAGCTAGCCAATCGACCAGATCGCCCAAATCCGTAAACCAAAGTCAGCTCAGCAGATCGCCCGTCTTTGTCCAACACGATCGCCAGCAAGAACCAGCTCACCTCATGTCTTCAACATCGGAGCAAGCTGGGGGACAATTGTTGTGTCGAGAATTACACAGCTCAACAGTCGATCTCCTCAGAGACCGGGCGACCTAGCCAGAGCCCAGCAGCCGAGGCCGATCAGCTGACCAAAGGCCCCAGGACAAGTCCCGGTGCCAAGCGATCAACATCTAAGATGATCGTCTCTCGGTACTTGGCGATCAACTCCTGGTGGCTGACCAGCCGATGACCGCTTTATGCCACACGAAGTCGATGATCATCCAGTCGGCAAAGGCTGAAGCTCGGGACAAGACCCATATGCAGATCCGGAAAAGGCGCCTTCAGCACATGGATAGTTGACCACAGTCTGTCAGTATCTTTCCACCAACCGACAGGCCCGCCGAAAGGTGTCAGTGGGACCGCCCGTGACAGCAACTCTGGACGCGTGCCGGCTCCTCATTGGACCGCACAGCTGGCTTCCAGCAGCAGCTGCAAGCTTTAGGCGGACAGCCCATGTGACATAAAGGTGATCGCCCTTTATTATATTGCTTAAAAGGAGATCGCCCGCCAGGAAACAGGGCATCTCAGCCCCTATAAATAGAAGACAGTCTGCACTTGGAGAGGGATCGGATTTTTTCCTCCCAGAACTCTCTAAATCTCGTCCAACTCTCTGATTTCTCGTCTGCTTCACGCCCAGTTAACAAGCAATACGCACAACTTGGCTTTTTCACTCTTGGCAACAGCTATCTCTTGGTTCTTTCTTCTCTCTCAGCATCTCCTACACGGAAGACGATCGGCAGAGAGCAAGAACACCAAAGCTTCGCTCAAGAGCTAAATAAATAGGATCTTTTACACTCATTGTAATTAGATTCTTACATTAGTACTTGTATCCATGAATATTTGTAATAATAACATCTCGCGAGAGCATTCAAGCCCGGGCCTAACAAACCCGGCAAATCTTGTGTTATTCACACCCCCACGGAAAGTGGTAATTTGCTGTTGCTCGACTATTCCAGCAATATCTATCTTCGGATAATATTTCGGGCAACAACACCACGTATCGACACTATTGTGGATACGCAAACCAAGGACACGCCTCGTCATAGTGGGAGGGTTGTTCGTCAACCTGAACATTTCATCGGTGTGGGAGAGTCTTCAAACCACCCCCCGAACCAGGATGAAACGGATCCATGTATGTACAAACAGGCAGTTCAAGACAAGGATGCTGAATCCTGGAAAACAGCAATGGAATCAGAAATGGGATCTATGGATTGTAATCAAGTGTGGGAGCTAGTAGAGCTACCCAATGGGGTAAAACCCATTGGAAGTAAGTGGGCAACAAGCGTAAGAGAGGATCGAAAGGGAAGGTTGAAACCTTCAAATCAAGGCTTGTTTCGAAAGGTTACACTCAGAAGTAGCGCATCGACTATGATGAGATCTTTTTGCCAGTAGCCATGCTTAAATCGATCCGGAATCTCTTGGCTATAGCTGTGCAATTGGATATGGAAATTTGGAAGATAGATGTCAAGACTGTGTTCTTGAACGGGAGTCTTGATAAGTAAATCTACATGCGCCAACCTGAAGGATTCATTGCTGAAGGAGAGGAGCACTTAGTGTGCAAGCTTAAGAGAGCCATTTATGGTCTCAAGCAAGCATCAAGGTCTTGGAACATACGATTTGATGAGGTTATTCAATCGTATGGTTTTGAACAGTGTCCTAGTGAGGTTTGTGTATACAAAAAGTGCGATGGAAACGTGCTGGTGTTTCTTGTACTATACGTAGATGATATACTTCTAATTGGAAACAATGTGAAGGTATTATCAGACGTAAGGGTATGGCTGTCTGAGCAGTTCGGCATGAAGGATTTGGGAGAAGCCGGGCACATCCTTGGTATTAATATCTTTCGAGATCGCAAGAAAAGGATGTTGTGCTTATCTCAGGCATCTTATATCGATACGGTGCTAAAGCGTTTCAGCATGGAGAATTCCAAGAAAGGTTTCTTACCTTACAGACATGGAATTCAGCTATCTAAGGCTATGTGTCCTAAGACAGATGGAGATAGATGACATGAAGCTGGTCCCTTATGCTTCGGCAGTGGGAAGCCTCATGTATGCTATGCTTTGCACTAGGCCTGATATCTGTCATGCTGTAGGCATGGTGGCGAGATATCAGTCGAACCCCTGACCGGGACATTGGATTGTTGTCAAGCATATACTCAAGTACCTGAGAAGGACTAGGGAGCATATGCTTGTATATCAATAGGATACACTTTGTCCTTTGGATTACACTAACTCAAATTTCCAGTTAGACAAAGTTAAGCTTAAGTCAACCTCGAGATATGTTTTTGTTGGACTTAGATCTGGTTCTTGGTTTGTATAGAAGTATTACAATTTTATTGTGGCAATACTGGTGCATTTATAAACCCGGAGGAACCACGAGCCCATAGAGCAAGGAAACATATCAGTCGCAAGTAAAGTTGTAAAACGAGGGAACGTAGTGTTGTTCAAGATTGCATCTGGAAACAACCTAGTTGATTCTTGCATGTGGAAGGAATGGGGTTATGATGTATGGCAGCATTGCTTTGAGTATAAGTGTGAGATAGATAGACACAGTCTAGATAGTATACTTCAAAAGCATGCTTTGAGTATAAGTGGGAGATTGTTAGGGTTGTATACGTCAAAGCATACTTTATGCTTGTATTACCTAATTTTCCGGTCTTTATCTATGAGAATATTTAATTCATTTATCACATATTTTGCATATTTATTCACGCTATGGTTATGCAAATGTAGTCTAAATTACTTTATATTGTAGATAATGTGGTGTGTCGTGTCACACAGGAGATCATAATATCGGTTCCTTATATAGTAATATTTAGTTCACAACCTATATAACATTAGACTGTTATGTGAGATGTTGTAGTATATGCTTGAGATTGGTTGGTCTTGACCATTAGCATACATTAGCATATTCGCTATACGTTGAATAGGATCGAGGTGAGATAGATTCTTTTGTACTGACTATAAGAAGAACGTACATCTCGGACAATTATTATTTCTTAATTCTAGTGATTAATATTTAATTATATATATTTAATATTTATTGCTGTGATTTATCATGGGTGAGAGCCACAATGATTGACTCAATATGCTCGATATTTTGGGCAATATTATTATTTATATAATAATTAATATTATAGATAGAAATCGTGTCCCGACCAGTCCGGTTGATCATGTCCCTTGAGGCACTCAAAAGGATTATTATATTAAACCCTGCAAGTGGAATTAATTTTTCGATATAATAATAAAGGTCGAGTGGTATGCTCATGTATAACACATTAATTAATTAAAAGCTGTCAGTAGCTTAAATTAATTAATGGACATGGAATATCTTAAACACGGGAAAGAATTAATTAAAAAAGGAGCCCAATTTCGTAATTTGGGATTTTGATAGGAAGTGCAATATCAACCTTTTAGTGGACTAAGTTGATATTTAATAGAGTCATTATATTAGGAAGAGTTCTAATATAGGAAGATGACATCTATTAAGAGTCCTTAACATATCCTCCTTAAGGTCCCTAGAGTAGCCCGAAACACGTATAAATAGAGACATAGGGGTGGCCGATTTTCATCTTATTTTTTTTTGCCCAAGAAAATCAATTTTTGTGTGTGTGTTTAATTGTGGATCTTGACTTGTGTCTTGGATTCCATAATTTAGTTAACACAATATTTTTCTAAAATACTGAAAATATTCAAGAAGAATAGAGAAAACAAAAATCGTGAGTTTCTTGAGAAAAGATTTCGGTCGACCCCTTGCTGTCCAAGTTTGATCCGGTAAATTTTTGCCCACACGACATCCGGACATAGGCGGGATATACTCTAGAAGATCTTGAGGTAGAAATACAAGAAGATCGGAGAGGAGTACGAAGAGGAGATAAATCGACTAAAAGGGATTTCCTACCACTTCGCGTCAAAGGTATAAATTACCGACCCATGCGTAAATATGTGTATTTAATTGTTTGTTAATCTGTTTAGTTAATTAATTGACAAGCCTAAATAGATCCGGTTTTTATATTGGTTAGTTTCTAAAACCTTTCTTAATTTTTTTCGCCAACTTGCTTCCACTGCGTTTTATATTCCAACAGGAGAGTCGATGACGAATCGAAAGGTTGTGATAGTATACAGGGACCTTTGACTTGAGGGTTCAATAAAAGATGTGCCTACGATGTTTAGTTTGTCATTAGAGTAGTTAGACTCATTTGCTTAATCGCTGAGTCAACCTCGAAGTGCGGACTATACAGACAGGTAGCAGTCTTTATTGTACGCCAAGATCCTGTTAGTGAGCAGGCGAATGTCCTATACGGTTAATGGCAAATAAGATCACAATTCTTTGGCCAAAATATTCTGATTTAGTCGTATTAGATACACTAGTAATCAATTGGTCTTGATTTGCATTAACACAAGTATAGTGTCTAGTCAATAGTAGGGTTTGACTTTACCGTGACCCGAAGACTTGACCGGGACATCTGATGAATGGTCTATACGTATATGGTATTCACGACATAATGGTTCTGGAATGATCCCTTCATTCGTCCTCAGTCGGGGTTTAAGTGCGGCCCGCTAGGCTAGCTAAGTGCTGCCCGCACTCATTGATTCCTCCCAATACCGACTGAGACGGACCTACAGAGTCGCGCGCATCATGACCGTTGACGGATAAATATGAATTTATCATCTCTCTATTAATATTAGATATAGGATATCTAATTATGATTTATTGGATAAATCAAAATAGCGGTCTTATGAATTGAAATTAAGTTACTGGGTAATTAATTTAATTCATAAATAATATTTCTTAGAGAAATATATTTGTATTTGATATAATTAATTAATTGGATTAATTAATTAAGTATATATATTGGAGATAAAAAAAGAGTGTATTTATTAGAGTCGTTTGACGAACGTCCAATACACAAACTGAGTGACTCGACCCGTTTCTTGGAAATTTCCTAATGGGTCACCCCCACCTTCCGCTCTCACATGGTGTGTGTTTGTTTTTGAATAAGTCATGTTACTTAAGATTCTTAATTATTGATTTGATTAGGTGATCTTATTAAATCATTTTTTATCATCTTAAGGTCACATGATATCTTATAAAAACAACACACAACAACTCACCCATCAACTTCCTGCACTTCAGCCGTGAGGGGAAAAGTGACGTGAGATTTTTTTTTTCTTCATCCTAGAGGTGTAAAACAAGTAATAAAAAAATAGAGAGAAAAAATTCCTACGAGTTTTCTCTAGCCGTGTTCTTGGAGAACGGAGCCTCGTTGATTTTTTCGGTCAAGTTCTGACGCTTGTGAAGTAGAGACATCGTGCTTTCAGTGTTTGGGACGAGGGGATTTCGTGCTCGTGAACAACATCAACTTACGAAGATATTATCAAAAGCTTCAAGGGTATGAGACCTTAATCCTTTTATCTTCGCTTTTTTTTCTTTTCGTATATACGTTACTTGATCGATCTTGTTTGGGATTTTTTATTTTTATCCGCTGCGTATTCGATTGTGTTTCCGAAATCCCAACAGTGGTATCAGAGGGAGGTCAATGATACTGTATATACGATTATATGTGCATTTTGAATGCTTTTAGTTGTTGCTTATGATTTAGAATTATTTTTGGTATAATCGAAGATATTTAAATTGTTCGTTGTAACATCACGTTTTTGGAAACGAGTCGAAAAACAAGAAAACGGGGCTGCCAGCAGCACTACCTGGGCCGGCTGCCCAGGCTGCCGAGAGTGTCTCGGCCTGACTGCCGAGCATGGATCGGCCATGCCACCTCTCGGGTTTTGGCCCGATTTTGAATCAGGCCGCGGACTGGGCCTAATAACGGATAGTCCGGGACTCCACTTTAAGCTTATATTTCGTTGTAATTATTTTTTGAAATTTAAATTGGACTTTAATTTGACTAAATTAATATTTGGAATATTTTTGTATTAGGAGAAATTAATTAAACGGGAATATTATTTTTGGCCGGATTACTTCGAAAGAATTAAAATGGTGATTATTAGTATTAATTGGATTAATACGTTAAAATTGAATAGATTAATTTTATATTGATTGATGATCGGTAGAAAATATTGCATAATTATATGTGCTAAATGCATAATTATATTACATTTATTTTAGCACAACTTGATGGTTTTCTACCTATTTGATTTATTAAGGTAATTTTATTCACTAATTGATTTTACTCATTATTTCAGGAATTTATAAAAAAGAAATCGAAATAATTACCAGACAAAGAAATAAATAAAGTTCCTAATCTAAGAAGAGTCCCGACCGAAATAAAAGACAGAAGAAGAGGAAAAGAGTCCTACTCCTATTATGAAAAGAAAAGGCAGCTGTAAGAACTGAAAGAGGGAGAGTCCTGCTTGGGAATACATCATCACCGCATTATAATATATATATATATATATTATACAGCTCATCAATGACACAACACATCAATTGCCCGCAAACTCCATTAAAACATCTTACAAAAAAGGGAAAAGTAGTCGCTGTAAAAAAAAAAAAGAGGGCACGACTTCCAAGGTAGGAGGAGTGCCAAGTTATAGGTGGCTAAAAAAACCGGAATCGGGAACCGAACCGTGAAACTGAATCGTATGAGACGGTTCTGGAACCGGAACCGTGTTAGACGGTTCCGAATCGGAACCGAAACCGTGTCCAGACGGTTCGGTTTGATTCGAAAAATGTAACCGCGGTTCCTTGCTCAAACCGAATCAACCGTGGAACCGCGAACCGTCCGGAACTGCCGGTTCTCATGGTTCAAACCGGGAACCGTAACCGAACCGTGGAATCGCGAACCGTCCGGAACTGCCGGTTCTCATGGTTCAAACCGGGAACTGCCGGTTCTCATGGTTCAAACCGGGAACCGGTTCTCCCTATAAATACCCCCTCCCCCCAATCCTCACCATTTTTCACACCAACTTTCACCTCTACTGAAGTACGATACTACCATTGGAAATAGACCACGAGGCCCGCATCGTCTACGATGTGTTGTTATTCGAGAGGATCCCGACGAATCAACCTACGTTTCGAATGATTTCTTTGTAAGTGTAGATTTGGGGTTGTTGACCTCATGCTGGTTGTTTTGAGTATCGATTGGTCGTTCCCACTCCATGTATAATTTGGATATGTTCGATGGGTTGTGATTGGTTGTTCGTACGCCGAGGGGTATGTTCACCAGTCGGGTATGTTTATTGAGATACACTGTATGTGATTGGCGTGTCGTTTTGAGACCTTTATTCGTTTGTATATCGGTTTCTGTGGTTCTGTGTTGATCGTGTTGGAGCTTACCGTGTGAAGGTATTCTCGATTATCGTTGATCGTTCGTTGGTCATATTGGAGTTTATCACGTTGATGATATTCTCTATTGTGTTTTGACCTCTGGTTGGTCAGATTGGAATTTATCATGTCGATGATAAATTCGGTTGATTGTTGATCATTGTTGGTGATCATATGAGTGTTCGGATT
Source organism: Orobanche coerulescens (assembly GCA_033398695.1). NCBI lineage: Eukaryota > Viridiplantae > Streptophyta > Magnoliopsida > Lamiales > Orobanchaceae > Orobanche > Orobanche coerulescens. Next base: position 172,111,353 of record CM065811.1, read on the forward strand.
TTGTGTCAACGTTTCGGGATTCGTATCGTTTTTTTGGGCAGTTGTTTTGCAGATGTATTGTATATTATTCGTCTTATCGGAATTGAGACCTGATTATGTAATCAGGCAGACAGAATTTGATTCGGGTAGATTGTTTCATCCGAAGATGATATATTTTGTTGAGACTCAAGGAATTGTGATTGTAAAGTGTATTGAGACTTTACAGTGAGGTCACTAGCTAGTATCTCAGGAGACCTTCGACTTTGCGCATTGGTAAGTATGCTGTTGTGGTTATTCTATAGTGATGATGATTGATCATTGTCGTGATGGTTTTGGGATATTTTGGGTTGAATGGTATGTTTGTTTGTTTTTATGACGGCTTGCAAGTTTCGAGGCCGAAACTTATTTTAAGTGGTGTAGAATGTAATATCCGGAATTTCTACTACTATTGTTTAATATTATTTTATCCGAGTTATGTTGTACAACGTGGAATCTGTACAATATGGATAAAATAATGAAGGTCTGAGATGTCAGTATTGGTATAATTGTCGTACTTGATAGACAATTACAATTGAGAATATCGTGTATCAGGTTATCGCACTTTTGATATTGGGTATATCGTATGAGAATATTATTGGATTCAGTATTTGTATTCAGTGTGTCGTATGTTTGTTTTTGGTATGTCGAGACGTTGGACAGAAATTACGGGAAATGGCTAAGTGTAGCATTATTAGCGCACGCTAATATGCATTCCTAGCGCACACTACCGTGCATGTTTAGCGCACACTAATGGTAAAAGATAGCGCACGCTAGTTCAGAACAGATCAAAGGGAATCTACGTGTGGACCCGGTCACTTTCGGCGCATGTGCCGATGAAGTCAACTGATGTTTGTCATAAAGCATTAGCGCACGCTAATGCTTGTTGTTAGCGCACGCTAATATCAGATCGATCAACAGGGAATCTTGGCTTTATTGGTTGCTTTCGGCATGTGGGGTCACGAGCATATTCGGGGTAGGTGCAGACTGTAGCAAGTCAACTACGATTAGTGCACGCTAAGATACAAGATTTTGTGTGCGCTAGACAGTGTAGTTTACGTACGTTATTGCATGGGCATTACGAAGCTGATGTGCGGAGCAAGTCAGTGCCTATGGACCGTGATAGCGCACGCTAACGAAAGAGAGTTAGCGCACGCTAAGCATGTAACGTACGTTAAATGAGGATGTTAGCGTACATTAATAATATACAGTATATATATATGTGTAGTTGGGCATTATCCTTCATTTCGTCTATTCCTTCCTTGAAACCGAGAGAGAGAGTTTTTAGAGAGAAGTTGGAGGTTCCAAACACTAAGAGGTGATGATCTTTAATAAAGATTAAGCTGAGGAACATGGATTAAAGTCTTGTTCTTGAAATTATTGATGATTCTTGGAATAAAGTTGATTGTTCTCCTTCATGGTTCGTCTATACAAGGTAATAGTTCTTCACCTTTGGATTTCATTTTGGATTGGAGATTGATGTTCTTGAGTTGATGATTATCATATAAACAAGTTAATAAGTATGATTAGGACATGGATTACCGGATTATGATGATGTTGTTATTGATATATGGATATTGATGTGATTTGTATGGTTTGAATCGTGTTGTTCGTCCTCTCGAGATAAGTTGGTTAATTCTTCTCCTCAGTTTCGGATGTTGACATTATTGTTGATAATTACTCACTGTAATGATAGATTATGGAAGTATTGTTACGTTCTTAAGGTTTCATGATGTTGATATTGAGGAAGATGATATATGGATATAGGACTTGGATTATAAGTTGAGTGATTGTTTATATGTTAAAGGATATCGGATTTCGTTGTCTTGATAGCTTTGAACATGGTTTCGAATTACTTAATGTTCTTGATAATCGCCATATGCTGATCGATACTTGTAAAACATGCAAACTGTACAGCAGTAGCGCATGCTAAGCTTACTGGCTAGCGCACGTTATCGAGAGCGACTTAGCGCACGCTACGTTGAGTGATTAACGTGCGCTAAGTAGGCAGACAATGCAGTACATCGTATTATGATTATGAATTCGTGCTGGTTCGAGTTGGATTGTACAGTCTATGTTTAACCGAGATATCGTAGAACTGTTGAGTTTGTGGATGGGTTATATCGATTATTGATTGTTATTGAATGTGTGTTAAATTTATTATTGCGATAGGTTGCGATAATCGATCGGTGATTATAACCGTATATTGCGGTCGTGTTCGAGCATGTTCGTGAATTGCGTGGTCAGGGCTGAGGAGCTCGTAGAGGAAGGCAATGAAATTGGTATCGGCTTCATCATCGTCGTATCGGTATCGAGGCAAGTTATTACTTGCTCAGTTATAATATTTAATGAATGGTTTCGGTTTCATTTCGTTTATAATGCATATAGTGATGATTATTATTGTGAACTCGGGGTATTTGGATTGTACTTCGTTCTTCCGATTCTGGGAGGTAAATCATAATGTATATGCTTTATCTCGGTTATTGGTATGTTCGGGCATCAAGGTTACGTTGCGAGAAAGATGAGGATATGAATACCTATAGTTCATGGTGCGTTTGGATCGTCGAGCATTGAGGATAATCGCCGGTGATGATTTGACATCGAGATTGCTCCTGAAGGACTCGGGACAAGTATCTTAGTTTTGATTTTGGTTTAGTGTTGATGATGTTGATCATGCAGGTTGTCTTTCATATTGCTGAACATGAGGTCGTCCTAGTTGTTTTGTCATAATGTCGTTCATGTTATTGAGTCATGTGTTGTTCATGTCGATGAACATATTGATTTTCATATGTGTATTGTTTATGTTGTGTTGATCCGTTGGGATCGTGTGATCTATGCTGAGGGCGCTGGATCAGATGTCCACCTCGTTATGGTCCGACGGGATCATCTTGGGATCTATGCTGAGGGCGCTGGATCATTGGACGGGTTCTTCCACCTCGTTATGGTCCGACGGGATCATCTTGGGATCTATGCTGAGGGCGCTGGATCGTTGGAGTACCCAGTGTTGTGTTAATGGAATCATATGGATTCGCATCGTTGGTTTTGCATATGTTGTTGTGTATATGTATATTGTTGGTTATCCACCTCGTGTTGATCTGGTAGGATCATCTTGGGATCTATGCTGAGGGCGCTGGGTCATGGGATTTTCATTGAGTATACACTGTTGATATTGTTTTGAGCATATTGACGTTGTCATATGAGTATGCATTTCTAGGTCTTGTGTTAGGACCATGTCCGTGTGTGGTATTGATCCGACCTCGGATTTAACTGACATGATTGTCGTGGCATTTCATATCTTGAGGTATGTTCCGTATTTTCCTTTGGTATTTGTCTTTTGATGGACAATCGGTTGTCATCTTGGGATTTGATGATGCTATCCGATGGATCGTATTGGTCAGAACTGGTATATTTCCGTATCATGGGTTGGTGATGATAGTTTGAGAATCTTGAGTATTGTTTGAGGTACAATACATATATTATGTTCGAATTTATTGGTTAATCAACTACGAGATATGAAATGTGATAATGGTTATTCTGTCGAGAATTATTTGAGTAAGTAAAGTTACTACGATAAGATTACATTGGTCGTATTCTTATTTTGTATTCTCATTGGTATGTAATTATTAATGTGATGTGACGGTTATCATTGTTGGATATTATGGCTGACCCCGTCGTGGGCTTTCTTTTTAGGTTCTTGAAATATCGAGCTTGTAGCGGTCGTGGAGATATGAGCTTCCCGGAGGATACTGGCTAGGACATGTTTCTGTATTGAGTTTCCTGATCAGTTGTTGTATTTCCGCTGCTAGAGTACTTTTAACTATTGTCTTTTCCGCTGCGTGAGTATTTTGAAATGACCTTTTGTTTCTGGTAATTTGAGTTACTTTGGAAATCTTTTTCTAAACTATTGAGTTTCGGCCGTTTGGCCTTGCCCTTTTCAAAATGAGATTTTACGACGGTTTTGATAAACAGATTTTATATAGTCTTCAAATGTTTTTAAGATAGTACCGTCATTGGCCTCTTGGGCATTTGTAAATATTTGCGAAAATTTCCTTTAGCCTTGTGGGTTCCATCTCGGGGCCCACGACACTATAATATTCCCGGTTAAATCTGGGGGTGTTACAACCGTCGGCATATTTTTTTGTAATACTCGTGCTTTTGTCCCCGTACTTCTCGAATTCTGTGATTTATTGTACTCGGTGCATCGTTATAGGCTGAACTGCATGTCGAGCAGGGCCGTACGAGCAGGCCACACGAGCATATGCTCGTGCGTGGTGCTCGTGTGTTGCGGCTGGACTGGGCAGGAGACCCAGCGGTTGAGTCAGGGCCGCACGAGCAGGCCACACGAGCAACCGACCGGGCGTGGTGCTCGTGTGTTGTGGCTATACTGGGCAGGAGACCCAGCGCTTGAGTCAGGGCCGCACGAGCAGGCCGCACGAGTTACTGCTCGTGCGCGGCAGTCGTACGCTATAGCAGTTGCCGGCAGAAGCTTCACGCACGGACACTTGATCGTGCGGTTTCGGTCGTGCGTCCCTGTGACCTATATAAGTGGACCGACGAGTTTTTCTCATTTTCACCATCTTGGTTCCGACAGAGAGGGTTTGTGAGAGAGATTTTTTATCATCAAACACTTATGTGTTCGGATTTCATCATCTTCATTCGTTTGTGAAGCTTGGATAGTCAATTTAACACGTATTCACCGGATCGAAGTCTTTGGATCTTCAAAGGTAAATTCTTCAACATCTTGGATTTCGATTTTGAGTTGGGATATGATGTTTTGGATGTGATAATCATGATATATGAAGTGATATACTTGTGATTATGAATTGTTAAGGATTATCATCGGATTAATAGGGATTATTCAAGAACACTTTGAATATTGATTTGGATTTAGGGGTTTTCGATTTGATGTCGATGTAATCTCGAATTGTGTATTCATTTTGGATTATTGAGTGTGTTGAAGGTGTTTTGATGGATTGAATCACTCCTTGGAGGTTTGGTATGGATATAATGGAGGTTTATTGTAAACAATCGAAGGTTGTTTACAACGTGTTTGTTGTAATGCCCCAATGAACTTGGTTTTGTCATATCGACGTTTTGAGTTAGTTATAATCGTGTTTAATATGTATATTGAGCGGATTGTTGGTAATTGTGTTATTCAAGGTTGTTCGAGCGACCGACATCTCATTTAGGACGTTTGTTCGAGGAAGGACATTCTTCACCGGTGTTGTGTAAGTTAATTCTTACTCGGTTAAAAGGATATTCATTCCTTTCGTTGTTGTTCATTCATAATCATAACTCATTCATAATGTACTAACCGTATTGAGACTTGTAATTGTCGAATAATCACTCCATTCACGAGGAACGACGGTTCCAATCATTTCATTGAGCTATCATTCACTTCAATATTATTTCATCTCGGTGAGTCATTCTTGACTTTGTCGGATTGTTAGTCATTAATATTCTTCATGGTCATTCTTGTTCATATGAACTTTTGGGTTCATATTTCATGGCGGGGTGGGGATGTGTAGAATTTTTTGTCGGGCACATGATGGTCATGTGTTCGGGTTCACCGACACAATGGACTGTGCACATGGTAACGTACCTCCGTGAGACTAATTAGGTACAAGGATGTGTGTGTCCGGACACCCGTCTTGTGCACTTTCACATACCATTACGGGCGTACTATGATGCCTCTCTTTAGCTTAATTTCATAATTAAGATATATCATGATTGTATTTATTCAACTCTTGAGAATTGTTGTTCTGTGTAACTGACCCCGTTGGGGGATGTTGTTTTTAGGTCATGGTAAGGGTAAAGCATGGGAAGAGAACGTTGACGGCGTGGAGTCCCAGTGATACTAGTAGGGGGGCCCCAGTCCGTTTCAGTCATTCATGTTTTCTTCATTTTTATTTTCGCTGCAGATCTCCATTTTGATATTCGTTTTCATTCAGTGTTGTATATTTTATCTTCATATAAAATATACATGTATTCTATGTTCCCTGAGTGTGTTGTACTTGAAACTCCTCATTAGAGTAATTGATGATATAATGTGGTTCGGTACTACAATTATATTATTTAAGTTATTAATTTTCATTCACCTGGTGGGTCCCAGTTTGGGGTCCACGGCACTGTAATAGTCGCCTAGTTTGGGGTGTTACACACAGTGCCTATTGGGAACAAGTGGATCTATAAGAGAAAGATTGATGGAGATGGCAAGGTTGACACCTATAAGGCCAGGCTTGTGGCAAAGGGTTATACCCAGAAAGAAGGGATCGACTACCACGATACCTTCTCGTCCGTAGCTATGATCAAGTCTATTCACATGATGCTTGCTATAGCTGCCTACCACGATTATGAGATATGGCAAATGGACGTAAAGATGGCTTTCCTTAATGGATTCCTCGAGGAGGAAATCTATATGGAGCAGCCTATAGGCTTTGTGTCCGAAGTCGATATTCAGAAAGTGTGCAAGCTTCAGTGTTCCATTTATGGACTGAAGCAAGCGTCGCGTAGTTGGAACCTTCGTTTTGACGAGGCGGTCAAGGAGTTTGACTTCATGCAAAATGAAGAGAAACTTTGTGTATACAAGAGGGTTAGTGGGAGCAATATTGCATTCTTAGTACTATATGTGGATGACATTCTACTAATAGGAAATGATGTGAGAATGCTCAGTTCTGTGAAAGCTTGGCTTTCGAGTAATTTCTCCATGAAAGACTTGGGAGAAGCAACCTATATTCTTGGAATTCGGCTCTACCGGGATAAAGCGAAGAGAACAATAGGTCTTTCCCAAGCCCTCTATATAGATAAAATCTTAAAGCGATTTAAGATGGATGATTATAAAAGAGGGTTCCTACCGATGCGACATGGAATAAAACTCTCCTTGAAGATGTGTCCTCAAAGTGCGGAACAACGAAAGGAAATGAGTAATATACCATATGCTTCGGCTGTGGGTAGCCTTATGTATGCTCTGTTGTGTACAAGACCTGACATTGTGCATGCTGTAAGCGTGGTGAGTAGGTTTCAGGCAAACCCAGGTAGGGAATATTGGACTGCCGTAAAGAACGTTCTCAAGTACTTAAGAAGGACTAGAGATATGGTTCTGATGTATGGCGGTAGAGAATTAGATGTGGTGGATTCACTGATTCGAACTTCCAAGGACTGAAGGACGATTCTATGTCTACTTCTGGCTATACATTTACTCTTAATAGAGGAGCAGTATCTTGCGTAGCACCAAGCAAAGCGCGACTGCTGATTCTACCTGTCAAGCTGAGTATCAAGCAGCCTCGGAGGCTTCCAAGGAAGGGTTCTGGATTAAGAAGTTTTGGGGAGAACTTCAAGTGATACCATGTGCTGAGCTTCTGCTCTACTGCATCGCGACAACGACGGAATCAGAAGACGTGCCAAGGAGCTGAGGTTTCACAACAGCACCAAACATATTGAGAGGAAGTATCATCTCGTAAGAGAATTTGTTCGCAAGGGATATATTATGCTGCACAGAGTAGACTCGGCCGACAACGTCGCTGATCCACTGACCAAGCCACTTTCTCAGACTAGCTTGGAGTGTCATCTGGAGAACATGGGTATTAGATACCATAGTGTGTGGCATTGAGTGTAAGTGGGAGATTGTTAGGAGTATGCCCTCGAATGCCACTCAGAAGATGTTGAGTGAGGGCATTGTACTTGTAATTATGTAAATCATTAATATAAGGCAATGAATGTTTCTTTATTTACTGGTAGTTACTGGCATTCCTAACTCGTAAATATACATATCGAAACTAGTCCGTGTATTTGAGAGCTAAACATTCCACTCCTTATTGGATAAGGGGGTCGGCACTGGAAAAGGTTTATAGCTCAAATACTTGTTCGCAAGTCGATGAAACTTGATTGGGCGTTAAGTTTATGTGAAAACTTGTATGACGTGTTCTTTGACATGGAGAGTGCCTGTCAAACACTAATGGTTAGTGGGAGCACACGTTATAGGTATGCTAATTGGATTAGTATACTCGAACCGACTCACCCTCGATTCGTCACACGGATTTCACTCCGGGACAGTCAATGACGGAATCGAAAGGTTGTGATAGGTATTCGTGAACCTTCGACTTGAGGATTTAGTAGGGATGTGCTTGTGACGTCAAGATTTTAATTAGAGTAGTTCAACCCTATAAACCGGAAGGCGGGGGTCAACCTCGACGTGCATCTTGATGGGCAAGTAGCAGGTCCTACTAAATACCAAGATAGAATTCTTTCTCGTGTTAGTGAACGAGTTATATGTCCTATGCGGTTATTGGCATATGAGATCATAAGTCTTTGGCCAAAGCATTGGAGCTTGTTGTATTGGATACACGAGAGCTCGATGATCTCGATTTGCATTAACTCATGCATAGCGTCAAGTACAGATAGGGTTTGATTGATCATGACCCTATAACTTGATCGGGACATTTGAAAGAAGAGTTTATACGTATACTGGTATTCACGACATAATGGTTCTTGAATGATCCCAATCATTCGTTCTCAGTTGGTGTACAGTGTAGGCCGCCAGGCTGGCTAGGTGTTGCTACTACTCTTTGGTTCCTCCCATTGCTGACTGAGACGGACCTACCGAGTCGCGCAATAGAATTGATGACGGAATGAATCGAGCTTATTCTCTCATTATAAATATTAGATATTGGATATCTAATTTGGGACATTGGATGTCTAAATTGATTGATTGGATAAATTAATTTACGGCCTAATGAATTAAATAAATTACTAGGTGATTAATTTAATTTATAAATATAATTATTTCTTGGAGAAATAAATTATGTTGTTTTGTATTTGATATGTTTAATTAATTGGATTAATTAAATGATATAAATACATCGGAGCGGAATCAGAGTTTCTCTGTTTGGACTCACGGGAGTCCAAAACGAACCGAACTTGTCCGATTTCTACATGGGCCACCCCCCCCCCCCCCCACATTTCCACCCACTTTCCATTTGGACTCTTGTTCCATTCTTTAATGCATGATCATTGAGTTGGTGGGGTTTGATTCTCATTAGATGAATTGTACATGTGGGGGAGTAAAAATAAAAGGGAAAGAAGACCAACTCTTAAACACCCATTTGATTCCATCCGTTAGTGTAGAGCATAGAGAGAGAAAATTGTTTTTCTCAAAGTCTTCTTCTTCCTTTTCTTCATTTTGGTTCTTGATAATTCTTGGAGAAAAATCAAGAAATCAAAGAGAGAAAATTTGATAAACATACTTAGAGTATATTAATCAAATTCAATAGCTTCATCACTTAGCTCTAGCCGTATTCTTGGAGGATAGCAAGGTGATCGTCATCCCATTCGTTTCTCCGGCGATTGGCAAGTAGAGGCATTGTAATTTCGACGTTGGATCATTCAAGTGCTTGGAGTGCTTTGGATCGTAGGGAAATTCATTTAAAGCTTGGGGAATAGCTCAAGAGAAGGAATCCATTTAATCAATGGACTACAAGGGTGAGTTTCTATATCTCTTGTGTTTTCGTTTGTATATTCGTATATACGTAGCTCGATCGATCCTCATAGGGATTCGGATCGAATTAATTTTTGTTTTACCACTTCCGCTGGGCCTTCGTTTTAGGCACCGAATCCCAATAGAATATACATTAGCGAAATAATTGGTTTCAAAAACAAAAAGTTACGTACCTGATGGGCCATTGATCTTAGGACAAGTCCTACGCTAGTGTCCCAGCTCACCGCATTCAAGACATTTATCCGTAGGTTTGGGGCCGCCTACCTTCTGAACCTTTAGGGCCTTGCCCTTGCCTTTCTGCACCCCTTTCTTAGGCTTATATTGCTCGTAGATCTTTTTCTTCTTGTTCTTGGACCTACGAGGCCCAGAAGAAATCACAAGAACATCCTCCCTCGGCTTAGTCTTCATGTTAGACTGTGCCATCACCAGATTATTCATTAGCCCATCTAATGTGCATGAAATCTCATTACTGTTGAAATTCATTACAAACTGTATGAAAGAGTCAGGCAGAGATTGAAGGATGAGATCAATCTGAAGGGATAAATCCATATGAAAGTTGAGCACCTCGTGCCTCTCAATCATAGAGATCATCTTGAGGACGTGGTCTCCCACTTTCTCCCCCTCCTTCATCCTAGCACTGAATAACTGCTTCGATATCTCATATCTAGCAGTCCTACTGTGCTCTCCATAAAGCTTGGTCAAGTGTGCGAGAATCTGCCTAGCTGAAGTCATTTTCTCGTGCGCTCTCTGCAGCTCATTAGTCATTAAGCCCATCATAAAACCACGGATCAACACATCATCCTTGACCCATTTTTCATGGACGCTAATTTCTTCCTGATTACCCCTAGTCCGGACTGGAGTCGGTGAAATGTCCACCTCCAAGATGTATCCCAGAGACTCCATGCTGAGTACAATCATCAGGTTACGCAACCAGTCAACGAAGTTGGGGCCAGTTAGGAGATTCTTTTCAAGTAGTATTTCAAGTGGGTTCGTTGCCATTTTTAGAGAGATATAGTTTCATTTATCTGCATTGCTTTAGACAAGATTGAATTAGTGTCTTGTTTTATTATGACCGAGTATAGAATTTAAGGTCTTGTATAATTCTTGTCTCGGCTCCCACTAATTTTATCGGAATTACACACTCCCATGTTATAACCTGGAAGTCATGGTTAGATCGACTTCTTAGTGGTGATCGAGTTCTTTACAAATTTTAACAGATGCAACCTGTTAGGTTTCTTACCTATTAATTTCTGTAAAGTGGTGTCCAACACCAACCCGTCTAACGGATTATTCGATCTTCTTTTACCCCTAGTCTTCATGCCCTCAACCTATCAGGTTTCTTGGCAATCCAGACTATCTAAGCTGTTGACCATCAACGTCTATCAGTCTGACTATTGAATCTCACCCGAAATTTATCACCAACCGAAGGCATCTAATGCACTCAAGAATTTATCAACCTCTACCAAATATACTATCCTGATAACTCGAAAGCATAGCACACCGGCTCGGGTATCAATTTTCTACGAGTTTGATGGAGGGTAGGAAACCTTGTAACCTTTTTCAAATTTAGTCTGTTTGTTTTTTGGGAGAATTTCGCGATTAATGTTACACTTTGCACATTAATTCATTTATAAGCGTGTTTGTGTTTGTCAATCATTCAAAATGAAAAACAATAAATAACAACCTAGTTACTACCAACATATAGCTCATGGACCTTTTCCTAAGTACTGGACCAAACGAATGACCCAATAAAGAAAATGAAAATACAGTCTCGATTCTTCGTCTTCTATGTCGGTTGTCTTCGGTCTTCATCATAGCCAAATAAATAATTACATCATTGAACAATGCATCCTATTATACAAATTTTCTAGTAAAAATAAATAGGCTCAAAACGGCCTTTACAACCCAATCGAATCGAACAAATCAAAAACTAAGTCCACGAGCTATATCACCATCACATAAGGCATTCCATACAACATCTAACGGCAATAAAATTAAATAATTAATTTAATAATTAATCTATTCAGTTTATATAATATTAATCCAATTAATATATAGTGGCATTAAAATTAAAATATCAATTAATATACTAAGCCAATTAATATAAAAATTAGTTTATTCAATTTTAACGATATTAATTCAGTTAATACACATAATCGTCAATCTAATTCGTTCGAAGTAATCCGACCAAAAATAGTATTTTCATTTAATATCTTTCCCATTTAAAAAATATTCCAAATATACATTTTAATCAAATTAAATCTAATTTAAAATGTGAGAAAATATTACAACATAATACAGTGACTAAACGAAGTTCCGAACAAGTCGGAACGGGCCCAGCCCGCAAACCGAGCCCGAAAAAGGGGGCTGGCCGAGGGTGACCCGCTGGAGCGAGTCACCTGCCTGCTACTATCCGAGTAGCAGGCCTTCTGTCCGGGTAACCTGCCAGGCACAGCCTAGCAGTGACTCTGGCAGCCCCAAGCTGCCGAGTCCGACCTCCATTCAGCTCGTTTCCAAAACGTGATGTTTCTGACTTTTATGTAGAACTTATAAATCAACAAAATAAAAGTTTTCATATTTATAATTCACATAAAATCATAGAAAACAAAATTTACAACGAATAATTAAATATCTCCGATTATACCAATTATGATACTAAATCATAAATATCATCCAAAAGCACTCAAAATGCAAATATAATCGTATATACAGTATCATTGACCTCGCTCTGATACCACTGTTGGGATTCCGGAAATAAAATCGAGTACGCAGCGGAATAATAAAACTCAATGTAAAGAATTCCAAACAGGATCGATCAAGTAACATATATACGAAAATGAATTGACGAAGACAAAGGATCAAAGTCCCATACCTTTGAAGCCTTTGATAATATCTTCGTAAGTTAATGATGATCACGAACCCAAACACGAGCACAAATCCCCTTTATCGCAAACACCGAAAGTACGATGTCTCTACGTCACCACGCGACAGAACTTGACCGGAAAAATTCGACGAAACTCCGTTCTTCAAGAACACGGCTAGGAGGTTATCATGGAAATTTTTTTCTCTCTAATTTTTTTACTATTCTCACACCTCTAAGATGATGAAAAAATGAACTAAGAAGATTTCTCTCTCCCCTTCTTCTTGCTCTTGGCCGTAGCATACATCAAGTAGTCTTGGTGGTGTGTTTAGTTATGATATATATTAGTAACATGATCAAAGGATGAAATAATATATATGATATGATAAGATACCATATCATCACCTTTGGAAGCATGTTAAGGGGATTATGCTAAATCTTATATATATAATGATTGAGTCCATGTGGAGTTTTAATGACTAAAAAATATATTATATCTAATTTAAATATATAATACTAACAAGTGTAATAAGTATTTAAAATTCCATTCATTTATTGTGGAATCTTAATGACTAAAAAATATATCTAATTTATATATATAAAGATTGAGTCCATTCATTTATTGTGGAGTTTTAATGACTAAAAAATATATTATATCTAATTTAAATAAATAATACTAATAAGCGTAATAAGTATTTAAATTCCATTCATTTATTGTGGAGTGTTAATGACTAAAAAATATATCTAATTTAAATAAATATTACTAATAAGTGTAATAAGTATTTGAAATTGAATATATATATATATATATGAAAATGAAATGATTGATTTTATAGTTACATCCCTTTTCCTTCATCAGTTACATCCTTTTGCCTTCATCAGGTACAATTTACAACATAAAAAAAATCATACAATGCCATTATATAAGACTTTCGGTTGGATAGTTGAGATAAGTGTTAATTCTTCGTTTACGGCGATTGAGAAGATTGTGATGCCATCCAATACACCATTTGATGAACACAAACAACCACCATCTATCAACTATTTCTGCGGCAGTTAGTCTGAGATACATTGTTAAGATGCGACTGCGGTGGTTGGCGGCAGCGGTTACGGGTTACCCAGAATCAGGTGATGGTTAGTGTTTCCGGATTTGGAGGCCAACAAAGATCCAAAATCCAACTACATAAGTGCCGGATTTGGAGTCCAACAAACATTCCAGCGGCGCTGTTAATCAAAAAACAAGATAAGATCTGTGGTCGGATCCGATTAATTGATGTTGATGGTAGAAGTTATAGAGGTTTTGGATGATAGAGGAAGGTTTGAGATATTTTAGATGAAATTGAAAGAAAATAGGGGTGAAGTAAATGTGACGGATGCGAGAGAATAGTTAGTTTAGGGTTATGGGTTTATAAGAAGAATAACGGATGATGTAGTTCTAAAATTGCATTTTTAGTTTAACGAGGCGTTTGGACCCGTACACAGTCAACTAGATTAATTATAATGATTATGTGCACTTAAAAGAGTCTTAATTTATTTTGTGCAGGAAAAATGTCTTCCAATCCCTCCATTTCCTTTTGCTGTTAAGCTACACTCAATTCTGCATATTCGTTGTTTATTTTGTGCATGAAAAAACATCTTCCAATCCCTCCATTTCCTTTTGCTGTTAAGCTACACTCAATTCTGCATATTCGTTGTATAAATAACCCGCTTATATTTTATCCACCACTCCACAATTGTTCAAGAACAATGTTCAATCTTCGAATGTTTAAATGTCTTAATCTTGGTGTGCCAAACAAATGATCTACATTTTTATTAACACAATCGGAAAGAAGGCGTTTATGCTCCGAAAAATTATGGGTCACAACAATAATCATGGAAGAATGATGAGTAACGACACTTTTATGAGATGGTAAAAAACTATATTTTAGTTATATGGATAGTAAAAAATTAAATATTTTACACAAACTTTTAGTTCATTACTTTATTTAGGTCGAAAAAGAAAGAAGCGAATCCTGGAGCATGTTCTCAAGTCGTCCAGGAATCGGACCAAGTGGCATGCAATAGAGGTAGCACATAGAAGGTTGGTAGTTTTCAAACCCATCGGGAGTATCCGTGAATATTTGTGAATGGTAAATGTGGAACATGTGAATATTTATAGTAGCATGCTACTATAATCTTATTTGCAATATAAAGTTTTCTAGATTGGTATTGTTTAGTAACTTTCTTTAACAATCGGAAAAAGATAACAAAGACCTCGATGGGAAAGGGCCTCAAGTTTTCATTCTATCAAGAAAAATTTATCCAATCCGAAATTTATTTTTACCAGGCCGTGTCAAGCATGAATTACTGAACAACCAATGCATAATGACATGCAATGCTAAATCACGATTGGCATGGTTCAAAAAGTAGCATGATCTAAGACGAAGCCACTTATGTCAATTACTATCTCGACTAATGTTTGAGAAAATTGGAAAAATATGTAACACACATACAAAACGTTTTGAGTTTGAGTTACTGATATAAATAAAAGTTTGATTTGTTAATGGTAAACAAGACATGTGCATCACACGGGTCAGAATGCCTCGTTAAATAATAAACAACACCACACCAAGACAATTAAGAAGGGGAGGGGCGGCCACATGGAAGGTGGGAGGAAACGGGCCGAGTCACTCGCCTCGTGTACCGGACGTTCGTCAAACGACTCTGTTAAATACACTTCGTTTTATCTCCAATGTATTTATAATAATTAATTAATCTAATTAATTAATTATATCAAATATAAATATATTTCTCTAAGAAATATTATTTATGAAATAAATTAATTACCGAGTAACTTAATTTCAATTTATAAGACCGCTATTTGATTTATCCAATAAATCATAATAGATATCCAATATCGAATATTATTTAGAGAGATAATAAATTCACATTAATACGTCAATGATCCTGATGCGCGACTCTGTAGGTCCATCTCAGCCGGCATTGGGAGGAACCAATGAGTGCGGGCAGCACTTAGTCAGCCTAGCGGACCGCACTGTAAACTCCGACTGAGAACGAATGAAGGGATCATTCCAGAACCATTATGTTGTGAATACCATATACGTATAGACCCTTCATCAGATGTCCCGGTCAAGTCTTCAGGTCATGATGAAGTCAAACCCTACTATTGACTAGACACTATACATGTGTTAATGCAAATCATGACCGACTGATTACTAGTGTATCTAATACGACTAGATCAGAATGCTTTGACCAAAGACTTCTGATCTTATTTGCCATTAACCGTATAGGACATTCGTCTGCTCACTAACAGGAGATAGAATCCTTTCTTAGCGTACAGTAAAGACTGCTACCTGTCCGTATAGTCCGCACTTCGAGGTTGACCCAACGATTAAGCAAATGAGTCTAACTACTCCAATGACAAACTAAACAGACACATCTCTTACTAAACCCTCAAGTCAAAGGTCCACGTATACTATCACAACCTTTCGATTCGTCATCGACTCTCCAAGAGTGAATACCTTGTGACTGAATCAAGTATGAGTCGTGTTCGAGTACACTGGTCCCACCAATATACTTATAACTATGTTATCAATACATGTTCCATTGTTTCCAATGGTGCCAAAGACTCCTTATTCTTTGGTTCTGGATTATAATGGAATAAAACAAAATGACTCACTAAACTGGCTGCACTTCTATTTCTCATGAAGTACTAGTCATTCCATGCAATTCTCGATGCAATTTTCATTTTGGATCATCCGAAAATAGCCCCTCTGTGTTAAGACAGGGGTAAGGCTGCGTACATCCGATCCCCCCTTACCCCGCTTTTTGCGGGAGCCGTTGAGGCATTGGGGTAATGTTGTTGTTGTTGTATGTTATCAAGACATGCACATGTCCTAGCATCAGTTATACAAGTCTTACTCAAAACTTAATGCCCAATTAAGTTTATCGACTTGCGGACGGTTTACGTAAATAAGCTTTAAACACTTTCAATGCATTTTCTCTTATCCGATAATGAGAGTGGAATGTTCGCTCTTATTTACATGAACTTCACTTCAATGTTTACCAAATCAAGAATGCATTTGAAATACAATAAACAATGGATGAATCATATTACCTTTTATTAATTATTCCATAATTACATGTACAATGCCCCTTCTCTCTCATCTCCTGTGTATTATCCGGATTTTCAGTATAAATTTTTCGCGTTATTTTATCTGAGATATACTGGGCAGCTTGGTGTCTATACAGTATGGACAAAATAAATTGAGAACCAAGACAGTTTTACTTGTGTAATTGACGTGTTTGATTGACAGTTATATTGAGGATATGGTGTATCAGGTTGAACTGATTTAGACATCAGGTGTATCATGTGAGAATATTATTGGATACAGATTATGTATTCAATATGCCGTATGTTTGTATTATGTATGTCGAGACGTCGGATAGGAACAGTTGGATTTTGGACAAGTACAGAAGGCCATTACGTACGCTAATCTTAAGGACTTACGTACGCTAAATTCTACGATTTACTTACGTTATGCATAAGGCATTACGTACGTAACAAGAGGAATCGGACCGGACCGAGTTGTGATTGGCTAGTGGGGCCCGTGGTCGGCAGCTTTCGGCGCGGAAGTTTGATTCATGTCTAACATCATCTTTCGCCCGAATCGAAGGTAAGAACACGTGAACCCTTGATTTTGGGGATTTTTGGAGTTTCATGATGTTGTGGCCGATTTCTTTCCTTTTAATTGAGATTATTGATAGAACTTTGTTGTATTCTTAGGATCATTCATTACCTTTGAAGTTTTGCAGACGAATTCAAGAATTCCTCCGTTAATCGATTAAATTGGACTATGCCCTCAAAGTGTCCGATAAATTGCTTCAACGGGTGGAACTTGGGAAGTTCTATGCGTTTTCGTAGAATTGGGGTTTAATTGATATCGTTGTGATTTAGGAATGAACTTTTGAAGGAGGTTGGATCGGGACTCTTTCTTTTCGTCGATTTCTTCGCACCGTGTTAATCAAGGGAAATGTTTACTTGGGTATTTCATCTTTTAAGAGGTATGTTGGGTAATCCTCTCCTTGAATTCGGATTTTGATGTTATTGTTGATGAACGATTCGTATGAAGATGATTATGGTTTTGTTGTTATGATTCTTGAGGTTATATGAACTATATGTTGAAGGGTACGATGGTTTATGTCTTGATTATGTTGTTTATGATTATGGAATCATAGTATTCTCGATGTTCTTGGCAGAATTGTCACGATTCTTGATGTTAGGAGAATCGTATATTGGATAATATGATAATATGGATCTTGAATTATGAATGAAGATTGTTTAGATGTTAGAACACATCGGATTATGTCGTTTGAGGATTTTGAATGTGATTTCGGAATAAGTTGTGTTCTTAAGGAACTCTTGGATTATATGATTTGATAAATATGTTTAGGAGGTGTTGGTATTTTGGATATGAATATGGAATATTCATATTTAGAACTAAGTTATGTGTTTTGGTACAATATTCGTATAGAAATACGAATATGGTTCCGGGTTTGATAAGATTATGATTTACTTTTGAGTACGTATTGAACAAGTGTTCAATTTGGATATTGGAATTATTTGACACCCTTGGAATATGATCATTTATAGGTTGCACTAATCGGATTGTCCGGATTGATGATGATAATCGGTAATTGGTTCTAATTATGAATTTACAAGGAAGAAACTTGTATTCGTATGTATGATTGAATTTGGAGTCGGTAATGTTAGACCCTTGTTGGTTTAATTTGATTATTGATATGATTAATCGGATTATGGATCGTATTGTGGTTTTGAATTCGTGATTGATTGATTTGGGTTGTTTTAGATTTGTATTTAATCGGGATATTGTGGAACCGTTGGGTTTATTGCTCGGTTATATTGATTATCGAGTTGCGGCTTGTATTATGGTTATGAGTTCGAAATTATGTGAGTTATATTGTTCGGTTTTGTTGATGATCGAGGTATTGTTGAGCCGTTGAGTTTGATTGGTTGGTGGTGTTACCCAAAATATAATTCGGAAGGGATTGCTGGAATGGATAGTAACAAACAAATGCGAGAACACGTCCGTGGGGAAGTAAATAACACAAGATTTGCCGGGGTTGTTAGTTCCGGGCTTGAATGCTCTCGCGAGATATTATTAATACGAATACTTGGGAGTACAAACATTAATGTTAGAGTACAATTACAATGAGTGTAAGGACCCTAGTTATCTAGCTCTTGAGCGCTGATGATTGCCGTAAGAACCAGAGTTGATGCTCTGTGAGTTCTTGTAACAACGATGGAGTGCTGTGTCAATCGCGAGAAATCGAATGTCTCTCACTGTGTGAATTAGCTGAACTCTCGTATGAAATCACTGTTCGTGAACCTTTTCCAAGATGCTGGAGGTTTCCTATTTACAGGAGGGGAAGTCGCTGGGCGATCGCCTCTACTGTATTATAATAAGTGGGCGATCGTCTTTAGCACATGGGTTGGTCTCCCTGAAATCCGCAGCAGCTGCTGGCAGCCGGTTGTGTAAACCAATGAGAAGACAACACACGTCCTATGTCGCTATCTTGGGAGGTCCCACCTAGGACCTTTCGGCGGGTCTGTCGGTAGGTGAGGCAGTCCTTATCGTTGACAGCTGTTGATGGGCTGGAGTCAAAGATCCTTAATCCGCAGCGCCATTCGCGGATCTGCACGTGGGTCTTCGCTCTAAGATCCGGTCTGCGTAGATAAGACGGATGATGACCTTACACGTGGCACAGGACGGTCGTCCTTGGAGGCGATCGCCCTAGACGTCGATCGCTGGGTACCTGATCTCGGTCTGGACTCTTCGCTTGGCAAATCTGCCTTGGATTATTTGATGCTGGCTTGGTCGCTCGGCCCTTATGCCGATCGCCGTCGAGGCGTGTAAATCGCCGCACAACAATTTCTCCCCAGCTCGCTCCGATGTTGAAGACGTGGGGTGAGGTGGTTCTACTGGCGATCGCTTGACTTAGATGAGCGACTCAGCATTTCGTCTCTCGAACGGACTGATTTTGAATTTGGACGACCTGGTCGATCGCTGAAATGAGCGGGAAATGACAGCGGTTGTGAAGATGTCATCGGGGCACGTGTTGGGCTCCTATTGGGGGAGTCCGATGGTTTTTTCAGGCTGTCCTTTGGCGTGCCCTCGAAACAATGCGCACGCGGGATTCGAGGACAGCATTAAATGCGGCCTATCTGACGGTTGCACTTCGATCCTCGGAACTCCACTTATTTGCTCAGAAGCCCCCGCTCCTGCTTATAAAAAGGATTGGGTTACAAGGTGAAAAACCTTATGCATTTCTGCCTGGGAAGAAGACATAGCCGAATTCCTTTGAAGCTTCGTGTGACGATCGTCGTTCGACTCAGACCTTAGGTAAGAACAAAAAACTCCTTCTCCCTCCTTTCTCTTTGAATATGTCCGGAGGAAGACCAGATGTGTATAAGGCGGGTAGCAGTTCCGCCGCCGGGGCTTTGACCGCCCGGGAAGAACTTTCTGCGGAATTTCATGTGGATACCGCCGTCGAGGCCATTCGTGCCGGGATTGAGCCCGCGGAGATCGAGGAACTTTTAAATGAGGCTGACGAGGCCAAGACGGTGGAGGCCGAGCGAATCCATTCACTGAAACGGGAGGAGGCGGATGCGATGGCGCACTGGGAGCGGAACAGCGCGTTCGGAAAAGCCTTCACATATTTTGCCAAACTCATGGAGAGATTGGCCGTGTAATAACCGGAATTTCTACTACAGTTGTCTAATAGTATTTTATCCGAGTTATGTTGTACAGCGTGGAATCTGTACAGTATGGATAAAATAAATGAAGGACTGAGATGTCAGTATTGGTATAATTGTTGTATTTCGTCGACAATTGTATTTAAGGATATAATATGTTGAGTATATGTATTCAGTATGCCATATGTTCATATTCTGTATGTTGAGACATTGGACAAGAGTAGCTGATAATGGCTAAGTGTAACATTATTAGCGCACGCTAATATACATGCCTAGCGCACGCTATCGTCCTGGTCTAGCGCACGCTAGATGAAAAAGATAACGCACGCTAGTACAGACCAGATCAGAGGGAATCTATGTGTGGACCCGGTCACTTTCGGCGCATGTGCCGACAAGGTCAATGGATGTTTGTTGTGAACTATTAGCGCACGCTAATATATATTTATAGCGCACGCTAATCAGATCGGTCAATAGGGAATCTTGGCTTTATTGGTTGCTTTCGGCATGTGGGTCACAGGCATCTTCGTGGTAGGTGTAGACTGTAGCAAGTCAACTGGTATTAGCGCACGCTAAATGTAAGGACTTGCGTACGTTAGATAGTGTAAGTTACGTACGTTAATGCATGGGAATTACGTACGTAAGCACATGTACGAAGCCAAACAGTAGCCTCTGGACTGCGATAGCGCACGCTAACAAAGTCAGTTAGCGCACGCTAAGGCTGTTGCGCACGCTAAACATAAGGTTTAGCGCACACTAGTATTATACTTTATAAAAAGGGACAGAAGGGTGTTATGAAGCATTTCGTCCATTCCTTCATTGCAACCGCGAGAGGGAGAGTTTTAGATAGAAGTTTGAGGTCCCAAATACTGAGAGATGATGATCTTTAACAAAGATTAAGCTGAGGAACATCGATTAAAGTCTTGTTCTTGAAATTATTGATGATTCTTGGAATGAAGTTGATTGTTCTCCTTCATGGTTCGTCCATACAAGGTAATAGTTCTTCACTCTTTGGATTTTGTTTGGATTGATTATTGATGTTCTTGAGTTGATGATTATCATATATTCGAGTTGATGAGCATGATAACGAGTTGGATTACCGAACTAAGTTAGTGTTGTTATCAATATATGAGTATTGATATGTTTCGTATGGTTTTGGATGGAATTCAAGAGATATGTTGATGTAATTCCCTTCTTCAATTTGGATTTTTGATGTTTTGTCGTTGGTTACTTCGTATGGTAACGATTATGGTGGTGTTATTGTGATTCTTGAAGTTATATGAATTGTATGTCGAAGAACATGATGAATACGGATTTTTAGATGTTAGAACACATCGGATTATGTCATTTTATGGATCATGAACGTGAATTCGGATAATTCGTGTTCTTGAAGAACTATTGAATTATATATGTCATGATTGTTATGAATAAGAACTAGAATTTGGAAAGGTAACGGATGATTTTGGAATATAATTATTCATGATAATGACTGGTAAATTGTTCTATGAATTTACCAAATATGAACAAGAAGGAATCTTGTTGATTCGTGTTTAAAGATTAAAGTTGGAATCGAATATGTTATGAAATCCTTAATATCGAGATGAGTTGATCATTGATATGATGGAAGTGTTAGACGATGCTTGGAATGCATGCCACTCCACAGCATTAGCGCACGCTAATCTTACTGGCTAGCGCACGCTAACGGGAGCGACTTAGCGCATGCTACGTTATGCGTTTAACGTGCGCTAAGTAGGCAGTCAGTGCAGTTATTTTGTGTTGTGATTATGAATTCATGATGGTTTGATTTGGTTTGTTCAGACTGCGTTTATTCGAGGTTTTTGTTGAATCGTTGAGTTCGATTGGTTGGTTTTGTCGGTTGTTGATTATTATCGGATGTGTTGTCATTTGATTATTGCATTAGGTTGCGATAATTAATCGTTGATTACGATCGTTGTGTTGCTTTTGATCGGGGCTGAGTAGCTCGTAGACAAAGGCAATGGGTCCAGTAACAGCTTAGTGGTATCGGTATCGAGGCAAGTTATTACTTGCTCAGTTATAATATTTAATGAATGGTTTCGGTTTCATTTCGTTTATAATGCATATAGCGATGATTATTATTGTAAACCCTGGGTATTTGGATTGTATATCGTTCTTCCGATTCTGGGAGGTAAATCATAATGTATATGCTTTATCTCAGTTATTGTTATGTTCGGGTATCGAGGTTACGTTGCGATAAAGACGAGGATATGAATATCTATAATTCATTGTACGTTGGATCACCGAGCATCGAGGATAATCGCCGGTGATGATTTGACATTGAGATTTCTCCTGAAGGATTCGGGACATATCTTAGTTTGATTCGGTTTAGTGTTGATGTTGTTGATCATGCAGGTTGTCATTTCATGTTGTTGTACATGAAGTCGTCCTAGTTGTGTCATCATAGTGTCGTTCATGTTTTGATTCATATGTCGTTCATGTTGATGAACATATTGAGTTGCATATGTGTATGCATGATTGTATTGTTTATGTTGTAAATGATCCGAAGGGATCATGAGGATCTATGCTGAGGGCGCTGGATCGAACGTCCACCTGATTTTTGATCTTGTAGGATCATCACGGGGATCTATGCTGAGGGCGCTGGATCGTTGGACAGGTCGTCCACCTGATTTTGATCTTGTAGGATCATCACGGGGATCTATGCTGAGGGCGCTGGATCTAGGGGTGTTCAAAAATATCCGATCCGAAATATCCGAAAATCCGAAGTTCCGGATATCCGAAAATTCGGATATCCGATAATTCGGATATCAAAGTCGGATATCCTAACTTGATTCGGATATCGGATAGTACTTTACATAAAAATCGGATATTCGGATATCCGAAATATCCGAAAAATCCTAAAATTTTTATTTTTTTATATTTTAAATAATAAAAAATATTCGGATATTCGGATATCCGATATCCATATCCGAAGTTTTTTTTCGGATCTTCGGATATCCGATATCCAAATCCGAATATTTTGTTCGAATGTAAGGATATCCGAATAACATTTTTATTTTTTTCCGGATATTCGGATATCGATATCCGTATCCTAATTTTCGGATATCATAAAACCGGATATCCGAAATTTCGGATACGGATATCGGATATCAAAATCTACTATCCGAATTTTCGGATATCCGAATTTTCGGATATCCGAAAGTCCGGATATCCGGTTTTGAACACCCCTAGCTGGATCGTTGGACAGTTCGTCCACCTGATTTTGATCTTGTAGGATCATCATAGGGATCTATGCTGAGGGCGCTGGATCGTTAGACAGGTTTTCCACCTGATGTTGATCTTGTAGGATCATCACGGGGACCTATGCTGAGGGCGCTGGGTCATGGGATTTCCATTGAGTATACATTGTTGATATTGTTTTGAGCATATTGACGTGGTCATATGAGTATGCATTTGTAGGTCTTGTGTTAGGACTGTGTCCGTATTGCATTGATCTGATCTCGGATTAGACTAATATGATTGTCGTGGCACTTCATATCTCGAGGTATGTTCCGTATTTCCTTTGGTATTCGTCTTGTGATGGACAATCGGTTATCGTTTTGGGATTTGATGATGCTATCCGATGGATCGTATTGGTCAGAACTGGTACTTTTCCGTATCGTGAGTTGGTTATGATAGTTTGAGAATCTTGAGTATTGTTTGAGGTACAATACAGATATTGTGTTCGAGTTTATTGGTTAATCGAGTACGAGATGTGAAATGTGATAATGGTTATTCTGATGAGAATTACTTGAGTAAGTAATGTTATGGCGGTAAGATTACGTTGTTCGTATTCTTATGTTGTATTCTCATTGGTATGTAATTATTAATGTGATGTGACGGTTATTATTGTTGGATATTATGGCTGACCCCGTCGTGGGATTTCTTTTTAGGTTCTTGGAGTATCGAACATGTAGCGGTCGTGAAGAGATGAGCTTCCCGGAGGATACTGGTTAGGACATGTTTTCTGCATTGAGTTTCTTGATTGGTTCTTGTATTCCGCTGTTAGAGTATCTTTATGGTTGGTCTTTTTCTGCTGCGTGAGTATTTTGAAATGCTCTTTTGGTATCTGGTAACTGAGATTACTTTGGAAATCGTTTTCTATACTTTTGAGTGTCGACCGTTTGGCCTTGCGATTTCAAATGAGTTTTTACGACGGTTTTTGATAAATGGATTTTTATAAGTCTTTGTGAATTTTTTTAAAGATAGTACCGTCGCTGGACTCTTGGGCATTTGTAAATGTTTGCGAAAAATTCTTTTAGCCTTGTGGGTTCCATCTCGGGGCCCACGACACTGTAATATTTCCGGTTAAATATGGGGGTGTTACAGAATATGGTATCGGAGCTTAGGTTGAGAAAACATAGGCATTTGGGTCGAGTTGTGTCGTGTTTTTGTCGTGTCATTCGAGTTGTCGATTGACAAATATTAGAGCCGTGAGTTTTTGTTGTTCACTCAGGCTTGTGCATTATGTGATTTACCAGTGTGGTACTGGGGTTGTCGTAAACTTTTCCAAACGGTGTTAACGTGTTTCTTCGGATAGAGCTGTGTTGTGATCACGAGTTGAACTGATTTCGCAAAACATGTGTTTTGAAAATATCTGTGTCGAGTATTTTCTAGAGTCGAGACATGTGCCAGTATCACGGGGAATCGTCGGCTTCACGATCTGTAAGTATTTGGATTTTTGAATTTCATCGAGATTTATTGCCGTTCTAAGTTGACATGCATTGAGATTCAGCAGGATATTATACGTTACAGTATGAGGTGACAGAATTGGGACAGATTGATGATTTGAGAAACTATGATTTTGGAAATCAGTATATCAGTTAGATTTCGGAACGGAATTGTGCATTTGGGAGAAATGTTGTGCATGGTTGAGAAGAACATGTAGTCATGTTAATTCATTTTGAGATATATGAACTGCTTTTGATCATTTGAAAATGATACTTTTCAAAATTAATATTTCACGTATGTTTTACGGAAAATGATTTTTGGGTCGAGACCCAATCGATTTTGAAATAGTTTTATAACTGAGGATTTGAGGTCCAGAAGGATTTTCTATTTTTTAAACTTCTTGTAATACGGGATGAGATACGGGCTGAGACCCTAATGTTTCAAAAGGCTTTTTCTTGTTTTCTAAAACTCCTGAGATTTGTAAAACACTTTACTAATCGTTTACCTATGTTATTTCCGCCTTTCGAGGCTTTGGTTTACTTGTTCAAATGAAATTTCTCGGGAAGTCTTTCGCTGTATTGATTCGTTTCAATGTTTTGTCATATCATATTTGAGGTGATCCAGGATGGATTAAGGATTGACATTGCGAGTAGTATGTGGAGGAGGAGTTTTTATCAGAGTCTATATATTGAGATTTTGGAATTTCATCGTGTGGTTTTCCGATGGAATATCAGTGAATTTGGTGACAAGCCGAAGTGGTATACAGGAGTATGGATATGGACAAGCATTTGCATAAATTCCATTTTATTTAATCGTATGTATTCGAAAAGAATTTTTTATCAAGAACTTGGCACCAGCGAGACGATTTACTTTTTAAAAATTGATTTCGTGGTCTTACGAAAATTTATGTTTTGAGTTTTGAAATTTTCAAAAATTTGTCTTTTGACAAGACTATATGATTTCAAACTGGCTTTGAAAATGTGATTGATAACCATACGCATTTAGTGTATATTACATATCATGGTGAAGTTGTGAGTGTGACTCACGAACTGGATAATATATCAATGTGGAACGATGAATAGGGATCCGAACTTTGGTATGATCGTTTGGTTATGGAAGGATGATCGATTGATTTATTGGATAAGGGAAATATGCTGCGTGTTGTAGATTCATACACAGGATGTAATTTTGGAACTTTGGATTTTGCGAAATCGGTGCATATGTGCTATGTAATTGCATTGGTATGGTATTAGCGCGATTTTTACCATAGTGATTTCTGAATGATTTCTTTTGTAGATTTGGGGATGGTGACCCCATGTTGGTTGTTTTAGATGTCGAGCGGTCGTTTCCACCCAGGTATGATTGGTTATTTTCGTCGACTTGATTGGTTGTTCGTATGCCGAGGAGTATGCTCACCAGTCGAGTATGTTTATTGAGATCCACGGTATGTGATTGGTGTGTCGTTTTGAGAACTTTATTCGTCCGTATATCTGTCTCTGTGGTTCTGTGTTTATCGTGTTGGAATTTACCGTGTGAGGGTATTCCCGATTATTATCGCTCCTTCCTTGGTAATATTAGAGTTTATCATGTTGATGATATTCTCGATTGTGTTTTGACCTCTGGTTGGTCGTATTAGAGTTTATCATGTTGATGATATACTCGATTGTGCTTTGACCTCTGGTTGGTCATATTGGAGTTTATCATGTTGATGATATTCTCAGTTATGTTTTAACCATTGGATTGGTCGTATTGGAATTTATCATGTCGATGGTATTCTCAGTTAATTTGTTGGTTGATCATTGTTGATGATCGTATAAGTGTTCGAATTTTGTGTCGATGTTTCGAGATTGGTTGCCATTGTTTTGAGCAGTTGTTTCATAGATGTATGGTGTATTATTCGTCTTATCGGAATTGGAACTTGATTGTACGATCAGGCAGACAAGGTTTGAAACAGATAGATTATTTCATCCGAAGATGATATATTTTGTTGAGACTCAAGGAACTATGATTGTAAGCGTATTGAGACTGTACAGTGAGGTCACTTGCTAGTATACTGTGTTGGTTATTCGTTAATAATGATGATTGATCATTGTCGTGATGGTTTCGGAATATTTTGGTTGAGGTTTGTTGATTTTTTCTATGATGGATTGCAAGTTTCGAGGACGAAACTTATTTTAAGTGGTGTAGAATGTAATAACCGGAATTTCTACTACAGTTGTCTAACGGTATTTTATCCGAGTTATGTTGTACAACGTGGAATCTGTACAGTATGGATAAAATAAATGAAGGACTAAGATGTCAGTATTGGTATAATTGTTGTATTTGGTCGACAATTGTATTTAAGGATATAATGTGTTGAGTATATGTATTCAGTATGCCATATATTCGTATTCTGTATGTTGAGACATTGGACAAGAGTAGCTGATAATGGCTAAGTGTAACATTATTAGCGCACGCTAATATACATGCCTAGCGCATGCTATCGTCCTGCTCTAGCGCACGCTAGAGGAAAAAGATAACGCACGCTAGTACAGACCATATCAGAGGGAATCTATGTGTGGACCCGATCACTTTCGGCGCATGTGCCGACAAGGTCAACGGATGTTTGTTGTAAACTATTAGCGCACGCTAATGTATATTTATAGCGCACGCTAATCAGATCGGTCAATAGGGAATCTTGGCTTTATTGGTTGCTTTCGGCATATGGGTCACGAGCATCTTCGTGGTAGGTGTAGACTGTAGCAAGTCAACTGGTATTAGCGCACGCTAAATGTAAGGGCTTGCGTACGCTAGATAGTGTAAGTTACGTACGTTAATGCATGGGCATTACCTACGTAAGCACATGTACGAAGCCAGATAGTAGCCTCTGGACTGCGATAGCGCACGCTAACAAAGTCAGTTAGCGCACGCTAAGGCTGTTGCGCACGCTAAACATAAGGTTTAGCGCACACTAGTATTATACTTTATAAAAAGGGACAGAAGGGTGTTATGAAGCATTTCGTCCATTCCTTCCTTGAAACCGCGAGAGAGAGAGTTTTAGATAGAAGTTTGAGGTCCCAAACACTGAGAGATGATGATCTTTAACAAAGATTAAGCTGAGGAACATGGATTAAAGTCTTGTTCTTGAAATTATTGATGATTCTTGGAATGAAGTTGATTGTTCTCCTTCATGGTTCGTCCATACAAGGTAATAGTTCTTCACTCTTTGGATTTCGTTTGGATTGATTATTGATATTCTTGAGTTGATGATTATCATATATTCGAGTTGATGAGCATGATAACGAGTTGGATTACCGAACTAAGTTAGTGTTGTTATCAATATATGAGTATTGATATGTTTCGTATGGTTTTGGATGGAATTCAAGAGATATGTTGATGTAATTCCCTTCTTCAATTTGGATTTTTGATGTTTTGTCGTTGGTTACTTCGTATGGTAACGATTATGGTGGTGCTATTGTGATTCTTGAAGTTATATGAATTGTATGTCGAAGAACATGATGAATACGGATTTTTAGATGTTAGAACACATCGGATTATGTCATTTTATGGATCATGAACGTGAATTCGGATAATTCGTGTTCTTGAAGAACTATTGAATTATATATGTCATGATTGTTATGAATAAGAATTAGAATTTGGAAAGGTTACGGATGATTTTGGAATATGATTATTCATGATAATGACCGGTAAATTGTTCTATGAATTTACCAAATATGAACAAGAAGGAATCCTGTTGATTCGTGTTTAAAGATTAAAGTTGGAATCGAATATATTATGAAATCCTTAATATCGAGATGAGTTGATCATTGATATGATGGAAGTGTTAGACGATGCTTGGAATGCATGCCACTGCACAGCATTAGCGCACGCTAAGCTTACTGGCTAGCGCACGCTAACGGGAGCGACTTAGCGCACGCTACGTTATGCGTTTAACGTGCGCTAAGTAGGCAGTCAGTGTGATAACACTCATTTTTACACATATATTTACATCGATTTTATGGGTTTTAAGATCCTAAAATGTGTAGAACTGTGTCGTTTATACTCGTATTATGTTTATTGGACTCGATCACGCTTGGGTACGTTTTATTGATTTTATAGGTACTTTATGGACATAAATCAAGCAAGAACGAAGTCTCCAACCCCAATACATATCAAGCAATGCGGAAACGAGAGATCGGAGTCAAAACGGAGTCAAAACGGTGTCAAAACGAGCCGACACGAGCCCGGCCGTGTCACACACGGGCCGTGTCATTATCCCGGCCGTGCCATATCGACACGGTCGGGTCTATCTCCCAGGCCGTTTGTGCTTATTTCGACAAGTATGACACGGGCCGTGTCATTTGACACGGTCGTGTCATTTGCTCGGCCGTGTCATTTGACACGGTCGAGTCCCCTGTCCAGCAAGTTTTTGGGCTTTTGAGCTTACTATGACACGGGCCGTGTCATTTGACACGGGCCGTGTCACTTTTCGGTGGAAATATCTCCTTTTGACATTTTTGAGAGATTTTTGTGGAAAAAGTGGATGCTTTATCTTTATAAAAGGGATTTATGGGGTAAGATAGTGGATATGCTGAAGATTGGGGAGTTTAGAGAGAGAGAATAACAAAGAATCAAAGGAATTTCATTCCAAAAAGAAGAAGTTTTGAAGAAATTCTTGAAGAACACTTCAAGAACAAGTGAAGGTTTCAACCGGGATCGACCAAGACACACCACGAGTTTTATCTTCTTCCTATCTTTTCTTCATTTTGTTGTTTTTATTAGCATGAACATGATGATTATCTATCTTCCTTTCAATTCCATGTCCGGCTAAACTCTTTAGATTTCGGGCATGGGAGTACGTTGATTTACTATGATTTTGAGGGATTGATAATTTTATTTACCTAGTGTGATTTCTTTATCAAATACTTGGTTTGATTCATGTTTAGACACTTGATCAATGTTTTTACATGTTAAACTTAATTGCTCATAATTCGAGAGACGAGGGCATTAATAGGTTTCAAGTATTTGACGTAGTAAATTACGGGATTGAGAAATCGGTGATGAACTATGATGATATCTAAATCTTATGAACATTTTGGAGTTAGATAATTTATAGTAAACGGAGACGTTGTTGTAAGTTGTTTAATCTACGTTTTAATGCATCTCGAGAGGGACTTTAGAATATTATTGTGATTATCATTTTGGAAACACACTTAGAACTTTTGAAACCAATCCCGACTAAATTTAGTAATCAACGGAAACCTAGCCTTGGAATCTACCGTTCTAAACTCTTGCAATTCGCTTTCATTCGGATATTTTCAATCATTTCAATTTATTGTGATTTTTGTATGTTATTTCATTAATCGTCCATTTTACCTTTCGATCGTCTAGATAAGTCGAGAACACTACAATCTAATACTCAACACAATAAAAATATTTAGTCTCTGTGGAATACGACCTTGCTCGCCGCTTTCTACATATTTTCCGTACACTTGCGGATTGGTTAAAAATATAGCGAACAAGTTTTTGGCGCCGTTGCCGGGGACTAAATTAATTTTTGTGTTGATATTACGATTAGTGTTTTTAGTCTTACTTTAGACATTTTCTTATTTGTTACTTAACTCATACAATTTCTACTCAGGGAGTGCATGAACACTCGTTCATCTCGAGTACCGTTAGAAACTTTCATCCCGGAAGTAGAAGCATTTGCCCGAAGAACAAGTGCTACCTCAAGGAAACTAAGAAGGGATCTTTTTGAAGATATGGAGAGAGCAGGAGACAACGTAGAAAGGGGCAACGCAAACGAGAATGCAATAATCCAAGACAACGAGGGCAGAAGGATGGAAATTCCACCAACTAGGGTGCAATCAATTCGGGATGGATTCCGACCGAAACTCGACCGAAACTTTGGAGGAATCACTCATGTCCCCATCAACGCTAATAATTTTGAGTTGAAGCCAGCCTTAATTTCAATGGTTCAACAAAATCAATTTGGAGGATTTGCTGTCGAAGATCCACATGCGCATCTCACTCATTTCATGCAAATATGTGATACTATCAAAATGAACGGAATCTCGGATGATGCTATACGCTTACGATTGTTTCCATTCTCTTTGAGGGAGAAAGCAAGAAATTGGCTTGGAACTTTAGCTCCCGGAAGTATAAAGACATGGGAAGAATTGAGCGAAAAATTTTTGTTCAAATTTTTCCCACCAAACAAGACGATGAAGCTAAAGGGTGAGATTACTCAATTTCATCAATTGGATTCCGAACCATTATATGAAGCTTGGGAACGTTTCAAAGATCTACTAAGGCGATGCCCTCGACATGGTTTCCCCGAAGACCAACAAATGTGTTTCTTCTATAATGGTCTTATGGGGGAAACAAGGAATTTTATTGATGCTTCCGCGGGAGGGGCATTGCTAGCAAGAAGTGCTGAAGAAGCATATGGATTGATCGAAGAAATGGCTATGAATAGCTATCAATGGCCAACGGAAAGATCAAATATTAGAAGGGTGGCTGAGATATCCGATTCGGATCCCATAAAGGCATTAACCGCACAAATGACGATGCTAACTACTCAATTGGGGGCTCTAACGAATGGAGGTGATTCGAAGGGAGTTTCTCAAGGAAGTTCAAGTTCACTACCATCCGATCCATTGGAAGAAGCACACTACATTAATAATCGGAGTTACAACAATTACCGAAATAATCCACCACCGGGCTTCTACCATCCCTCAAATCGAAATCATGAAAATTTTAGCTATGCCAATCCAAAGAATGCTTTGCAACCACCGGCCGGATTCAAGGTATCGAATGGGGAGATAATTGAAGAATCAAAACCAACGTCGAATCTCGAGAATATTCTAGCTACCTTCATGATGGAGACGAAAAGTCGATTTAGTCGAGACGAGGAGAAATTAGACAAAATCGAAGGCCATGTCACTCAACTAGCTACCACCATGGGAGCTCAAATGAAAAATCTCGAAACTCAAATTGGACAATTAGCTAAAGTGGTTGGGAGTCAACATCAACGGGACAATTTCCAAGCAATACCGAAGTGAATCCCAAAGAGTCGTGCCAAGCGATCACCTTAAGAAGTGGAACGATTATGAAGGGCCAAAGATGCCAAGTGAGGAAGTCAAGGAGGATCAATTCGAAATTGAAAAGGAAGAAGGAAGCATGATACAACTAAGGGGCTGAGAAGCTTAAAATATCTCCTAACTCTACTCCTAACGTTCCTCTACCTTTCCCTCAACGTTTCAAAAGAAAAAGTTAGATGCACAATTCGCAAAATTTTTAGACATCTTCAAGAAAATTAATATCAATATTCCTTTTGCAGAAGCTTTGGAACAAATGCCTAACTACGCAAAGTTCTTGAAGGATGTGATGTCAAGAAAAAGAAAGATGGAAGATCATGAGACGGTTAAACTAACCGAAGAATGTAGCGCGATTATCCAACGCAAATTGCCTCAAAAGCTTAAGGATCCCGGAAGCTTTACCGTTCCATGCACTATTGGAAAC
The DNA here is from genome assembly GCA_033398695.1 of Orobanche coerulescens. Lineage (NCBI taxonomy): Eukaryota > Viridiplantae > Streptophyta > Magnoliopsida > Lamiales > Orobanchaceae > Orobanche > Orobanche coerulescens. The sequence continues at coordinate 172,143,705 of CM065811.1, forward strand.
GTCTCATTCGATAAAGCTTTGTGTGATTTAGGTGCTTGATTAACCTCATGCCGTTATCTATTTTCAGAAATTAGGTGGCGGAGAAATGAAAACCAACGGTTATGCTCCAATTAGCGGATCGATCCATAACACATCCCAAGGGATTGTTGAAGATGTGCTTGTAAAAGTCGACAAGTTTATTTTTCCAGTATTTTGTTATCCTTGATATGGAAGAAGACGGAGATTTACCACTTATCCTTGGGCGTCCATTTCTAGCAACGGAAAGGCTCTTATTGATGTTGAAAGGGGAGAATTAACACTACGTGTTAACGAGCATGTTCTATTTTCTATTTTCAAAGCTATGAAATTTCATGATAATACGGAATATTGCAATGTTATTGACCATATAAGCTCGTATGGAAAGAAAAAAATCCTACACTCATTATCGTCGGATCCGTTAGAGTTCGCTCTTACGAATTCATGTTTTTCCGGTGATTCAACTTTGGAGTTTGACGATTCTGACTTGTTTGATTACGTTTCTGAATTGAATTCTCTACAGGAAAAAACGCAAAGCAATACGTTCGATGATTTAGACGAAAGGGAGCATGAAGTAGTTGCAGAAATCAAGCTGACGGACGAATCAAACGTGTCCAATGACATGGACAAAAATTTGGGGACCGTTTCATCTCAATCGGATTCATCTCAACCAAGCTTGGACCTTAAAACCCTCCCGGAACACCTCAAGTATGCATTTCTGGATAATAACAAATCCAATCCGGTAATTGTATCCTCTTCACTTTCATCCACTCAACTAGATAAATTGCTTCGTGTATTGAGAGCACATAAGTCGGCTATAGGGTGGTCTATCTCAGATTTGAAGGGATTAGTCCCTCCATATGCATGCATAGGATTTTGCTAGAAGAAAATTTTAAACCTAAAGTGCAAAATCAACGGAGACTTAATCCCATAATGAAAGAAGTGGTGAAAAAGGAAGTATTAAAACTTTTAGATGCCGGGATGATCTATCCAATTTCCGATAGTGAGTGGGTAAGTCCTACTCAAGTGGTGTCAAAAAGGGGAGGGATGACCGTAACCAAAGACGAAAAAGATGAATTAATTGCTATGAGAGTAGTTACAGGATGGCGAGTATGTATAGACTATAGGGCTTTAAATGCGGCTACTCGCAAAGACCATTTTCCTCTTCCCTTCATTGATCAAATGCTTGATAGATTGGCGGGGCATGAATTTTTCTGTTTTCTTGATGGATATTCAGGATATAATCAAATCTATATAACACCGAAGATCAAGAAAAAACGGCCTTTACATGTCCTTATGGAATTTATGCTTATCATCGAATGCCGTTTGGTTTATGTAATGCTCCAGCCACATTTCAACGTTGTATGATGGCTATATTTCACGGTTTGATCGAAAATATAATGGAGGTTTTCATGGATGATTTTTCGGTGTTTGGAAATTCATTTGATCATTGCTTGCATAATCTTACTTTAGTTTTGCAGCGATGTGAAGACACTAATCTCGTGTTGAATTGGGAGAAATGCCACTTTATGGTGCAAGAAGGAATTGTCCTAGGCCATCGAGTGTCCGCCGCCGGTTTGGAGGTTGATAGGGCGAAAATTGTCGCCATTGAGAAACTTCCCCCACCAAAGAATGAAAAAGCAATTAGGAGCTTCCTTGGACACGCGGGTTTTTATAGGAGATTCATAAAAGACTTTTCAAAAACCACTAAACCTTTGAGTAAATTGCTAGAAAAAGACACCTCTTTCATTCTTTCTAACGAATGTTTGCAGGCCTTTGAGACTCTAAAGAAGGCATTAGTGAGTGCTCCTATCCTCGTGGTACCGGATTGGTCTCAACCTTTTGAGATCATGTGTGATGCAAGTGATTATGCGGTCGGTCTTTGTGTTGGGACAACGTCGTGAAAAACTCTTTCGGGCTATTTATTATGCAAGCAAAACATTGGGCGGAGCCCAAAATTACACAACAACGGAGAAGGAAATGCTTGCCGTAGTGTTTGCTTTTGATAAGTTCCGATCATACTTAATTGGGACAAAGACGATAGTACACACGGATCACGCAGCTATTAAATACTTGTTTGAGAAGAAATACTCTAAACCTCGCCTAATTCGATGGATTCTTCTTTTACAAGAATTTGACGTGGAAGTCCGAGACAGAAAGGATGTGAAACGTGGTAGCCGACCACCTATCTCGCCTCGAGTACAAAAAGAGGAGGAACCGGAGATCGAAGGGATTAAAGAAGAATTTCAGACGAGCGGCTCTTTATGGTAGAAGCTAAATTTCCGTGGTTTCCGACATTGTTAATTTTTTGGTCGCAGGTGTGCTACCCCCGGATTTATCTCATTACCAAAAGAAGAAATTCCTACATGATATTAAGTTCTATATGTGGGATGATCCATTACTTTTTAGGAGATGTGCCGACATGATCGTGAGGAGATGTGTACCACAAGAGGAATGGGATGAAATTCTTCAACAATGTCATTCATCACCAACCGGAGGACATTTCGGAGCAACACGAGCAGTGCAAAAGTGTTGCAAAGCGGATTTTATTGGCCTACGCTATACAAAGATTGCTATCTCTTTATTCAACAATGCGATAGATGCCAACGAGTAGGAAATATTTCAAGACGTCATGAGATGCCCCTAACCAACGTAATTGAGGTTGAACTATTTGACGTTTGGGGTATCGACTTCATGGGTCCATTCTCATCATCATTCGGAAATAAGTACATTCTCCTAGCGGTGAGTACGTATCTCGATGGGTCGAGGCAATTTGTTCTCCAACAAATGATGCTCAAGTAGTAATGAAATTTTTAAAGAAGAACATCTTTTGCCGATTCGAACTCCAAGAGCATTAATCGGTGGATCGGGATCGCATTTTGTCAACAAAATCATGGATAAACTTCTTCAGAAATATGGGGTCCGATCAAAAAAATCATTGGCCTATCATCCACAAGCAAATGGACAAGCCGAAGCGGCCAACAAAGAGATCAAGTTAATCTTGGAAAAGACGGTGAATACATCTCGGAAAGATTGGTCATCCAAGCTCGATGATGCACTTTGGGCTTATCGTACGGCCTATAAAACTCCTTTGGGAACATCGCCCTATCAACTCATTTTTGGGAAATCATGTCACCTACCTTTGGAATTGGAGCATAGAGCGATGTGGGCGGTGAAAAGAATAAACTTAGATTTTGAGGCCGCCGGAAAGAAAAGATTGCTAGAGTTAAATGAATTGGAAGAATTCCGGGATGAATGCTACGAAAATTCTCGAATTTACAAAGAAAGGTCTAAAAGATGGCATGATAAGATGATCATTAAACGTGAATTTATGCCGGGACAACAAGTACTTCTCTATAATTCAAGACTGAAATTGTTCCCCGGAAAATTGAAATCAAGATGGTCGGGTCCATTCGTGATTAAGAAAGTACTTCCACCTGGAATAGTCGAGCTCATGAGCAGAGACGGAGAGCTATTTAAAGTTAACGGTCAACGAGTCAAACATTACTATCATCCCTATCAAAAGGAAGCCGTATTCGCAATAACTTTAATCGAGCCATAAAAGACTTTCACGTCCGGCTGAAGACGTTAAACTTAGCGCTAGTTGGGAGGCAACCCAATAAATTTTATTTGCATGTTTTGAATTTTTTTTCGCATTTTGTTGTATTTTTTCTTGTTGTATAACTAACCGGTTCAAATTTTGGTGTTCAAATCGCAGGAAAAACACACCGAGGACAAAATTGCGTTTTCCAGGACAGCATGGCACGGGCCGTGTCAAATGACACGGTCGGGTCATGCAACGATCAATTTTCACTTTACGGCGTGAATGCAGCGCAGGCGTGTCATATGACACGGTCGGGTCAAGCACTCAGGACAATTTTCACTTTCTGGCGTAGTACTGCACGGGCCATGTCATTTGACACGGCCGGGTCAGTTGGACAGCGGAAAAAGCTTACAAACGAAGCAGGTATGACACGGGCCGTGTCATTTGACACGGGCCGTGTCGATCGGGGGGTATAAAAAGGTGTTGTACGGCCGATTCACTTCATCTTCTTCCCCAAAACTTTCCTCCTCCCCAATTCATAAACCCTAGTCCCGATTATCATCAAATCCGGCAAAATCAGGCAAAAAATTGTGTCAAATCTCACAAAAAAACAAAGTGCTCATCATTATCCAACAATCCTAAAGCTTCAAGGGTGAGAATCGGACGAATACATCCGGGTTGGGTCGCGATTTTTTCTGAGTTTTTTTTCAATTTTCACTCCAACTTCAAGGTATGAGTCACGATTTTGGAAGGTTTAATTATTGATTGCATTCAAATTATGTGGAACATGATTTATTGAGCAACTTAGGGTTCTTGAATGGATTATTTTTTTTTTGAGATTTTGGGAAATTTATCATGAATTAAAGGAGTTGAAATTTTTGTTGGTGATTATCATACATGATGGATATATATGATTGATGTCATTACATGTTTGGGATTTTACTTACATTTGGGGTTGAAATTTGTGGTTGGGATATTTTGAAGAAAACACATATTGTGGGGGTCCGTGTATTATCGAAAAATAGTGATTCGGAGCTTGTGTGAATAAGTGATAATTGATAATTCTCTTGTAGGAAATGGCCAGAGGACGAGGAAATGCTCAACGAGGACGAGGAAATGCCCAAGGACGAGGCGCAACTCAACGAGGAAGAGGAAGGCCCGCAACAGAAATCGAACAACCAGAGAGAATACCTACTCAAGGGGCTGTCGAGACGCCCGAGACGTATGGGATTGAGCTTCCGCCGAGTCGCTTAGCACGATGGGAAACATTGGGACAGAAAAAAATGCTCCCCACGCGATGGCCGGACGATGAATGCATGACTGCGATGGGGATAAAAGAAGATGTTATGCGGCTACTCGGACGAATCAGCTGGACGACGCTAATGACTCAACATTGGCCCACTTACCGATGTCTCACACTGGAATTTCTTAGCACACTCTCCGTTAAGAGAGACCCGATTACGCATGAGCCGACCGCCTTGGAATTTCGGCTCAACAACAAAAACGAAAAATTGGGTCGGGCGGGTGGATACTATATATGACGCTCGAAGACACGGAGAATACCGAATCAATCGGTTTGAGTGTGAGACTTACGGAGGACAATGATTGAGTACCGGGAGCGGTGCACGTCCCTACATTCCCAAATCGGCGAAAGGATCATCTCTTCGTAATCCTATTCTCCGCTATTTACACAAAGTCATCGCAAGCACTATCTTTGGGCGGAAAGAAAGCGGGCCGATAACTCGGCGAGAACTTTATGTACTAGCTCATATACTCGACGGAACAAATCCATAGCAGGAGCTATTATTATGGACCATTTCGAGGACGTTGCTACTAAACCAAGAGGGGAAATTTGGATAGGGGGTTTAATTACCCCTATCGCACTTCATCTTGACGTACCTCTACAAAACCGAACTCCCCTCCCGGGAAATATGCTTCTATCAATCCAAGTCATGAAGTTGATGAATATCTTGGACTACGACTCCCGAGTTATTTTTCTCCAGAATGACGGTGATCACTTCCTACTCCCGAATACAACTCTGACAACTATTTCTAGTATTCGGGACATAGGAAATTTACAAATGTCCACGGAAGCGCACAAATTGGCCCGGGAGGCAGCCGGATTAATTTCCCCGAGTGAAAGATATGTTGCCCGTAATGTGCGTCCTAGGCGTACGGAGTTTGAGGATGAAAACGAGAGAATGAGAGAAGAAGAGAGAGAGGAGAGAATGGAGGAGGAATTCGAGTATGAAAGAGGTCCGGAAGAAGAAAGAGAATCGGGGGAGGAAGAAGAAAGAAGGAGAGATCGGCCCGAGTCGTCGAGACAAGCCGAATCAAGAAGTTCCGTATCTCGTGAAGAGTTCGAGGCTTTCCGAGAGGAGACCCGTGAAACACTAGCCGGGATGCAAGCAATTTTACAACGAATGGAAGATTGGCATGTCCAACAAGGGCATTATCCTCCGCCAAGTCATTAGGACCGGTTGTAAGTATTTCTTGACCCAAGTTTTTTTTCGTTGTTTAAATACTATACCCCCTTTTGTGTGCATAATCTTTAAATCAAGTTTGGGGGGAGATATTGGGTCAAGAAATACTTTTGTTTGTTTGAATTTTTTTGGTGTGTTTGGATTTTGTTTTGGCTTGAATATTTTTTTGGTGTGTTTGGATTTTATTTTATGTTTTGGTTTGAATTGTTTACTTTGGTGTGTTTCATTTTGGTGTGTTTTATTTCGAACTTGGTGTGTTTTGATGATGATGAACTTTGATGAAACTCGAAAGAATGAACTCTTGTCTTGGATGCCTCGGGATCTATTTTGTTATTTTGATATACAAATCGAGGATAATTTGAAGAGGAAAAATTGTAGAATAATCAAAAGGGTGTGAAATTGAATAAATAGCCTAATCTCTTGGAAATATGAACAAATCTAACTTGTGAGCTTTTGAGCCTTCATGCATCATTAAATATGCAAGTTTCATTGTCGAGTGTTCCATTCATGTTTTAAGACTCTAGAACTTGCCCTGGTATCTTATTCGAAACTACAAGTGTGCTTGCAAATTAGTGAAAATGATTTAAGGCAATTTTTATTTGACAACCTTTCAAACCTTGTGGCCAACCCGGAAAAAAAAAATTGTTGTTTCCCTAGTTAGCCCGATTGAGCTTAAAGCCTATTTTTTGTTAACCACATTATGAGCTTTCCGTTCCATTATAAACTTTTGTCCCTATACTTGAGCTATTTAGAACAAATTGGCAAAAGAATGAAAAGATGTGGTAGCAATCGGGAAGATTGTTGGTTCAAAATGGAATGAATTATCAAAATAATTTGAAAGGAGGATTGGTGTGATTTAATGATGATGTTGTCCACCACAAAAAAAAAAAATGGTGGACACAAAAGAAACGAGATGTATGAAGCAATAAGGAGGAATAAGGATGTGATTTTCACTTTCAAAACTGCTTAGTGCCATGATATTCAAATCAAGGGGTTGGAAGAAACAAAATCCTAAGGGATTATTGAGCTTCTAATTGAGCAAAGTGATTGAGGAGCTAATGTTCTAATTTGCTCAAGTCAAGTCACTTTAAGCCATATGTATCCTACCCCGACCAAAAAGCCTACAATACAACCATTAAAGTCCTTTTTGATTCACCAAATTTGCATGCACAACTAGTGGTAGAGATGTAGACGATTGGCAAGCCTATGGGGATTCTTATTTCATTGAATGAGTTTTGAGCGTTACTTATCCCCTTATACACTTTGAGAGTGAGGGAATACACTTGACCGGCGAGGTTCGTATTATTCAAGTGTTAGCTATGATGTTAAGGAAGCACCCCCGAGATTTGAATACTTTATAGAACTCGACTTATTTATTTCTTGAGGCGTATTGATAAATTTTCATAATGATCCTTTGAGGTATGTTGAGGGACGAGTTCACTTAAGAGTGGTTATTTTAAAGTGCATTGCTCGGGACGATCAACGATCAAGTTTGGGGGATTTTGATAACACTCATTTTTACACATATATTTACATCGATTTTAAGGTTTTAAGATCCTAAAATGTGTAGAACTGTGTCGTTTATACTCGTATTATGTTTATTGGACTCGATCACGCTTGGGTACGTTTTATTGATTTTATAGGTACTTTATGGACATAAATCAAGCAAGAACGAAGTCTCCAACCCCAATACATATCAAGCAATGCGGAAACGAGATATCGGAGTCAAAACGGAGTCAAAACGGTGTCAAAACGAGCCGACACGAGCCCGGCCGTGTCAATCGACACGGGCTGTGTCATTATCTTGGCCGTGCCATATCGACACGGTCGGGTCTATCTCCCAGGCCGTTTGTGCTTATTTCGACAAGTATGACACGGGCCGTGTCATTTGACATGGTCGTGTCATTTGCTCGGCCGTGTCATTTGACACGGTCGAGTCCCCTGTCCAGCAAGTTTTTGGGCTTTTGAGCATACTATGACACGGGCCGTGTCATTTGACACGGGCCGTGTCACTTTTCGGTGGAAATATCTCCTTTTGACATTTTTGAGAGATTTTTGTGGAAAAAGTGGATGCTTTATCTTTATAAAAGGGATTTATGGGGTAAGATAGTGGATATCTTTGAAGATTGGGGAGTTTAGAGAGAGAGAATAACAAAGAATCAAAGGAATTTCATTCCAAAAAGAAGAAGTTTTGAAGAAATTCTTGAAGAACACTTCAAGAACAAGTGAAGGTTTCAACCGGGATCGACCAAGACACACCACGAGTTTTATCTTCTTCCTATCTTTTCTTCATTTTGTTGTTTTTATTAGCATGAACATGATGATTATCTATCTTCCTTTCAATTCCATGTCCGGCTAAACTCTTTAGATTTCGGGCATGGGAGTACGTTGATTTACTATGATTTTGAGGGATTGATAATTTTATTTACCTAGTGTGATTTCTTTATCAAATACTTGGTTTGATTCATGTTTAGACACTTGATTAATGTTTTTACATGTTAAACTTAATTGCTCATAATTCGAGAGACGAGGGCATTAATAGGTTTCAAGTATTTGACGTAGTAAATTACGGGATTGAGAAATCGGTGATGAACTATGATGATATCTAAATCTTATGAACATTTTGGAGTTAGATAATTTATAGTAAACGGAGACGTTGTTGTAAGTTGTTTAATCTACGTTTTAATGCATCTCGAGAGGGACTTTAGAATATTATTGTGATTATCATTTTGGAAACACACTTAGAACTTTTGAAACCAATCCCGACTAAATTTAGTAATAAACGGAAACCTAGCCTTGGAATCTACTGTTCTAAACTCTTGCAATTCGCTTCCATTCGGATATTTTCAATCGTTTCAATTTATTGTGATTTTTGTATGTTATTTCATTAATCGTCCATTTTACCTTTCGATCGTCTAGATAAGTCGAGAACACTACAATCTAATACTCAACACAATAAAAATATTTAGTCTCTGTGGAATACGACCTTGCTCGCCGCTTTCTACATATTTTCCGTACACTTGCGGATTGGTTAAAAATATAGCGAACACAGTGCAGTTATTTTGTGTTGTGATTATGAATTCTTGATGGTTTGATTTGGTTTGTTCAGACTGCGTTTATTCGAGGTTTTTGTTGAACCGTTGAGTTCGATTGGTTGGTTTTGTCGGTTGTTGATTATTATCGGATGTGTTGTCATTTGATTATTGCATTAGGTTGCGATAATTAATCGTGGATTACAATCGTTGTGTTGCTTTTGATTGGGACTGAGGAGCTCGTAGACAAAGGCAATGGGTCCAGTAACAGCTTCGTGGTATCAGTATCGAGGCAAGTTATTACTTGCTCAGTTATAATATTTAATGAATGGTTTCGGTTTCATTTCGTTTATAATGCATATAGCGATGATTATTATTGTAAACCCTGGGTATTTGGATTGTATATCGTTCTTCCGATTCTGGGAGGTAAATCATAATGTATATGCTTTATCTCAGTTATTGTTATGTTCGGGTATCGAGGTTACGTTGCGATAAAGACGGGGATATGAATATCTATAATTCATTGTATGTTGGATCGCCGAGCATCGAGGATAATCGCCGGTGATGATTTGACATTGAGATTTCTCCTGAAGGATTCGGGACAGTATCTTAGTTTGATTCGGTTTAGTGTTGATGTTGTTGATCATGCAGGTTGTCATTTCATGTTGCTCTACATGAAGTCGTCCTAGTTGTGTCATCATAGTGTCGTTCGTGTTTTGATTCATATGTCATTCATGTTGATGAACATATTGAGTTGCATATGTGTATGCATGATCGTATTGTTTATGTTGTAAATGATCTGAAGGGATCATGAGGATCTATGCTGAGGGCGCTGGATCGAACGCCCACCTGATTTTTGATCTTGTAGGATCATCACGGGGATCTATGCTGAGGGCACTGGATCATTGGACAGGTCGTCCAATTGATTTTGATATTGTAGGATCATCATGGGGATCTATACTGAGGGCGTTGGATCGTTGGACAGGTCGTCCACCTGATTTTGATCTTGTAGGATCATCACGGGGATCTATCTTTGAGGCCCGGATCGTTGGGACGGAGTTTTCCACATGTTGATCTTGTAGGATCATCACGGGGACCTATCTTTGAGGCGCCGGTCATGGGATTTCCATTGAGTATACATTGTTGATATTGTTTTGAGCATATTGACGTGGTCATGTGAGTATGCATTTGTAGGTCTTGTGTTAGGACCGTGTCCGTATTGCATTGATCTGATCTCGGATTAGACTGATATGATTGTCATGGCACTTCATATCTCGAGGTATGTTCCGTATTTCCTTTGGTATTCGTCTTGTGATGGACAATCGGTTATCGTTTTGGGATTTGATGATGCTATCCGATGGATCGTATTGGTCAGAACTGGTACTTTTCCGTATCGTGAGTTGGTTATGATAGTTTGAGAATCTTGAGTATTGTTTGAGGTACAATACAGATATTGTGTTCGAGTTTATTGGTTAATCGAGTACGAGATGTGAAATGTGATAATGGTTATTCTGATGAGAATTACTTGAGTAAGTAATGTTATGGCGGTAAGATTACGTTGTTCGTATTCTTATGTTGTATTCTCATTGGTATGTAATTATTAATGTGATGTGACGGTTATCATTGTTGGATATTATGGCTGACCCCATCGTGGGATTTCTTTTTAGGTTCTTGGAGTATCGAGCATGTAGCGGTCGTGAAGAGATGAGCTTCCCGGAGGATACTGGCTAGGACATGTTTTGTGCATTGAGTTTCTTGATTGGTTCTTGTATTCCGCTGCTAGAGTATATTTATGGTTGGTCTTTTTCCGCTGCGTGAGTATTTTGAAATGATCTTTTGGTATCTAGTAACTGAGATTACTTTGGAAATCGTTTTCTAAACTTCTGAGTGTCGACCGTGTTGTACGGCGATTAATACGCCTCAATGGCGATCGGCCTTAACGATCAGAGAGCCAACCATAGAAGACTTACTCTGGGCGAACGCCCAGCGATCGACACACATGGCGATCGTCTTTTGGTACCCAGCGATCGTCTTTTGATATCTAGCGATCGTCTTTGATGTGCGAGCCAGAGACGATCGTCTTATGCCACGTATGGATCCAGCATCCGTCAAAGTCGTCGAAGACCGAATCTTGGACGGTGGCCCACGTGCGGATCTTCAAAGGGCGCCGACAGATAGGACCTTTGACCCCAGCCTGTCACCTACCTCACCTACCGACAGGGCCGCCGAAAGGTACAAAGTGGGTCCTCCCCGGACAGCGACCCAGGACGCGTGCTGGCTTCCCATTGGCTCGCCACGGTAGCCACAGCAGCCCCAGACTTTAAGGGAACAGCCCCACGTGACGGGACGATCGGCCATCTTATTATAATATAGAAAACGGTGGTCGCCCGCGATCGCCGGAGAGGTCCCAGCAACCTTGTCTCCTATAAATTAGGGACAAACAACAGTGGCCAGGGAGAGGCGATTTTACCGTGAATACAGTGCAAAATATATACAGAGAGAGAATCAAAGACTCATCTGAAAATTACTTACACATTCATAGTGATATTCACATACATTTATCATACATCCCAAGCAAGAACTCACAGATCTACATATCTGGTTCTTCCGGCAATCTACACGCTCTACAGCTTAGATAACTAGAAGTCTTTACACTCATTGTAATAGATTCTAACATTAATATTTGTACTCGACAGTATATTTATTAATAACATCTCGCGAGAGCATTCAAGCCCGGGATTAACAACCCAGGCAAATCTTGTGTTATCTATTTTCTCACGGAAGTGTTCTCGCATTTGTTTGTTACTCGATCATTCCAGCAATACTATCTCTGTATAATATTTTGGGTAACAACAATTGGCGCTAGAGGAAGGGCATCTAAACCTTCATTTTTATTCCTACCGTCTCGAAGAACACTCACTGTTCTCCGGACATATACTTGAAGAAACACTCACTGTTCTTCAACAGAAAAGCCTTCAGAAAAATGACGTATGCTACGAATTCCAACAGAGCCACCCTAAGATCTACCGAAAATCTTATTCCAGCCCGGACCGAATCCCAGCCCACGGCGGAAGGCGGCCGGGGCGACGTTAGACTCTCATTCCCACCCCCGAGGGACGGTTCTAGCCTCTCACTCAATCAGTTCCAGACCGCGGAACAGATTGAGGAGGCTATAGCCATCCTCAAGGAGCGACGGAGGGCCTGCGACTCGCCCACCATCACTCCGTCGGCTATCCGCCGGGCAGGCAAGTGGAAACTTAAGGGGATCTATGTTGAGAAATCGACAGAAAGCCCCGAGCCGCAGGAGAAGGCTCTCGTGAGGCGGGACGATTCCGTCTTCAGCCGCCTAGGGAGCGATCCCTCTTGGCGACCGGGCCTCGAGGCCCAGTGGAGACATGAGTCGAATCCTTTACCAGGAGTTCGGCATATCCGACTCCCAGGAGACAAGCCGGTCAGCGAGCCCCCGCTCGCCCAAGAAATAAACCCACTGGCAGGGAACTCGTCATTCACCATGGGGCCAGGGGATCAGTACACGATCGCCTTGGCTCGCGCTCTGGGAGCCAATCGGCGAGCAGTCAGGCGACGGCGATGGCCGCCATGCAACGCCAGCTCGACGAGATGAAGGCGCTCCTGGAAAATAGGACAGGCGCCGGGAGATCGATCGTTGGGCCAAGCGAACCACTCGCGGTTCAGATCGAGCTCGCCCCATTCCAACCAACGATCAATCCCCCACAAACACCTCTATATGAGGGGAGATCGGATCCGAAAACCCACTTGAGCAAATTCCGGATCTACATGACCGGATGCGGAGCATCAGATACGACCAAGTGTCGAATGTTCCCATTAACCCTGGGCGACCTCGACCACAGGTGGTACATCTCACTACCACCTCGCTCAATCAACTGCTTTGAGAAGCTGGCGAAAGACTTCACGTCATACTTCGCCGCCAAAGTCGCTCGCCCTGAAGGCCCCCACCGCATGATGAAAATCAGGCAGGGGAAGGACGAATCAGATGAAAATTACATCGACCGGGTAGACGAGATAGTCCTCACTGACGAGCCCATCAGCGACGAGATCGCCCTCTACTCAGTCCTGGGTGGATTCTGCGGGCACTCACCCATGTTCAGGCACCTCACCAAAGACATCCCTCCGACCTACTCGGTCTTCCGCGTCAGAGCCGCCGACTTCTTGGCCAGGCAGAGGATGCTCTCCCTCCGCTTAGACGGGGGATCATCCGGAGAAGGAAAGGCGTCATCCCATGTCCAGAAGAAGGCGGTCGCCAAGCCCAGAAAGGCGGTCGCCAAGCCGCCTGGCGAGTTCAAAGCCTTCGAGGATGTAGAGGTCCACCTTCTCCACAACTTCAACTTATGTCCGGCCCACATCTTCAACGCAATCAAGGGTCGCGAGTGGCTCTCCAAACCAAAGCCGATAAGGGACCACGGTCATCTAGACCGTAGCAAATTCTGTGCCTACCACAAGAGTCCCGGCCACAACACCAGCCAATGCCGCGACCTCCTCAGACAGCTCTGGCGACTGTTTGAGGAAGGCAAACTGGACAACTTGGTCACCAAGCCAGAGCCTAGGACGGAGAGGACCGGAGGGCGCGATCGCCGACAAAACGAAAGAACTCCTCCCAATCCGGTCGCCAGAATCGAGCTTGAGCCGGAGTACTCTGATGAGTCGGTCCCTCCGATCAACCCTGACGGTCGGATCAACATGATTCAAGCAGGAGGTGGAAACCTCGGGGGCCTTTCCCCAGTTTCCACCATGTCAAACAGGAAGCGAAAGGCCGAGCTGAGGGCGTTCGCCAGGGTCCATGTCGTGGTACCTCCAGAGCCGACCATTTCTAAAGACGCGCTCATTACCTTCTCCAACAAGGACAGGGAGGGAGTGCAATGCCCCAAAGAGGATGCACTGGTGATCTCTGCTTGTATCCTTGGGAAGATGGTCGATCGCATGCTGGTCGACAATGGAAGCTTCTGCAACATCATATTCAAATCCGCCCTGGACCAGCTCGGCAACTTGACCAAATTCATCAAGCCGTTCGACACCGTGCTCCAAGGGTTTGGCGACAACACAGTCCAAGCCTACGGTAGGATCAAGCTCTCTGTCGAGCTAATATGCATTTACGATCCCAAGGTCATGATTACTAAGAACCTAAACTTTGTAATCATAGATAGGCCCAGCATTTATAATGGGTTCCTAGGTCGCCCCTTTCTGGAAACCTTTGAGGCAGTCGCTTCGTCTTTCTTTTACTGTATCAAATTCCCCACTGCCGATGGGACGGTCGGTACTGTAAAAGGAGATCAACTAATGGCAAAAAGATGTTTGAATTACTCCTATGTCATTACTTCTTTCAATACTTCCCATGCTATGTATAACATTGAAACGACCGACGATCAACCCATGGAGATCGACGATCCAAGCACATCGTACCAACCCAACTCGGAGGACGTCATCTCGGTTCGATTAACGGACGACATCGAGCCAAGGATCGGTTTCGAGCCAAGTCTCGACATAGATCCAAGGATCGAGTCCGGAAATCGTTCCAAACGAGAGGCGACCGTCCCCGTCGAAGAGTTGGAGAGTATAACGATAGATACGGCTCATCCAGAATGGGAATTACAGATCGGCGCAAGCATCAACCGTGAATTAAAAGGGGACCTGATCAACTTGCTAAGGAAGAACATCGGAGTCTTTGCCTGGTCGCATCAAGATATGGTCGGCATAAGCCCTGAGCACGCCTGCCATTATCTAAAGATCGACCCAGCAATGAAGCCTGTTCACCAAAAACGTAGGAAATTCGGTCCCGAGAAATACGCGGCGCTCGACATAGAAATTCAAAAGTTACTCAACAACAAATTAATCGGGGTAGCTACAGACAAACCACAATGGGTCGCCAACGCAGTACTCGTCAAAAAGCCAACTGGTTCCTGGAGGTTATGCATCGATTTCACCGATCTCAACGCGGCATGTCCAAAAGATCACTTTCCGATGCCTCATATTGATCACTTGGTCGATAGTACAGCAGGTTGCGAAATGATGTCATTTATGGATGCCTTCACCGGATATCATCAAATCCCAATGGCAGAGAAAGACATAAAACACACATCTTTCCACACGGAAAAGGACATATACTTTTGGGTCCGAATGCCGTTCGGCTTGAAAAACGCAGGGGCAACCTACCAGCGACTAGTCAACAGAATGTTCGCCAATCAGATCGGCAAGACCATGGAGGTCTGCATTGACGACATCGTAGTCAAAAGCCTCAAGAAGGAAGACCACCTCAATGATCTCGCCGAGACGTTCGCCATCCTCGAGAAGTTCAACATGAAACTGAACCCCAAGAAATGCAACTTCGGAGTGGGTTCCCGAAAATTCCTGGGGCACATGGTGAGCCAAAGGGGAATCGAGGCGAACCCCACCAAGATTCAGGCGATCCTTGACATGCAGGAGCCGCGGAACATCAAGCAGGTGCAATGCCTCACAGGTTGTCTAGCCGCCCTCAACCGTTTCATATCCCGGCTCGGCGATAAAAGTAAGCTTTTCTTCGCGACCATAAAGAACAAGAAGTTCGCATGGACGAAGGAAATTCAGGTAGCGTTCGCCAAAATAAAGGAGTATCTATCTAACCCCCAGATCCTGGCAAAGCCGATCCCCAGTGAGAAATTATTCCTTTATCTGGCAGCCTCGGAGGTCGCACTGAGTGCCATTTTGGTGCGAGCAGAGGGACAAGTCCACTTGCCGATCTACTATGTTAGTCAAGTGCTCCATGACGCTGAAACACGATATACACCATTGGAGAAGATCGCCTACGCCCTTGTCATGAGTGTCCGTAAGCTAAGGGCTTATTTCTTCGAACATCAAGTGGAAGTCCTGACAACTCTACCTCTAAGGCAAGTTCTACACCGACCAGACACCAACGGGCGACTCCTCAAGTGGTCATTGGAGATCGCCCAATACGGTATCACATACGCTCCTCGCACGGCGATCAAAGGCCAAGCTCTGGCGGACTTCGTGGTAGAACTAACGTTCCCTCACAGTCCAAGCCAGATCAGCCGACCTGCCTGGAAGCTATATGTGGATGGCTCGGCGACCAATTCGCGAGTAGGGGCAGGGATTGTCCTCATCAGTCCCGATGGACAAAGTTTCACTAATGCTGTGCGTTTCAGTTTTCGTGCGACCAAAAATGAAGCCGAATACGAAGCCTTGGTAGGAGGGATCGATCTAGCCCTCGCCCTGGATGTTCATCGCCTCCATATCTTCATGGACTCCCTCTTGGTCGTGAACCAAGTCAAGGGAGAATATGAGGCGCGCGGCGAACACATGGTCAAATACCAAGAGCTGGTCGCCGAAATGTGCACGAAATTTGAGGAAGTGCTAATCGAACAAGTCCCGAGAGAGTACAATTCCCAGGCCGATGCCCTGTCCAAACTAGCGTCATCTGATGGGGCAGCCGATTTCTCTAATATCCAAATTACAAAATCAAAGAGGCCGCGATCGACGAAACACAGTTACCACGGTTGTTGTTGCCGAGGAAAACTGGATGACTCCGTTCATCAAATACTTAAAGGACGAAACGGTCCCCGACGACCGTATCAAAGCTCGCCAACTCCGGCTACGTGCGACCAGATACACCCTATTGGACGACCGGCTTTACAAGCAAGCTTTCAGCCTTCCCCTCCTCAAGTGTATTACGCTGGAGGAAGATCGGCTCGTCTTAGCCGAAATTCATGATGGGACCTGCGGAAACCATGCTGGAGGACGAGCTCTAATCCATAAAACAACCAGGTAAGGTTTTTTCTGGCCATCACTTCAGAAGGATGCGATCGTATATGCCAGATCGTGTCATAGATGTCAAGTAATGGGACCAAACATTAAACTCTCCCCCGAACATCTCACCTCCATGTACAGCCCTTGGCCATTCGCGCAATGGGGCATCGACCTTATAGGTCCCTTGCCGACGGCTCCAGGAGGCTGTAAGTTCGCCATCGTAGGGGTCGACTATTTCACCAAATGGGCTGAGGCCGAACCGCTAAACAAGATCGGCCAAGAGCAAGTGATCAAGTTTATCTGGAGAAACATCATATGCCGATTCGGCCTGCCCCAAACCATCATCTCCAACAACGGAAAGCAGTTCGACGGCTTAGAAGTCATGCAATTCTGTGAGAAGTGGGGAATCAAAAGGTCGTTCTCGGCTCCCTATCACCCTCAGACGAACGGGCAAGTAGAGGCTGTGAACAAGATCCTAAAACACACAATTAAAGCACGACTCGAATCCAGGCTAGGACGATGGGCAAGCGAGCTCCCAGACATTTTGTGGTCCTATCGAACGACGACCCGTAATTCAACCGGCGAAACCCCATTCGCCCTCGCCTTCGGAACAGAAGCGGTGATTCCTTCGGAGATCGCCATCCTCAGCCATCGAACCGAACAAGAGATGACGACCGACAACGATGTGGCCCGACCGATCGACCTCGACATGCTCGAAGAACGACGACTGACCTCAGAAATGAGGAACACAATCCTCAAAAGGAGATCCGAGAAGTTCTTCAATTCGAAGGTCAAGGAGAGAAGGTTTCAGGTGGGCGATCTCGTCCTCAAAAAGATCCAGACCCACACAGGTGTCTTTGGTCCGAACTGGGAAGGCCCTTTCAGGATATCTAAATGGCTAACTAAGGGAGCTTACGAACTTGAACATCCTGACGGTACTCCGGATCAATATCCCTGGAACGCCGTACATCTGAAGAAATACTACCAGTGAAAATTTTGTATTCAGTTTCAACTGACCGATGTACAAGGAATATAATGAGATTTTTTCCTATCCCATCTATTCTGGCGATCGCCCCACTAAGCATATCGCATAATCGCCGACGATCGTCGTTCATGACGATTTGAGGTAAAATCAATGCAGCCATGGTCTTGGAGGTCGATGGAACCGACAACTTCGCCCATGCAAGGTTCCTTTGGGCTGAGATCGCCAGCCTTTCATTTAAATACGAGGACGGCGTAGCCGAAGGACCCTCCAAACTAATCAGTGGACACGATCGCCCGCCCTCAAAGGTTCATCATCTAACATGGTGAACCTGGACAATGCGACGTGCCACTACCCCCGTCTCAACGTACACCGTCGAGGGTCGCCATCCTCATGGCGGGCCGAGGTGGAAGCAGAGTTAACAAGCCGCAAACGTGGAGTCAAATAAACCGACGACGCCCCGTGCAAGGACTCCTCCAGGCCAAGATCGCCCACCTTTCGTTTAAATACAAGGCGGGCTGACGGAGGATCCTCACAATAAAGTGAGTCGCGGGATAGGCAATGTCCCTCGCACACAAAGACACGGTTGCGGAGGTCGGTCCAACGAACTCCGCGACCGTGCACGGTTCCTCAGAGTCGGCAAAACTGAAGATAGCTCACCAACAAACTATTTTTGTTCCCTTACTTACAATAAGTAAACAAAAACAAGGGGGCAGAGAAGGGGAGCTAATCCTAAATGCGATCGGAAGGAAGGAACCACACCCGATCGGCTTCGCTCAAACACACGCAGGACGATCGGAATCGTTCGACAAAATTTACAAGTAAGAATTTCCAAACATATCAATACATCCAAACGTTCAGACAATTGGTCGAATAAACAAAGACTTTGGAAGCAATCATACACATACTTGTAAAAATTGGCACGCAAACATTCAAAAGCGATCATACATGAAAAGGCACAAGTGCAAAAAAGGAATATTTCATTCATTATCAAAAGGAGTTCGTACAATATGAAGCCCGAAGGCAATACAAAGAGAAAGCAAAAATTACAAGATACAAGGAAAATAAAGAGATCCCTCAGGGTCCCGCCGGCTGGTCTTCGCCCTCAGGTGGCGGATCGGCATGCGCCCCCCCATCGGCCTCAGGACGAATGAGTTTATCCGGAAAAGGATACCAACTCAAATCGATCCCCCAGTCGACAAGGTCGAGGATGGGCAAGGAAAACTCCGGGTGCAAAGGGTGCTCGAGCGCATAAACCTTAAAGCTCTCCATCAGAGGACCGACCTCGATCCCTACCTTCTTGGCGGCTCTGACAGCATCGGTATAGGCCATATAATAGGCGAACTCGCCGACGAGATCCACATTACGATATGGATCGGTCTAGATCGCCTTCAACTGCCCTTTCAACTCCACGGTCGTCTTCTCAGCCTCCGCCAGCTCGACCACCTTGGCGGCGTTTTCTCCCTTGGCCCTCTCCAGCTCTTTTTTCGCCGCCTCCAGCTCGCCGCTGAGCCGGTCCACCGTCGCCTTCAGCCCGTCCGCCTCCTCCTGCGAAGCCGCATGCTTCCGGCGGGTTTGTTTCTCCTGATCACGGAATCGATCGGCAGCCTCCTTGGAGCGGCTCAGCTCTTGCTTCAGTCGATCGACGTCCTGTTTAGCCCGTTTGGCCGTCTCTACGTACTCCTTCTCCATAAACTGGATCCGGTTGGCGTATTCAATGTTCGTGTTCCGGGCGGCCTCGAGGTCGCTATAGAGGCGAGCAGTAGAGGGTCGCCCCTCAAAATCCCTAGCGGCTTGGACGGACATCGTCGCCGTCTGGAGAGCCAGGGCAATGGTCGCCTGCATGGTATCTCCAGATCGCCGACGAGCGATCGCATCGAGATCGGTCGTCCAGGCCTTGGGCAGTGAGTTGATGGCCTTCTGGACGTAAGTAGGGACGTCGAGGGACTTTTGCGGATCCTTACTCGACAAGAAATCCAACACCATAAGAGCGATGTCCGGGTCAGCAAGACACACCCTGCAGCGCAAACAAAAGAGACCAAGGAGTTAGTCTACACCTTACTCAAAATGCCTAACTCGGAAAGTTCAACCCAACATTACCTGTTGACCAGCTCGGGATCGCGGCCGAAATAAGGATTACCCCAAGGAGTTTCAGCCTCGGCGATCTCCACCTTTTTCGAGGAGCCGCCCGATGACTTGGAGCCAGATGCCGAGGGCCTAGAGCCTGATCCCTCCATCATCGGAACGGCAGAGATAGGAGCCGCAGCAACCGGAGGCTCCAGAATAGACACGTCCGCCTCGGTGGTCGGCAGGGACTCCTCCGACCTCTGCCTCTTGTGGCGCTGGAGTTGTGCCTCTTCTTGAATTTCCTGCTCGGTGACCGGCACCCCAGCGGGCCTCACCACCGGAACAGGGTGAGACGTCATTGCAGGAACACGACTAGTCTTTTTACCCAGGTGAAGGCGACCGATGAGTCCTAGGTTAGACATGGAAATCTCTGGCGGTAGCTCGGTAAAGAGGGGAAAGTGAATCTGTGTCAAAGAAGAAGTACAAACAAGATTAGACTACTACTTAGACGTTGTGACCTCTTGGAGACGATCGTAAAGCAAGGAAGAAATAAAATTTATACCTGGAACTCTCAAGTGACGAGGGAAGCGAAACAATCGAGCCCCCAACCGATAAAGTTCGGCACCGAGCGAGCGAACGTCTATGAAGGAATCCGTCAAGGCACGAATCCGCTCCCAAACGATC
The DNA here is from genome assembly GCA_033398695.1 of Orobanche coerulescens. NCBI lineage: Eukaryota > Viridiplantae > Streptophyta > Magnoliopsida > Lamiales > Orobanchaceae > Orobanche > Orobanche coerulescens. The sequence continues at coordinate 172,164,285 of CM065811.1, forward strand.
AAGAAATCGAAAGGGAGATCGCCGATCGCTAGAACGAGAGGTCCTGCAAAAAGGAAACGAAATTAGATCAGTCCAAGACAAGCTCAATCAAAGGGAGAATTAAAATCCTTACTCGGATTCCTCTCCCGAAAATTGGTAGGAATCTCCAACTCCTCCTCCGGTCTGTCACTCGATGCCGATCGCCACGCTCTGCCGACCCAGCACCATTTTGCTAGGTCGTCGCGGGTCTTGTTCGGCACACCGAGGACCACTCTTCCCATTCGGCCTTGGATATGATTACCGCCAACCGATCCTTTCTGCGCAGCCAGTTTAAATAAATAGTTCATCTCCATCGCAGAAAGAAGGCGGAACAACCGGTGACCGCCAAACAGTGTCAAAGTGCAGATGACCTGTAGCCAGGCGTTCGGCGTCAGCTGGAGCAGCGCCAAATTCCAGGCGATCAATAAGTAGGAGACGGCGAACGGAAGAGGGAATCGCCGACCGGCCTCCATGATCATCTCACTAGCGGCGACCAGACCCTAGGGCGGTTGATCGGCACGTTCATTTTCCGATGGCACGTGCAGGGAGACGTCAGAGGGAATATGATATTTTGCCCTCCAGCGGTTCAAGTCTTTCCGGGTCGCTAAACTCCGGATCTTACCAAGGGTCCACTGAGACGGGTCGGCGGCCTGAAACACCGTCTGCTTCACATGTTCGTAAGGATGAGTGGCGGAGTAAGCTTCAAAGTCAAATTCCGGGCAGGGTCCGGCGATCCCCTCCATAATCTTGGCAAAAGCCACATAGGCGGGGCCAAATACACTCTCCCGTCCCCAAGTTATCCGCGCCACTTCATCCTCATCCGCCGGCGAGCCCCCCTGATCCGCCGTCGCCGCCGTTCTCGCCACCTCGGCCTCGTTGAAAAGCTCTTCGAGTTTTGCGGGTGCAATCCCCGCACGGATGGCCTCAACGGCCGTTTCCATATCAACCCCCACAGGAATCTCCTCCCGGTCAGGCGAAGCCGCGGCGGCTGAAGTGCTTCCGGCCTCGAAGATCTTAGATCCTCCCGACATATTCTTAAAAAGTAAAGGGAGAAAGAAAATTGTTTTCTTACCTAAAGAAAGGAAGACGATCGGCACAATAAGCTTTGGAAATTTCTGCAGAGTTTCAGCAAGAAGGCAAGGACGCGTGAAGAGTAAAAATGGAGTAGCCCTAGCCCCTTTTATAGATGGAGGCGGGGGTCTTTATGCAAATAGGCGAAAGTCCAAGGGCTGGAGTACAACCGTCAGTGGGGGGACACAATAAATGCTGCCCTCGAATCCCGCATACGTGTCTTTTTGAGGGCACGCCAGGCGACAAATCTGACAAACCGTCGGACTCCCCCAACAGTAGCGCGACGCGTGTCCTTGCAACATTTCGAGAGCCCGCCTTCATTTCCCGCTGCTCCCGGCGCAAAAGGAGATCGTCCAAATTTGAAATCAGATCGCCTGATCGTCTAAACATTGGCGATCGCCAACAGTGCCACCTCACCCCGTGTTTTCAAACATCGAATCGAGCTAAGGGGCAATTGTTGTACGGCGATTAATACGCCTAAATGGCGATCGGCCTTAACGATCAGAGTGCCAACCATAGAAGACTTACTCTGGGCGAATGCCCAGCGATCGACACACATGGCGATCGTCTTTTGGTACCCAGCGATCGTCTTTTGATATCTAGCGATCGTCTTTGATGTGCGAGCCATAGACGATCGTCTCGTGCCACGTATGGATCCAGCATCCGTCAAAGTCGTCGAAGACCGAATCTTGGACGGTGGCCCACGTGCGGATCTTCAAAGGGCGCCGACAGATAGGACCTTTGACCCCAGCCTGTCACCTACCTCACCTACAAGCGGGGCAGCGAAAGGTACAAAGTGGGTCCTCCCCTGACAATGACCCGGAGATGCGTCTTTGGCTTCCCATTGGCTCGCACAGTTGGCCACCAGCAGCAGCCCCATACTTTAAGGGAACAGCCCCACGTGACGGGATGATCGGCCATCTTATTATAATATAGAAAACGGCAGTCGCCCGTGATCGCCGGAGAGGTCCCAGCAACCTTGTCTCCTATAAATAAGGGACAAACAACAGTAGCCAGGGAGAGGCGATTTTACCGTGAATACAGTGCAAAATATATACAGAGAGAGAATCAAAGACTCATCTGGAAATTACTTACACATTCATAGTGATATTCACATACATTTATCATACATCCCAAGCAAGAACTCATAGATCTACATATCTGGTTCTTCCGGCAATCTACACGCTCTATAGCTTAGGTAACTAGAAGTCTTTACACTCATTGTAATAGATTCTAACATTAATATTTGTACTCGACAGTATATTTATTAATAACATCTCGCGAGAGCATTCAAGCCCGGGATTAACAACCCCGGCAAATCTTGTGTTATCTATTTTCTCACGGAAGTGTTCTCGCATTTGTTTGTTACTCGATCATTCCAGCAATACTATCTCCGGATAATATTTTGGGTAACAACAGACCATTTGGCCTTGCGATTTCAAATGAGTTTTTACGACGGTTTTTGATAAATGGATTTTTATAAGTCTTTGTGAATTTTTTTTAAAGATAGTACCGTCGCTGGCCTCTTGGGCATTTGTAAATGTTTGCGAAAAATTCTTTTAGCCTTGTGGGTTCTATCTCGGGGCCCACGGCACTGTAATATTTCCGGTTAAATCTGGGGGTGTTACAGGCCGGCCCACTCCGCAAATTTAACTTCAATAAATACTCGATCGCCCATCCTTATGAACCTGTAAGGAGGACGTTGTTCCGGGCTGCTCGCCGCTCTCCGTGGACCTTTGGCCAGATCGGGAGATCGGCGACCAGGAAGGATCTGGACCGTTGGAGGGAGAGGTTCCATGTTCCTTCTGATGTTTTCCTCCACGTGCCCGCTGAGAACGAGCGAGCCGATCAATCTCCCGAGGGCATGGTCGCCGTCAATGAGGTGATAATGGAGGCTGGACTGCGATTCCCATTGTCGTTCGCTGTCTCTTATTTGCTGACCGCCTGGAACGTGGCGCCGCTTCAATTGACGCCGAACGCTTGGCTGTAGATCATATGAACCCTCACTCTGTTTGGTGGCCATCGGTTATATCGTCTTCCTTCGCCGTTGGAGATGAACCATCTCTTCAAACTGACGGTTCAAAAAAGTTCTGTCGGCAGCTACCATATCCAAGGTCGCTCAGGTCGGGTGATTCTTGGGGTCCCGAAAAAAGTGAGGGGCGATCCGTCGAAGTGGTTCTGGGTCGGCGGCGCGTGGAAGTCGGCAGCGAGCGACAACCCAACCGATGAGTTGGATATTCCCACCAGCTTTCGGGAGAGGAGTCCGAGCAAGGATTTAGACTCTCCCTTTGTTCGGACATTTTCTGAACTGATCTGATTTTGGCCTTCTTGGTGTCATTGTTCCGGCGGCAGGCGACCTCGCTTTTGATTTCGCGATTGTCTGGGAGAAGATACGGAGTCTTCCTGACGACCATATAGATGCCCGCCAAATTAACAACGAAGCCTGCTGGTTGGCTGCTTGGTTGTTTCGCTACCCTCGCCATCTAAAGGTTCCAGGTACGAACTTTCGCGATCTTCTTTGACCAGCCGATCGTATTGACTAAGGAAGATTACTAACTTTGTCGTTTGTTTTCTTTTGCAGAAATTCATTTCCCTTGTTTCCTAGAGCCTCCTGCTGCGATTTCCATGTCTAATCCGTGGGTCATGAACCGTCTTCGCCAAGGGAAAAAGGTGAGCCGAGCTCCTTCTGCTCCGCCGCGACCGACCCCGGAGGCAAGACCTCTCCAGGAGCCTGTCGTTGAAGGGCGGGAGCCTCGGGAGGAGGAGTAACTCTAGCTTATCCATAAGAAACAGGGGATTGTGGAGCCCTCGGCCCCTTTTACTGCAGACGAGCTGCCGATCTCTGTGCCTCCGATTTCCGCAATTCCTCCAATGGATGGGTCCACGCCATATTTGGCTTTTCTTCAGTCCATGGCGACTGCTGAGGCCGAGACTTCGCGTGGCAGGCCATTCTTCGGTCATGACCCAGAGAAGGTCGAGAGGTAAGCCTGGTCGTTTTGCCAAGTTATGAAACTTGTGTAGGAAACACACTTAACTCTTTTGTCATTTGTGCAGGATCCGCCATTCCGACCCGAATTGCTCGCCGATGGTGTTGGACTTCCTGTCGAGCAAAGCTCCTCGCGAGGTCAGCGATATCCCTTCCTACATTGCTCGGGCTGCCGCTTCCCTCCCGAAGGCTTGGACGACCGATCTGGATGCGATCGCGTGCCGGCGATCTGCGGATGCGATGCAGGCTACTTTTGCGCTGGCCCTCCAGATAGCGACGATGGCTGCCCAGGCCGTGCGGGACTATGAGGGGTGACCGTCCACCGCCCGTCTCCATACGGACCTCGAAACCGCTCGGAAGCAAAATATTGATTTTGCCGACAAGCTCGCGGCCATGGTGAAGAGCTCAGCGGAGGCGGCTAAGCAGGCGAGGCAAGATGTTGACCGGGCGCGGGCGGCGACTGATCGGATGCGGGACCAAATGACAAAAGCCCGCAGGTCACATGCGGCCGCGTAGAAGGAGGCCAACCAGCTGAAGGTGACCATCGTACAACTGACTAGCGAGCTGGCGTCCTCGAAGGAAGAGGTAGCCGCCAAAACTGCTGAGCTCGAGGGCATGAGCCAAACGGTTGCGGAGTTGAAAGAAAAGTTGAAGGGCGACTGAGGCCGATCCCTTCGTTAACGTGGAGTACGTCAGCAAATTCGCCTATTACATGGCTTATGCTGACGCCCTCCGCGCCGCTAAGAAGGGAGGGCTCGAGGTCGGCCCTTTGGCTGAAAATTTCAAAGCCTACACGCTGGAGCATCCTCTGCAGCCTGACTTCATCGTGCCGATCCTTGACCTTTCCGTGGATCTCGGAATCGACTTGAGCTAGTACCCGCTGCCGGACAACCTTGTTCATCCGGGTGCCTTGGAGGATGAGGGTCCAGATCCTGCTGCTGGCGATGGAACGGGCGCCGATCCTTGAGCTTTTCTGCTTTTTATTTGTAATTTTTGTAGCTTTCATTGTACTTTTGCCTTTGGGCGACCGTGTTTATATTTGTATTCCAAGTAATGAAATGAATATTTGCTTCTCTGATTTCTTGCTTGCATGATTTTATACAAGTGTTTGAGGAACGATCGTCGTGTGTACAGCTCCGAGTGAATTGATAAACTCATACTGGTAACTTTAGAACAAAGTCGATCGTTGCACATATATCTGAACAATGCCGATAGCCGTACGTGTACTTGAGTAAAGACGATCGTGGTATACATAGCTCTGCCCTTCCCCTTTGTTTTTGTTTACTTAGTGAAAGTAAGAGGACGGAAATAAATCGTTTAGTGAGCGGTCTTCAATTTTGCAGATTCCTCGAAGAAAGCCGACCATCCCGGCCTAGAGGAACCGTGCACAGTCATGGAGTTCGATGGAACCGAACTCCAAGACCATGTCTTGTGCGCGAGCAACATTCCATCTGATGGCAAACTTCTCGCGACTCACTTAATTGTGAGGGTCCTCCGTAGGCTGCGCCCGCCTCGTATTTAAATAAAGGGCGAGCGGTCTTGGTCTGGAGGAGTCCTTGCACGGGGCATCGTCGGATTAATCGACTCCACGACCGCGGATTGATAGCACTTTTCTATCTTGGATCGTCATGTTAGATGGCGATCCTCGACGGTATACGTTGTGACGGGGGGAGGGACGCGTCGCATTGTCCGGATCCACCATGTTAGGTGATGGACCTTTGAGGGCGGGCGAACGTGTCCACAGATCTGTTTTGGAGGGTCCTTTGGCTACGCCTGCCTCGTATTTAAACGAAGGGCGATTGATTGTTGCTCAATGGAACCTTGCACGGTCACGGAGAACAGTTCCATCGTCCTTCACAACCATGTCGGCACTCTTCTACCTCGGACCGTCATGTCAGATGGCGATCCTCGACGTTATACGTTGTGTAAGGGGAGGCGATCTCTTGCCTAGGTCCTACATGTTGATGACTAACTTTAGAGGGCGAGCGAGTCATCCTCTGATTTATTTTGGAGGGTCCTTCGGATACGCCCACCTCGTATTTAAATGAAGGGCGAGCGATTGCTGCCCAAAGAAACCTTGCATGGACGGGTCGTCGGTTTCATCGACCTCCGCGACCATGGCGGCACTCTTCTACCTTGAACCGTCATGTTAGATGGCGATCCTCGACGGTATACGTTGTGCTGAGGGAGGCGATCGCTTGCCTAGGTCCATCATGTTAGATGACGAACTTTAAAAGGCGAGCGAGTCATCCTCTTCTTCGAGGAGTTACTCAGGCAGTAGCCTTTGGTTTGACGTGGTGGGAATCGGGGAAAGACTTCCGAAGTTACCACCTCTTTATTGAAGCATATAGATCCGGCCGCCGAGGTTGATTGGGGGGTCGACTCGTATGAGTCTTCCGGCCTATTGGGTTCGACTCTGGCGACCGGTTTGGGAGATTGACGGGGCTCCGACTAAGCCAATAAACTGTCCAGCTTGCCCTCCTCGAACAATCTCCAGAGTTGTCTGAGGAGGTCACGGCATTGGTTGGTGATGTGACCGGGACTCTTGTGGTAAGCACAATATTTATTGTGGTCCATATGACCGTTGTCCCTTATCGCCTTTGGCTTGCTTAGCGGTTCGCGCCCCTTGATGGCATAAAAAATATGAGCCGGAGTTCAGTTGAACTTGTGGAGGAGATGGGCTTCCACCTCCTCGAAGGCCTTGAAATCACCAGGTGGCTTGGCGACCGCCTTGTTGGATTTGGCGATCGCCATCTTTTGGACGGGAGGCGGTGTCTCCTCACCTAGGCGAAGGGTGAGAAGCCTTTGCCTGGCCAGAAAATCGGCAGCCTTGGCGCGGAAGATCGCGTAGGTCGGAGGGATGTTCTTCATGAGGTACCTAAACATGGGTGAATGATCATAGAATCCCCCCAAGACCGAGTAGAGGGCGAGTTCGTTGCTTATGGGCTCACCGGTGAGGACTAATTCATCCACTCGGTCGATGTAATCTGCATCGGACTCGTCTTCCCCCTGCCTGATTTTCATCATGCGGTGGGGGCCTTCTGGTCTGGCGACCTTGGCGGAGAAGTATGACGTGAAGTCACTCGCGAGTTTCTCAAAAGAATTGATTGATCGCGGTGGCAGTGAGACGTACCACCTATGGGCCAGTTCTCCCAACGTTAACGGGAATATTCGGCACCTGGTCGCATCTGATGCCCCACATCCGGTCATGTAGATCCGGAACTTGCTCAAGTGGGTCTCGGGATCCGATCTCCCCTCATACAAAGGTGTTTGAGGAGGAGCGATCTTTGGTTGCACGGGGGCAAGCTCGATGTGGACCGCGAGTGGCTCACTCGGTCCGATGATCTTTCTACTGGCGCTTGCCCCAGTTTCCATGAGCGATTTCATCTCGTCGAGCTGGCGTTGCATAGCGGCCATCGCCGTGGCCTGGATGCTCGCGGCTAGGCACTCGGAGCGGGAGCCGAGGCGATCAAGTACTGATCCCCTGGCTCCGTTGTCGATGATGTCCTTGCCGCGGGGCTCGATTCTTCGGCGAATGGGGGCCAAATGACTGACCTGTTTTTGGTTGGGAGTTGGGTGTGCCGAACTCCTGGTGACGGATTCGGACTCCATCGTCTCGTGGTTGGGGCCAGAATACCCAGGTCGCCACGATGGATCGCTTCCTAGGTGGCTGAAGAAGGAACCGTCCCGCCTCGCGAGAGCCTTTTCTCGTTAATCGGGGCTTTCTGACGATCGCTCGACCAGTAACCCCTTGAGCTTCCATTTGCCCACGCGGCGGATGGCCGAGGGGGTTATAGCGGGCGCTGCGCATGCTCTACGTTGCTCCCTTAGGATGGCCATAGCCTCCTCGATCTGTTCCGCAGTTTGGAACTGGTCGAGCGAGAGGCTGGGGCCGTCCCTCGAGGGCAGGATCGAGAGTCTCCTTCCGTAGGTTGGGGCTCGGATTGAGCCAGAATATGACGTCCGGCGGATCGGGGAGTGGCTCTCTTCGCTGTGGTGGCAGACATCATTATTCTGAAGGTTTTTCTTTGAAGAACAGTGAGTTTTTCTTCAAGTATATGCTCCGGATAACAGTGAGGGTTCTTCGAAATGGTCGGAATGAAAATGAAGGTAAACCCGCCCTCCTTCTAGCACTGATTGTTGTTACCCAAAATATTATTCGGAAGGGATTGCTGGAATGGATGAGTAACAAATAAATGCGAGAGCACGTCCGTGGGGAAGTAAATAACACAAGATTTGTCGGGGTTGTTAGTCCCGGGCTTGAATGCTCTCGCGAGATATTATTAATACGAATACTTGGGAGAACAAACATTAATGTTAGAGTACAATTACAATGAGTGTAAGGACCCTAGTTATCTATCTCTTGAGTGGTGATGATTGCCGGAAGAACCAGAGTTGATGCTCTGTGAGTTCTTGTAACAACAATGGAGTGTTGTGTCAATCGCGAGAAATCGACTGTCTCTCACTGTGTGAATTAGCTGAACTCTCGTATGAAAATCACTGTTCGTAAACCTTTTCCAAGTTGTTGGAGGTTTCCTGTTTATATGAGGGGAAGTCGTTAGGCGATCGCCTCTACTGTATTATAATAAGCGGGCGATCGTCTTTAGCACATGGGTTGGTCTCCCTGAAGTCCGCAGCAGCTGCTGGCAGCCGGATGTGCGAACCAATGAGAAGACAACATGCGTCCTCTGTTGCTATCTTGTGAGGTCCCACCTAGGACCTTTCGGCGGGTCTGTCGGTAGGTGAGGCAGTCCTTGTCGTTGACAGCTGTTGATGGGATGGAGTCAAAGATCCTTAATCCGTGGTGCCATTCGCGGATCTGCACGTGGGTCTTCGCTCTGAGATCCAGTCTACGTAGATATGACGGATGATGACCTTACACGTGGCACAGGACGGTCGTCCTTAGAGGCGATCGCTAGATTCCAAGAGGCGATCGCTCTGGACGTCGATTGCTGGGTACCTGATCTCGGTCTGGACTCTTCGCTTGGCAAATCTGCCTTGGATTATTTGATGCTGGCTTGGTCGCTCGGCCCTTATGCCGATCGCCGTCGAGACGTGTAAATCGTCGCACAACAATTGGTTATATCGGTCGTTGATTATTATCGAATGTGTGTTAATCGGTTATTGCAATAGGTTGAGATATTTGATCGTGGATTATGATCGTTGTGTTGCGGTTAAGGCTGAATAGTTCGTAGATTGCTTTTGGTCGGGGCTGGGGAGCTCGTAGACGAAGGCAATAGATTTGGTAATAGCTTTGTCGTATCGATATCGAGGCAAGTTTATACTTGTTCAGTTTATAATATTTGATGAATGGTTTCGCTTTCATTTCATTTATAATTCATATAGCAATGTTTTTATAAATGTAAATTGTTGGGATAATGGTTTGTATATCGTGCTCTAGTTTGGATTAAATCATCATGTATATGATTTAATTGTGTTCAAGGAAGACGTGAGTTATCTTTAGTCAAGGATATATAATATCGGATATCGAGGATAGTTATCGTGTCGATATTGATGTCGGGATGGTGGTTTGTTGAAATTAATGAATTGTACCTCATTCGAGATTATTCGTATAACCGTGTATTCGTTTAGGGATGTTGTTCGTGGAAAGAATATTGTCTTCGGCTTTGAGGTAATTTAAGTATTGTTCAGTTATGGAGATAATTATTATGTTGAATTGTTGTATGTGTTGTATGTTGTGGTTCCGTATAATGAGATTCATATTGGTTGTTCGTTGAGGGATGTTGATCCCAGAACTATTGTCTGAGATTGTTGATCGTATGGATTATCCTTTGGAGATTGTGATCCGAGGATGGTTGTTTCGAATATTGTCGGTCGTGTCGATCTTTCATTATCCGTGTGTCTTTGTTCACTCCGGTGAGTCTTTTTTATCCTTATTGGGTATGTGATTCTTTGAGTTTCGTTGTCATGTTGCATCGTGACATATCTGGAATCATATCTGTGTTCCGATTGGTTATTGTGTATGATTTTTAGCTGGGCACACTATGGTTATGTGTTGATATTTCCACATTGAACCGTGCACACGAGATGTAGTTCGTGAGGCTAATTTGGTACATTGTCCCGCGTATATTCTGAATTTCGTATACGGGGTGGACATGTACAGTGACACATTTCCGGACCGGGCGTACTGTGATGTCCACCTTTGAGCCATATTGTTTGATCGTTCATAGTCCATGTATGATTGGATATGTTCGATGGTTTGCGACTGGTTGTTCATACGCCCGAGGGGTATGTTCGACAGTCGGAGTTATTTCTTTGAGATCCATTATTGTTGATCATTTGGAGTTTACCTTGTTGATGCTATTCTTGGTTATTGTTGATCCTTTGTTGATCATTTGGAGTTTACCTTGTTGATGGTATTCTCGGTTATTGTTGATCCTTTGTTGATCGTGTCGGAGTTTATCATGTTGATGGTATTCTTAGTTATTGTTGATCATCTGCTGATCGTGTCGGAGTTTACCATCATGATGATATTCTCGGTTATCGTTGATCCTTTGTTGGTCATATTGGAGTTATCATGTCGATGATATTCTCGGTTGAGGTATTGGTTGATCATTGTTATTGATCGTATGAGCATTCGGACTGTATGTCGATGTTTCGGGTCTTGTATTCATTGTTTTGTGGTAGTTGATCTACAGATATTTTGCGTGTTATTGGTTTATCCAGGATGAGATTTGATTGTGTAATCCGACAGACAGGATTTGGCACGGATGAACTACTTCATGATTATGAGTTATGATGATGTTTTGAGGATTTTTTTATATTGTTTGAATACAGTACAATTGGTTGTAGTTGAGTTCATTTCGTCATTTGAGAATGCAAAATGTGGATTATGGTAAGGATTGATCTGTTATGGAATGTTATGGGTTGGTAAGGTATGGTGGTAAGATTTAATCGGTAGTATTCTTTCTTGTAATTACATTGGTATGTAATTATTTATGATGATGTGATCATTATCATTATTGAGTATTGTGGCTGACCCCGTCGTGGGCTTTATTATTAGGTACTCGGAGATCGAGCTAGTAGTGGTCGTGAAGGGGTGAGCTTCCTGGGTGATACTGATTTTGACATGTTTTTTAGTATCGAGTATTCTTTTCTGGTTGTTTTATAACGCTGCAATTGTGTATTTTTAAACTGTGTCTTTATTCGTTGCGTGTGTATTTTAAAATGGCTTTCCGGTATTTTTACCAACCCGTGTTTAACTTAAATGGCCTTTTGGTTATTTCTTAAACTTGAGTTATTTCGTCAAACCGATTTTCCCTAAATTATTTTATCGGTACGTATAAGTGGTGGCTTAACGTACATTTTGAAACTGTTGAGATTTGGCATTTCGCCTTGTATTTTCAACCAGTATTTGATGACGGTATTTGAGAACTATATTTTGGCAAATATTTGAGTATTTAGAATATTACCGTCATCGGCCTTTTGGCATTTTTAAACGTTTTTGAAATGGTTTTTAGCCTGGTGGGTTCCGGCGCGGGACTCACGGCGTTGTAATATCCCGGATGATTTTGGGGGTGTTACAGAAGATGGTATCGGAGTTTGGGTTTTGTGAAACCCAGGTGTGTGTGTTATGTGGCTCTACCGGTACGGTAGTGGCGTAAGTTTTGAAAATGATTTTTCTGACTTTTGAGTCAAACCGATTTTTGTAGGTTCCAAAATTTTTGAGATCTTTTCAAATTGCTATTTGTGATATTGGTGTGTGTTGGTATTGTGTTGGGACTTCGTATGAAAGTCGTGTGCTAGTATCACGGGAAATCATCGGCTTCACGCACCTGTAAGTATATCGTTTTGGTTATTCGCTTGTGGCGACGATTGATTGTTTTCGTGATGAGTTGGAAATTTTGGGTTGATCTGTTGTTTGTGACAGGTTGCAAGTTTCGAGGACGAAACTTATTTTAAGGGGGATAGTATGTAATATCCGGATTTTCAGTATAAATTTTTCGCGTTATTTTATCTGAGATATTCTGGGTAGCTTGGCATCTATACAATATGGACATAATAAATTGAGAACCGAGACAGTTATACTTGTGTAATTGACGTGTTTGATTGCTAGTTATATTGAGGATATGGTGTATCAGGTTGAACTGGTTTGGACATCAGGTGTATCATATGAGAATATTATTGGATACAATATATATTCAGTATGCCGTATGTTTGTATTATGTATGTCGAGACGTCGGACAGGAACAGTTGGATTTTGGCCAAGTACAGAAGGCCATTACGTACGCTAAGCTTAAGGACTTACGTAGCTAAATTCTACGCTTTATGTATGTTATGCATAAGGCATTACGTACGTAACAAGAGGAATCGGACTGGACCGAGTTATGATCGGCTAGTGGGGCCCGAGGTCGACAGCTTCCGGTGCGGAATTTTGATTCATGTTCAACATCATCTTTCGCCCGGATCGAAGGTAAGAACACTTGAACCCTTGGTTTTGGGGATTTTTGATGTTTCATGATGTTGTGGCCGATTTCTTTCATTTTAATTCAGATTATTGATAGAACTTCGTTGTATTCTTGGGATCATTCATTACCTTTGAAGTTTTGTGGAACGAATTCGAGAATTCCTCCGTTAATCGATTAAATTGGACTATGCCCTCAAAGTGTCCAATAAATTGCTTCAATGGGTGGAACTTGGGAAGTTCTATGCGCTTTCGTAGAATTGTGATTGAATTGATATCGTTGTGATTTAGGAACGAACTTTTGAAGGAGGTTGGATCGGGACTCTTTCTTTTCGTCGATTTCTTCACACCGTGTTAATCAAGGGAAATGTTTACTTATGTATTTCATCTTCTAAGAGGTATGTTGGGTAATCCTCTCCTTGAATTCGGATTTTGATGTTATTGTTGATGAAAGATTTGTATGAATATGATTATGGTTTTGTTGTTACGATTCTTAAGGTTATATGAATTATATGTTGAAGGGTACGATGGTTTATGTCTTGATTATGTTGTTTATGATTATGGAATCATAGTATTCTCGATGTTCTTGGTAGTATTGTCACGATTCTTGATGCTAGGAGAATCGTATATTGGATAATATGATAATATGCATCTTGAATTATGAATGAAGATTGTTTAGATGTTAGAACACATCGGATTATGTCGTTTGAGGATTCTGAATGTGATTTCGGAATAAGTTGTGTTCTTAAGGAACTCTTGGATTATATGATTTGATGAATATGTTTAGGAGGTGTTGGTATTTTGGATATGAATATAGAATATTCATATCTAGAACTAAGTTATATGTTTTGGTACAATATTCGTATAGGAATACGAATATGGTTCCGGGTTTGATAAGATTATGATTCACTTTTGAGTTTGAGAATTCATACGTATTGAACAAGTGTTCAATTCGGATAATGGAATTATTTGACACCCTTGGAATATGATCATCTATAGGTTGCACTAATTGGATTGTCCGGATTGATGATGATAATCAATAATTGGTTCTAATTATGAATTTACAAGGAGGAAACTTGTATTCGTACGTAAGATTGAATTTGGAGTCGGTAATGTTAGACCCTTGTTGGTTTAATTTGATTATTGATATGAGTAATCGGATTATGGATCGTATTGTGGTTTTGAATTAGTGATTGATTTATTTGGGTTGTTTTGGATTTGTATTTAATCGGGATATTGTGGAACAGTTAGGTTTATTGCTCGGTTATATTGATTATCGAGTTGTGGCTTGTATTATGGTTATGAGTTCGAAATTGTGTGAGTTATATTGTTCGGTTTTGTTGATGATCGAGGTATTGTTGAGCCGTTGAGTTTGATTGGTTGGTTATATCGGTTGTTGATTATTATCGAATGTGTGTTAATCGGTTATTATAATAGGTTGAGATATTTGATCGTGGATTATGATCGTTGTGTTGCGGTTGAGGCTGAAGAGTTCGTAGATTGCTTTTGGTCGGGGCTAGGGAGCTCGTAGATGAAGGCAATGGATTTGGTAACAGCTTTGTCGTATCGGTATCGAGGCAAGTTTATACTTGTTCAGTTTATAATATTTGATGAATGGTTTCGCTTTCATTTCATTTATAATTCATATAGCAATATTGTTATAAATGTAAATTGTCGGGATAATGGTTTGTATATCGTGCTCTAGTTTGGATTAAATCATAATGTATATGATTTAATTGTGTTCAAGGAAGACGTGAGTTATCTTTGGTCAAGGATATAGAATATCGGATATCGAGGATAGCTATCGTGTCGATATTGATGTCGGTGTTGTGCGGCGATTTATTCGCCACGATAGGCGATCGGCGACCTCCCAGGAAAGTCAACCATGGAAGACAAACTCCGGACAAACGCCTAGAGCTCGGCACAATGCGGCGATCGTCTTTTTGGTACCCAGCGATCGTCTTTTGTTATTTGACGATCGTCTTTCGTGTACGGACCAGAGGCGATCATCTCATGCCACGTGGGGATCCAGCATCCGTCAAAGTCGTCGAAGACCGAATCTTGGACGATGGCCCACCCACGGATCTTCAAAGGATACCGACAAATAGGATCATTGACCCCAGCCTGTCACCTACCACACCTACCGACAAGGCCGCCGAAAGGTACGAAGTGGACCCTCCTCGGACAGCGACTCGCAACGCGTGCTGACTTCCCATTGGTTCACCCAGCTGGCCTCCAACTGCAACCTCGGACCTCAAGGGAACAGGCCCACGTGACGAGGCGATCGGCCGTTTATTTTAATATAGAAAACGGCGATCGCCCGCGATCGCCTGAGGGATCCCAACTACCTTGTCCCCTATAAATAGAGGGCTCACTGTTGCGGTCGAGGAGGAGAGGAATTACACTGCGAATTAAGTGCAAAAACACACACAAAAGAGAGAATAAAAGGCTCCTTTGGCAAACACTAACACATTCATAGTGATATTCATACACATTCATCATATATCCCAAGCAAGAACTCACAGATTCATCTATCTGGTTCTTCCGGCAATCTACGCGCTCTAAAGCCTAGATAACTAGAAATCTTTACACTCATTGTATTAGATTCTAACATTAATATTTGTACTGGCAGATATTTATTAATAACATCTCGCGAGAGCATTCAAGCCCGGGATTAACAACCCCGGCAAATCTTGTGTTATCTATTTTCTCACGGAAGTGTTCTCGCATTTTGTTTGTTACTCGATCATTCCAGCAATACTATCTCCGGATAATATTTTGGGTAACAACAATTGGCGCTAGAAGGAGGGCACTAAACCTTCATTTTTATTCCTACCGTCTCGAAGAACACTCACTGTTCTGCGGACATATACTTGAAGAAACACTCACTGTTCTTCAATAGAAAAACCTTCAGAAAATGACATCAGCAACAACCTCCAAGAGGGCCACCCTGAGATCTGCCGGAAATCTTATTCCGGCGAGGACCGAATCCCAACCCACGGCGGAAGGCGAGCGTGGCGACGCTAGGCTCTCGCTCCCACCCCCGAGGGATGGTTCTAGCCTCTCACTCGATCAGTTCCAGACATCGGAACAGATTGAGGAGGCTATAGCCATCCTCAGGGAACGGCAGAGGGCCCGCGACACGCCTACCATCACCCCGTCAGCTAACCGCCGGGCAAGCAAAAGGAAGCTCAAGGGGATCTATGTTGAGAAATCAACAGAAAGTCCCGAGCCGCAGGGGAAGGCTCTCGTAAGGCGGGACGACTCCGTCTTCAGCCGCCTAGGGAGCGATCCCTCATGGCGACACAGGCACTCGAGCCCCAAATGAGACATCGGAATCCGAATCCTTACCAGAGTTCGGCATATCCGACTCCCAAAAGACAAGTCGGTCGTGAGCCTCGCCGCCCAAGGAAGGAACCCACCGGGCAGGAGCTCGCTGCTCACCACGGGGCTGGGATCGCACACGATCGCCTTGGTTCGCGCTCGAGAGTCAATCGGCGAGCGGCCAGCGACGGCGATAGCCGCCATACAACGCCACTCGATGAGATGAGGGCGCTCATGGAAAATGGGGCAAGCGCCAGAGATCGATCATTGGATCAAGCGAACCACTCACGACTCGCATCGAGCTCGCCCATCCAACCAACGATCAATCCCCACAAACACCTTTATACGAGGGGAAATCGGATCCGGAAACCCACTTAAGCAAATTCCGGATCTACATGACCGGATGCGGAGCTTCAGATGCGACGAAATGTCGTATGTTCCCGTTAACTCTGGGCGATCTCGCCCACAGATGGTACACCTCACTGCCATCTCGCTCAATCAATTGCTTTGAGAAGCTAGCGAACGACTTCACGTCGTACTTCGCCGCCAAAGTCGCTCGCCCGGAAGGTCCTCACCGCATGATGAAAATCAGGCAGGGGAAGGATGAATCGGATGAGGATTACATCGACTGGGTAGACGAGATAGTCCTCACCGGTGAGCCCGTCAGCGACGAGATTGCTCTCAACTCAGTTATGAGCGGATTCCACGGACGCTCGCCCATGTTCAGACACCTCACAAAAGATATCCCCCCGACCTACTCGATCTTCCGCAACAAAGCCGCCGGTTTCCTGGCCAGACAGAGGATGCTCTCACTCCGCCTAGAAGAGGGACCATCCGAAGAAGGAAAAGCACCTTCCCATGTCCAGAAGAAGGCGGTCGCCAAGCCAAGAAAGGCGATCGCCAAGCCGTCTGGCGAGTTCAAAGCCTTCGAGGATGTAGAGGTCCACCTTCTTCACAACCTCAACTTATCTACGGCCCACATCTTCAACGCGATCAAGGGTCGCGAGTGGCTTTCCAAGCCAAAGCCAATAAGGGACCACGGTCACCTAGACCGTAGCAAATTCTGTGCCTATCATAAGAGTCCCGGCCACAACACTAGCCAATGCCGCGACCTTCTCAGACAGCTCTGGCGACTGTTTGAGGAAGGCAAACTGGACAACTTGGTCACCAAGCCGGAACCAAGGACGGAAAGGACCGGAGGGCGCGAACGCCGGCAACGCGAGAGAACTCCTCCCAATCCGGTCGCCAGGATCGAGCATGAGCCGGAATACTCTGATGAATCGGTCCCACCGATCAACCCTGGCGGTCGGATCAACATGCTTCAAGCCGGAGGTGGAAACCTCGGAGGTCTTTCCCCGGTTTCCACCATGTCGAACAGGAAGCGAAAGGCCGAGCTGAGGGCGTTCGCCGGAGTCCATGTTGTAGTTCCTCCGGAGCCGACCATCTCTAGAGACGCGCTCATCACCTTTTCCAACAAGGACAGGGAAGGAGTGCAATGTCCCAAAGAGGATGCACTAGTGATCTCCGCTTACATCCTTGGGAAGATGGTCGATCGCGTGTTGGTCGACAATGGGAGTTTTTGCAACATCATATTCAAATCCGCCCTAGACCAACTCGGCAACCTAATCAAGTTCATCAAGCCTTTCGACACCGTGCTCCAAGGGTTCGGCGATAACACAGTCCAAGCCTACGGGAGGATCAAGCTCTCCGTTGAGCTAGTATGCTTTTATGATCCCAAGGTTAGGATTACTAGGAACCTAAGCTTTGTAATCATACATAGGCCCAGCATCTATAATGGGTTCCTAGGTCGCCCCTTTTTAGAAACCTTTGAGGCGGTCGCCTCATCTTTCTTTTACTGTATCAAATTCCCCCGCCGATGGGACGGTCGGTCTTGTAAAGGAGATCAGCTAATGGCAAAGAGATGTTTGAGTTACTCCTATGTTGTTACTTCTTTCAATACTTCCCATACTATATGTAACATTGATGCGACCGACGATCAACCCATGGAGATCGACGAGCCTAACACTTCGTACCAACCCGACTCAGGGGATTCCGTCTCTCATCAATTGACGGACGACATCGAGCTAAGGATCGGATTCGAGCCAAGCCTCGACATCGATCCTAGGATCGAGTCCGGAGATCGTACCAAACGAGAGGCGACCGTTCCTGTCGAAGAGTTGGAAAGTATTACGATGGACCCGGATCATCCAGAACGGGAAGTACAGATCGGCGCGAGCATCGACCACGAATTAAAGGGGGATCTGATCAACTTGCTACGTAGGAACATCGGAGTCTTTGCCTGGTCGCATCAAGATATGGTTGGCATAAGTCCCGAACACGCTTGCCATTATCTGAAGATCGACCGGGCGATGAAGCCTGTTCATCAGAAGCGTAGGAAGTTCGGTCCCGAGAAATACGCGGCGCTCGACATAGAAGTCCGTGGTTACTCAACAACAAATTGATCGGAGTAGCCACGCATTTAACCACATGGGTCGCCAACGCGGTGCTCGTCAAAAAGCCAATCGGCTCGGAGATTATGCATTGACTTCACCGACCTCAACGCGGCATGTCCAAAAGATCACTTCCCGATGCCTCATATCGATCACACAGTCGATAGCACGGCAGTTGTGAAATGATGTCGTTTATGGACGCCTTCACGGATATCATCGATCCCAATGGCGGAGGAAGACATAAAACACACATCTTTCCACACGGAAAAAGACATATATTTTGGGTCGAATGCCATTCGGGTTGAAAACGCAGGGCGACCTACCGCTTAGTCAACAGGATGTTCGCCGATCAGATCGGCAAGACCATGGAGGTCTACATTGACGATATCGTAGTTAAAAGCCTCAAGAAGGAAGATCACCTCAACGATCTCGCCGATACGTTCGCCATCCTTGAGAAGTTTAACATGAAGCTGAACCCCAAGAAATGCAACTTCGGGGTGGGCTCCGGGAAGTTCCTGGGGCACATAGTGAGCCAAAGGGGGATCGAGGCGAACCCCACCAAGATACAGGCGATCCTTGACATGCAGGAACCGCGAAACATCAAGCAAGTGCAGCGCCTCACGGGTTGTCTAGCCGCCCTCAACCGTTTCATATCACGGCTCGGCGATAAAAGCAAGCCTTTCTTCGCGACCATCAAGAACAAGAAGTTCGCGTGGACGAAAGAAAGCCAGATAGCATTCGCCAAGATAAAGGAATACCTATCTAACCCCAGATCCTGGCAAAGCCGATCCCCGGTGAAAAATTATTCCTTTACCTAGCGGCCTCGGAGGTCGCACTGAGCGCCGTTCTGGTGCGAGCAGAGGGGCAAGCCCACTTGCCGATCTACTATGTAAGCCAGGCGCTCCACGACGCTGAGACACGTTATACACCATTGGAGAAGATCGCCTACGCCCTTGTCATGAGTGTCCGTAAGCTGAGGGCTTACTTCTTCGACCACCAAGTGGAGGTCCTAACGACTCTACCTCTAAGACAAGTCCTGCACCGACCGGACACCAACGGGCGGCTCCTCAAGTGGTCGCTGGAGATCGCCCAATACGGTATCACTTACGCTCCTCGCACGGCGATCAAAGGCCAAGCTGCGCGGACTTCGTGGTGGAATTAACGTTCCCTCACGGTCCGACTCAGTCGGCCGACACTGCCTGGAAATTATACGTGGATGGCTCGGCGACCAATGCGAGAGCAAAGGCTGGATTGTCCACATTAGCCCCGACGGTCGAGTTTCACAAATGCTGTGCGTTTCGGTTTTCGTGCGACCAACAATGAAGCCGAATACGAAGCTCTGGTAGGCGGGCTTGATCTAGCCCTCGCCCGGATGTTCGACGCCTCCATATCTTCATGGACTCCCTTTGGTCGTGAACCAAGTCAAGGGGGAATATGAGGCACGCGCAACAGATGATCAAATACCAAGAGCCGGTCGCCGAAATGTGCACAAAATTTGAAGAAGTACTAATCGAGCAAGTCCCGAGAGAGCACAACTCCCGTGCCGATGCACTTTCCAAACTAGCATCATCGGATGGGGCACCACTTCTCCAACATCCAAATCACAAAGTCAGCAAGACCGCGATCGACAGAATTTGGTTACCACGGTCGCCATCGCCGAAGAGAATGGATGACTCCGTTCATCAAATACTTAAAGGACGGAACGGTCCCCGACGACCGTGTTAAAGCTCGCCAACTCCGGCCGTGCGACCGTGTATACCCTATCGACGATCGTCTTTACAAGCGAGCCTTCAGCCTTTCCTCCTCAAGTGTATTACATGGAGGAAGGTCGGCCTGCTTTAGGTGAGATCCATGACGGGATTTGTGGAAACCACGCGGGCGGCGAGCCCTCATCCATAAGACAACCGACAAGGGTTTTTCCGCCATCACTGAAAGATGCGATCGCCTATGCCGATCGTGTCATAGGTGTCAAATAATGGGCCCCAACATCAAACTATCACCGAAATGACCACCTCCATGTATAGCCCTTGGCCATTTGCGCAATGGGGCATCGACCTAATAGGTCCCTTGCCGACGGCTCCAGGAGGCTGTAAGTTCGCCATCGTTGGGGTCGACTATTTCACCAAATGGGCTGAGGCCGAACCGCTCAACAAGATCGGCCAAGAGCAAGTGATCAAGTTTATATGGAAAAACGTCATATGCCGATTCGGTTTGCCCCAGGCCATCATCTCCGACAACGGGAAACAGTTCGACGGCTTAGAAGTCATGCAATTCTGTGAAAAGTGGGGAATCAAAAGGTTATTCTCAGCGCCCTATCACCCTCAGACGAACGGGCAGGTAGAAGCAGTAAATAAGATCCTCAAGCACACGATCAAGGCACGACTCGAATCCAGGCAAGGGCGATGGGCGAGCGAGCTCCCAGACGTTTTGTGGTCCTACCGAACGACGAGCCGCAATTCAACCGGCGAAACCCCATTCGCCCTTACCTTCGGAACAGAAGCGGTGATTCCTTCGGAGATCGCCGTCCTCAGCCATCGAACCGAACAGGAGATGACGACCGACAATGATGTAGCCCGACGAATCGACCTAGACATGCTTGAAGAAAGACGGCTGACCTCAGAAATGAAGAACACAATCCACAAAAGGAGAGCCGAGAAGTTCTTCAATTCAAAGGTCAAAGAAATAAGATTTCAAGTGGGCGATCTCGTCCTTAAGAAGATCCAATCCCACACAGGCGTCTTTGGTCCGAACTGGGAAGGACCTTTCAGAGTATCCAGATGGCTAACTAAAGGAGCCTACGAACTGGAACATCCTGACGGTACCCCGGACCAATATCCCTGGAACGCCGTGCATCTGAAAAAATATTATCAGTGATAAATTTGTATTCGATTTCAATGATGTACAAGGAATATAATGAGATTTTTTCCTATCCCATCTATTACGGCGATCGCCCCACCAGGCATCGCATATCGCCGACGATCGCTGATCACGACGATCCTAGGTAAAATTAATGCAGCCATGGTCCTGGAGGTCGATGGAACCGACAGCTTCGCCCATGCAAGGTTCCTTTGGGCTGAGATCGTCCGCCCTTCGTTTAAATACGAGGCCGACGTAGCCTAAGGATCCTCCAAAATAATCAGTAGGCACGATCGCACGTCCTCAAGGTACATCATCTAACATGGTGAACCCGAACAATGCGACGTGCCGTTACCCCCGTCTCAACGCACACCGTCAAGGATCGCCATCTTCATGGCGGGCCGAGGTGGAAGCAGAGCTGACAAGCCGCGGACGTGGCGTCGAATAAGCCGACAACACTCCGCGCAAGGACTCCTCCAGACCGAGATCGCCCGCCTTTCGTTTTAACACAAGGCAGGCGTAGCCTAACGGAGGACCCTCACAAAAAGTGAGTCGCAGGATACTCAATATCCCGCGCACACGAAGACACGACTGGGGAGATCGGTCCATCGAACACCCCAACCACACATGACTCTTTAGAATCGGCAAAATGAAGATAGCTCGCCAGACAGACTAGTCTTTGTTTCCTTACTTACTATAAGTGAACAAAGACAAGGGGGCAGGGATAGGTCGAGCTAATCTCAAATACGACCGAACAAAGAGGAACCATACTCGATCGACGTCGCTCAAAAACATGCAGGGCGATCGAGGTCGTCCGACGAAAATTACAAGTAATAATTCCGGACAAAACATGCCAACACTTTCAACACTCAGACGATCGGCCAAACGAACAAAAAGTCGAAAGAAAATATACACGTACTCGTAAAAATTGCACGCAAACAGTCAAAGGCGATCGCATGTAAGACATCACGCAGAATGAAAAAAGGAGTATTTTATTCATAAACACAAGCTTCATACACTTCGAGGCCCGAAGGCATTACAACAAAAAGTACAAGTTACGGAAAAAAAAAAAAAAAAAAAAAAACAAAAATGCCCCTCAAGGCCCCGCCTGCTGGTCTTCGCCCTCGGGTTGCGGATCGGCTTGGGCACCCCCATCGGCCTCGGGATGAATGAGTTTGCCGGTACACCAACTCAAGTCGATCCCGAGGTCGACAAGGTCAAGGATCGGCAGAGAGAATTCTGGATGCAGGGGATGCTTGAGGACATAGGATCTGAAGCTTTCCATCAGGGGACCGATCTCGACCCCTGCCTTTTAGCAGCCCGAACAGCATCGGCATAGGCCAAGTAGTAAGCGAACTCGCCGACGTGATCGACGTTAAGGTAGGGATCGACCTCGATCGCTTTCAGCTGCCCCTTCAGATCCGCCGCCGTCTTCTCGACCTCCGCCATTTCGGCCGCCTTGGCAACATTCTCGCCCCTGGCTTTCTCCAGCTCTCTCTTCGCCGCTCCACCACCATCGAGCCGATCCACCGCAGCCTTTCACCCGGCCGCCTCCTCCTGCGAAACCTCGAGCTTCGGCGAGTTTCCTTCTCCTTATTACAGACCGATCGGCAGCCTCCTTGAGCGGCTCGGCTCTGCTTCAAACGATCCACGCCCGGCTTAGCCTGCTTGCCGTCTCCTCATACTCCTTCTCCATTGGCCGGATCCGGTTGGCGTCCTCGATATTTCATTCGGCGGTCTCGAGTTCGCGATGGAGATGAGCAGTGGAGGGTCGACCCTCAAAATCCCGGCACTGACGGCCATCGCCGCCGTCCGAAGAGCTGTGGCAACGGCCGCCGCATGGCGTCTCCAGATCGCCGACGAGCGATCGCATCAAGGTCGATCGTCCAAGCCTTGGGCGAGAATTGATAGCCTGGCGAACGTAAGCTAGGACTTCGAGAGAACCTTATGAGCCTTGCTCGACAGAAGTCCAAGACCATGGGGCGACGTCCGGTCGGCGAGACGAACTCAGCGCAAACCAAGGAAATCAAGGAGTTAGCCCATACCATGCTCAGAATGCCTAACTCAGAAAATTTTTGACCCACTCTTACCTGTTGACCAGCTCGGGGTCGCGTCCGAAGAAAGGCTTGCCCCGGGAAGTTTCCGCATCGGTGATCGCCATCTTCTTCGCCGAGCTGCCAGATGACCGAGGGCCGGAGACCGTGGGCTTGGGGCCAGATCGCTCCATCATCGGGATGGCGGAGATAGGAGCCGCAGCGACCGGAGGCTCAAGAATCGATACGTCCGCCTCAGAGATCGACGGGGACTCCTCCGACCTCCGCTTCTTGCGGCGTTTGAGCTGTTCCTCTCCCTCGACCACCGGCTTGGCGACTGGCGCCTCAGCGGGTCTCTTCACCGGGGCAGGGTGAGACGTCGTCGCAGGAACGCGACCAGTCTGCTTGCCCAACTTAAGGCGACCAAGAACTCCCATGTCCGACATAGCTATCTCTGGCGGAGGTTCAGCAATTCGGGGAAAATAAGCCTCTGTCAAAGAAAAGATACGAACAAGTTAGACAAAACAAAACGACCTCTTGGGGACGATCGACAAAGAAAGGAAGCACCACTTAGACTCATACCTTGAACTTTCAAGTGACGGGGATAGCAAAACAAACGAGCCCCCAACCGATGAGCTTCGGTACCAAGCGATCGAACGTCAATAAATGAGTTCGGCAAGGCACGGATCCGCTCCCAAACGATCAAGAAATCAAATGGGAGGTCGCTGATCGCTGGAACGAGAGGTCCTGCAAAAAGAAAACAAAATTAGATCAGTCCAAGACAAGCTCAATCAAGGGGAGAGTTTAAATCCTTACTCGGATTCCTCTCCCGGAAAATGGTGGGAATCTCCAACTCCTCATTCGGCATGCCACTCGACGCCGATCGCCATGCCCCGCCGACCCAACACCATTTTGCCAGGTCGCCCCTGGTCTTATTCGGCACGCCGAGAACCACTCTCCCGAGTCGGCCCTGGATATGATAACCGCCGATCGTCCCTTTCTGCGCAGCCAATTTAAACAAATAATTCATCTCCAGCGCAGTAAGGTGGCGGAATAACCGATGACCGCCAAACAAGGTCAACGTGCAGATGATCTGCAGCCAAGCATTCGGCGTCAATTGAAGAGGCGCCAAATTCCAGGCGATCAGCAAGTAGGAGACGGCGAAAGGCAACGGGAATCGCAGACCCGCCTCCATGATCACCTCATTGACGGCGACCATATCCTGGGGCGGTTGGTCGGCGCGCTCATTCTCCAAAGGCACGTGAAGGGAAACGTCAGAGGGAATGTGGTATTTGGCCCTCCAGCGGCTCAGGTCTTTCTTGGTCGCCGTACTCCGGATCTGGCCGAGAGTCCACTGAGACGGGACGGCGGCCTGAAAGACCGTCCGATTCACATGTTCGTAAGGGTGAGCGGCGGTGTAGGCCTCGAAATCGAATTCCGGGCAAGGTCCAGCGATCGTTTCCATCATCTGAGCAAAAGCCACATAGGAGGGGCCGAATCCGCTCTCTCTTTCCCAGGCCTCCCGCACCAGATCGTCTTCATCCACCGGCGAACCCCCCTGCTCCGCCGTCGCCGCCGTCCTCGCCACCTCGGCCTCGTTGAAAAGTTTTTCGAGTTCTTCGGGTGCAATCCCCGCTCGAATAGCTTCAGCGGCCGTCTCCATATCCACTCTAACGGGAACCTCCTCCCGTTCAGGCAACGCGGCGGCAGCGGAAGAACTTCCGGTCTCGAAGGTTTTTGATCCTCCCGACATATTAGAAAATAAAGAGAGGAAGAAGGTTAATTTTTTCTTACCTAGAAAAAAGAAGGAGGTCGGCACTTAAAAGCTCCAGAAATTTCTGCAGAAATTCGGCTATGGATGCTAAGGGCGCGTAAAAAGTGAAGGAGAAGAAGCCCTCCCCTTTTTATAGATGGAGACGAGGGCCTAAGTGCAAATAGAAGAAACCTCGGGGGCTGAAGCGCAACCGTCACGTGGGGACGCATTAAATGCGGCCCTCGAATCCCGCATACGCGTCTTTTCGAGGGCATGCCAGCCGACAGGTCTGACAAACCGTCGGATTCCCCCAACGGCGGCACGACGCGTGTCCCAGCCACTTGGGAAAGGCCCGCCTTCTTTTCCCGCTGCTCCCGACGCGAAAGAAGGTCGTCCATATTTGAATTCAGATCGGCTGGTCGTCTAAACATCGGCGATCGCCAACAGTGCCACCTCACCCCGTGTTTTCAACATCGAGGCGAGCTGGGGGGCAATTGTTGTGCGGCGATTTATTCGCCACGATAGGCGATCGGCGACCTCCCAGGAAAGTCAACCATGGAAGACAAACTCCGGACAAACGCCTAGAGCTCGGCACAATGCGGCGATCGTCTTTTTGGTACCCAGCGATCGTCTTTTGTTATTTGACGATCGTCTTTCGTGTACGGACCAGAGGCGATCATCTCATGCCACGTGGGGATCCAGCATCCGTCAAAGTCGTCGAAGACCGAATCTTGGACGATGGCCCACCCACGGATCTTCAAAGGATACCGACAAATAGGATCATTGACCCCAGCCTGTCACCTACCACACCTACCGACAAGGCCGCCGAAAGGTACGAAGTGGACCCTCCTCGGACAAATGACTTCGCAACGCGTGGCCGACTTCCCATTGGTTCACCCAAATGCCTCCAACCGCAACCTCGGACCTCAAGGGAACAGCCCACGTGACGAGGCGATCGGCCGTTTATTTTAATATAGAAAACGGCGATCGCCCGCGATCGCCTGAGGGATCCCAACTACCTTGTCCCCTATAAATAGAGGGCTCACTGTTGCGGTCGAGGAGGAGAGGAATTACACTGCGAATTAAGTGCAAAAACACACACAAAAGAGAGAATAAAAGGCTCCTTTGGCAAACACTAACACATTCATAGTGATATTCATACACATTCATCATATATCCCAAGCAAGAACTCACAGATTCATCTATCTGGTTCTTCCGGCAATCTACGCGCTCTAAAGCCTAGATAACTAGAAATCTTTACACTCATTGTATTAGATTCTAACATTAATATTTGTACTCGACAGTATATTTATTAATAACATCTCGCGAGAGCATTCAAGCCCGGGATTAACAACCCCGGCAAATCTTGTGTTATCTATTTTCTCACGGAAGTGTTCTCGCATTTTGTTTGTTACTCGATCATTCCAGCAATACTATCTCCGGATAATATTTTGGGTAACAACAGTCGGGATGGTGGTTTGTTGAAATTAATGAATTGTACCTCATTCGAGATTATTCGTATAATTGTGTATTCGTTCAGGGATGTTGTTCGTGGAAAGAATATTGTCTTCGGCTTTAGGTAATTTAAGTATTGTTCAGTTATAGAGATAATTATTATGTTGAATTGTTATATATGTTGTATGTTGAGGTTCCGTATAATGAGATTCGTATTGGTTGTTCGTTGAGGGATGTTGATCCCAGAACTATTGTCTGAGATTGTTGATCGTATGGATTATCCTTTGGAGATTGTGATCCCAGAATGGTTGTTTCGAATATTGTCGGACGTGTCGATCTTTCATTATCCGTGTGTCTTTGTTCACTCCGGTGAGTCTTTTTTATCCTTATTGGGTATGTGATTCTTTGAGTTTCGTTGTCATGTTGCATCTTGACATATCTGGAATCATATCTGCGTTCCGAGTGGTTATTGTGTAGGATTTGTAGCTGGGCACACTATGGTTATGTGTTGATATTTCCACATTGAACCATGCACACGAGACGTAGTTCGTGAGGCTAATTAGGCACATTGTCCCACGCATATTCTGGATTCCGTATACGGGGTGGACATGTACACTGACGCATTTCCGGATCGGGCGTACTGTGATGTCCACATTTGATCCATATTGTTTGGTCGTTCATAGTCCATGTATGATTGGATATGTTCGAAAGTTTGCGACTGGTTGTTCATACGCCTGAGGGGTATGTTCGACAGTCGGAGTTATTTCTTTGAGATCCATTATTGTTGATCCTTTGTTGATCGTGTCGGAGTTTATCATGTTGATGGTATTCTCGGTTATCGCTGATCCTTTGTTGGTCATATTGGAGTTATCATGTCGATGATATTCTCGGTTGAGATATTGGTTGATCATTGTTATTGAACGTATGATCATTCGGACTGTACGTCGATGTTTCGGGTCTTGTATTCATTATTTTGTGGTAGTTGATCTACAGGTATGTTGCGTGTTATTGGTTTATCCAGGATGAGATTTGATTGTGTAATCCGACGGACGGGATTTGGCACGGATGAATTACTTCATGATTATGAGTTATGATGATGTTTTGAGGATTTTTGATATTGTTTGAATACAGTACAGTTGGTTGTAGTTGAGTATTTCGTCATTTGAGAATGTGAAATGTGGATTATGGTAAGGATTGATCTGTTATGGAATGCTATGGCTTGGTAAGGTATGGTGGTAAGATTTAATCGGTAGTATTCTTTCTTGTGATTACATTGGTATGTAATTATTTATGATGATGTGATCGTTATCATTATTGAGTATTGTGGCTGACCCCATCGTGGGCTTTATTTTTAGGTACTCGGAGATCGAGCTAGTAGCGGCCGTGAAGGGGTGAGCTTCCCGAGTGATACTGGTAGTGACATGTTTTTGAGTATCGAGTATTCTTTTCTGGTTGTTTTATAATGCTGCAATTGTGTATTTTTGAACTGTGTCTTTATTCGCTGCGTGTGTATTTTAAAATGGCTTTACGGTATTTTTACCAACTCGTGTTTAACTTAAATGACCTTTTGGGTATTTCTTAAACTTGATTTATTTCGTCAAACCGATTTTCCCTAAATTATTTTATTGGTACGTATAAGTG
Source organism: Orobanche coerulescens (assembly GCA_033398695.1). Taxonomy (NCBI): domain Eukaryota; kingdom Viridiplantae; phylum Streptophyta; class Magnoliopsida; order Lamiales; family Orobanchaceae; genus Orobanche; species Orobanche coerulescens. The sequence continues at coordinate 172,192,297 of CM065811.1, forward strand.
GTGGCTTAACGTACATTTTGAAAATGTCGAGATTTGGTATTTCGCCTTGTATTTTCAACCAGTATTTGATGACGGTATTTGAGAACTATATTTTGGCAAATATTTGAGTATTTAAAATATTACCGTCATCGGGCTTTTGGCGTTTTTAAACATTTTTTAAATGGTTTTTAGCCTGGTGGGTTCCGGCGCGGGACCCACGGCGCTGTAATATCCCGGATGGTTTTGGGGGTGTTACATCCTGAATGGCATTCCAGGGCATATGCCTAATAATTTTAGCCAATTTGATTTAATGTGTTATCTATAAAGATGTTTTATGATTCTAAAATTGCTTGTTTAAACATTAATTACTACATGACTTCTTATACAAAGTTGTATTTATTATTTCGTGTAGTTCATTAGTATATGAGATATTTCATACAGATGATGAACTTATATGTACGAACTAATACATTGAGAACATATAGACTACACACGATATGCAGTATATTATGTTAATTCAATCTATAACTTTTTAAATAAGTATATTGTTAACAAATAATTGTTAATATATAAGTAACAACATGTAAAAAATTCATTAGTATATGAGATATTTCATACAGATGATGAACTTATATGTACGAACTAATACATTGAGAACATATAGACTACACACGATGTGCAGTATATTCAATCTATAACTTTTTAAATAAGTATATTGTTAACAAATAATTGTTAATATATAAGTAACAACATGTAAATTGACGAGTAATTTTAGAAATTAGTGAAAAATATTGATGTTCTTGTGCACACGATGGCTAGTCCCATCGTGGCACGATCGTGTGCTCCATCGTGTGCACATGAACTTTTGTGCATCCTCCTCATGGTCATGGGCTGTTGCTGTCGTGTGCATCCTGCCATGACCATGTGCACACGATGGCTAGTCCCATTATGGGCACGATCGTGTGCCCCGACAGCACTCAACAGCTGTAGGATACAGGGCCCGGCAGTGTCCGCGAGCTTTAGGATACAGCGTCCGCAAGCTGTAGGATACAGCGCCCGACACGTTAGTTGTGCGCACGATGTCAAGGCCGTTGGACACGACCATTACACACGGTGGCTTGCCATCGTGTGCAGCCATCGTGTCCGGAAGAACTTGCGGGAAAAAAAATTTACAGCTGTAAAATATTGATGCATACCTTTTTATGATCCCAGAAGCACGACAAATAAAGTCATATTTGAACGTCAATTTTTCTTTTCGAATAATCATGTGATTTTTATAAGATTTTTGAGAGACCCTTTGTCCAAAATGGTTGTGTTGTTTTGATGTATATGTTGTAGTTAAATTTTGGTTGTTGGACATTAATGATCGGCTTTGAGCAGATGAGGAAAATGAAAAGAAAAAAGAAAAGAAAAATAGTTTAAATTAAATAAAATACAAAAAGAAAAGAGAAAGTCGACATTGGGAGGACATTTTAGTCTTTTTAATCAAAATGGTACTAAAAACTTATATTCTTATGAATGGGATATAAAACTTGTCAATTTTATGATTTGGTATTAAAAAATTGATTGCTACTATTATTAGTAATATTAATAGTAATCAACAACAGCAATAACAATAATAATAACAATAATAATAATGGAGATTATTATTAATAATAACTAATTAATAATAATAATAATAATCGACTGACAATGAATCGAACTAAACCGAATGGACTGAATCAATGAACTAAATGAACTCGAATCGAATCAATTAATCGAATCAAAAGCTGAAAAATAAGTCCAAAAGAACAGGGCCGAAATCCTCGCATTGTTTGAGATGAGAATGTCACTGAGTTAAATAAATAGCAAATGAAATCCAAAATTAACAAAAAAAAAAGTAAAGAAATATCATTGCGGAATAGTAAGAACAATGAAATTACAAACCGAATAGAAAAGTAACGAATTATATCTAAAGCAATTAATTGAACACCTAAAATGCGAGAATTAACAAAGGAAAACTTTAGATATTAAATCCAGAATTGCCCCGATTCCACTAGGAATTTAGCGAAAATCATCATTTGAATCTTAATTGGATAATATTCTCTCGCATTACGCTCAATTATAATTTGAGGAATTTTGGAACAAATTGTAATTTTGGGTCAATTTTCTCAAAATTAGGTTTAATCAATACAACTCCCCAAAACTAGATCAAAAATAAGAGAGAAAAGCATAAAAGAAGACAAGTTAAAGGAAGACTTACTTGATTATTTAGAATGGAAAGGAAAACTAGAAATTAACTCGTGCAATAAACTTGAATTCGTAGGATAAAAGTGAGATTACAGCTAATTGAAAGTGGAAATTAAAATAGAAATTGAAATTTCAAAAGTAATCTAAGATATAGGATTTGCAAGAAAAGAGGAAAAATCAAGAAAAGTGTTTGCAAAATTTAATCTTAACAAATAAGGAAAAGTAGAAAAAAAGGTGGGAAAAACATCCATATATTAATCAAAAAAGGCAAAAATCGCGCCCAAACACCGTTAGGTTAGGTCCGGCCTCAGTCCTGCCTCAATTCGACAGTCCTAAGCTTCAGTCCCGCAGGGTGACTCGGTCCTACCAGACGACCGAAGGTTGTGTGTCCCGACCGATTGAAGGCTCAACGTTGGTGATTCGAGCATTTGGTGACCTGGTGGTTGCCTCTTCAGTCACTTTATGTTTTGAAGCTCCAACGGCCCTTTTTTTTTGATTCATTCTATTCGGGCCGTATTTATTTTTACCTATAAAAATATTGGAAAGTCCCAAAATTCGCCTAAAACATAAAAACAACATAAAAAAATCTAAGAATCGAGCCAAAGATCACAAAAAACGCGACATGACTTGACTAATGTAACATCGAAAATACTAAAAATGGTCTAAACACTCACCACAATTTATTTTCGACGTGTTTCGTACCGGGACCTCATTTTCAACTAGTTTTGAATTTTTCACCGAGGATATTATCTTAGACCTGTTTCACAATGGGTTGTCATTTTCGACCGTTTTCGCTTAAGAGACATTATTTTCAACTTATTTCACCATGGGATGTCATTTTCGACTGTTTTCGTTTAGAGATATTATTTTCGGTCTGTTTTGCCCTGGAGAATCATTTTCGGCTGTTTTCAGCATGATATTATTTTCGACCCATTTCGCCACATGATGTTATTTTTGACCTGTTTCGCCGCATGATGTCATTTTTAACCCGTTTTGTTTTGGAGTATTGTTTTTTACTCGTTTCGCCACATGACATCATTTTAACCTGTTTTCAACCTATTTCTCGTATTATGTCATTTTTGAACCGTTTTTCATATGGTGTCCTGTGACTAAACGGGTCAAAAATAATGCCCAGTGCAAAAATTATCCAAAATAACGTTTTGAGACGAAACATATAGAAAATAATATCCAGGGCCGAAAACAATAAAAAATAATGGGAGAAAAAGGTTGAAAATAATATTTGGACCGAAACAGTCGGAAATGATGTCACCGGGCAAAACAGGTAGAAAATAATACCCTATGGAGAAATGGATCGGCAATAATATCCCAGACATAAAACATTAAAAAATAATATTCCGAAGTGTAATACCCGCCATTTTTATAATATAATATTATTGATAATAATATTATAATGCATTTCATTTCATTTAATTTCATTTAGAGGATCATGGATATTTATTTCGACGTATCACAAGTCACAGCCCGAGTCATTTTGTCAGAAATATATATTTAGTCATTATTTATTTTTATAATAATGTTATTAATTATTCAAATATAATATTAACACTACTATTATTAATATTATCATTATTATTATTAATACTATTCTATTAGTACTAATATTATTATTATTATTTTTTCGACATTATTCTCACATTACCAAATTATTATTTTTACATTACTATTATTATATTATTTATATTTAATCATGTGTTATGAATTAACCAACTATGATTAAACTAAACGAAACACAATTAAAAACTCCTCTTTCCTCACCGATCGTTCCAGCCACAGTTCTCACTTCACCAAACTCTTTATCTTTATCCTAATATACAATCCTAATTCAACTAAAATACTCCAAAACCTATATTCATAAATATACTAATTCTGCAGTACAGAAATTCCATACAATACACAAAGTGCTCCAGGGCAATGATATATCCCATCAAAAAGAAAATTAAAGTGCAGTGCAGGTTTAGATCATATGGGGTGGAGTTTGATAACAAATACTAGTAAAAGTTTTTCTCCAACAGACAAAAAATGAGATTATTAGGTATTTACCAAGAGGCTGCGCTTCCCGGCGTCAGTGCCTGCCGGCCGCCGCTCAGATAGAGGAGCCGCCGCTGCCGTCATTGCCGGGCCTTCTCGGCTGTGCAAGGTCCTCCGCGGGGCCGGGGGAAGACCCGATACTTTCAAGGGCACCTACCGTCTTCATTAACACTTGAGCCTTGTCAGTTAGTTTGCTGTAGGTGACGGGATCCGCCAGGATATGTTTGCACAAATCCAGAGCACCATCGACCATATCCTTCTCGGGTCTCTTCTGCTTCTTGGCCGTGGCGGCCAGAGTTGGGGCCGGGGCGACCGGATCTGGGGCCGGGGTGACCGGAGCAGGCGAGTACACGTTGTCCAAAGAAACCTGCACCGTCGTAGCGGCCGGAGTCGGAGGCTCATCATATCATGGATGGTGCTCTGGATTTGTGCAAACATATCCTGGCGGATCCCGTCACCTACAGCAAACTAACTGGCAAGGCTCAAGTGTTAATGAAGACGGTAGGTGCCCTTGAAAGCACCGGGTCTTCCCCCGGCCCCGCGGAGGACCTTGCAGCGCCGCCGGAAAAAGCCCCCGACGGCAATGGCAGCGGCTCCTCCATCTGAGCGGCGGCCGACAGACACTGAAGCCGAAAGCACAGCCTCTTGGTAAATACCTAATAATCCCACTTTTTGTATGTTGGAGAAAAACTTTTACTAGTATTTGTTATCAAACTCCACCCCATATGATCTAAACATGCACTGCACTTTAATTTTCTTTTTGATGGGATATATCATTGCCTTAGAACATGTCAAATATGGGATATCCAAAAAAAAAAAAAATACAATACACAACTACTCCAGACTACCAGTAGATCGAGTACCACAGCCTCAAGAACACTTTTTCTTTCCGCATAAGACCTTACTGTACAAGAGTATTATTCCTCTTCCTCCCGCTGCTGATCAATTCAAGCATCAACTTTCAATACTCTGCAAGTTTCATCTTCTCCGCAAGGGTAAGAATCCCATGTCATTTCAATAACCAAACTTTTCTACTATTCTCCGCAAGGGTAAGATTCCACCACAGGAACGGCAGAATATGTACACGAGATACTCTCTACATCGGCGCCGTTCTCTTTAACCTTGGTCCACGACATTCTCCATATCTGTATTAAACTGACCCTGAGATGCAAAAGTGTAAGAGCAACTCATCAATATTTGTAAGATGTAATTTACCAATCTTATCTGCAATAACGCACCTTCTTCAACGGAACAGTATTAATATTCACAAGGTCACCTATAATGGAGCTGGAAAAACAACGGCATGAACAGGAAAAAAGATACCTCTCGTGTGTGACGTCCCTCTTTGCAAGCATAAGAGTTAAGAATACTGGGACCATAGCAGCACATAAATGCTTAAGCATGTGACCACTAACAAAATGATGGGTCAAATTATAAATAGGTCTGTCGGCTGCTTCTTCAACCTTCGCTAGGAGATAGAACCCTGCAATGACCAACCAAAACCTTACTCATCATGCCGGAAACTCAACAAGCAGGGAATGCAGCAAATTGCATTAAGCAAAAAAAAAAAAAAAAAAAAACCTGCTGCCCAAAGCCAATATGTAGAATGTGTGTACATGGGAGGCAATAATATAGCCATTATTGGGATTGCTATAATCGGAACAAACTGGACCAGAGCATAAGGGCGGAGGTCATTGAAAAACCTACATTAGAGGGGAGTATTTTGTCTTGTAGTGTCTCTCGATATACAACAATATAAAGCTGTACAACATACCATCAACTTCTACGTTTTTTGTGTAAAAAATAGAACCAAAATAAGTAACTAAATTCAAAGAATTCAGGAAAAACGGCAACAATCACATTAAGTAAACAAGATCATGTATCGTTAACAAGAAGCATATCTTCTAGGACAAAATAAGGAATGCTTACCTCCAATACAATATGCTGACTACACCCGCCAAGAGGAGGGGTACAATGGACAAGGTTCCTTTATGCGCATCTACTCTTTCAATGATAAAGATCGCAATGATAGATGTAAATGCCACCGTCATCTATGATAACCACATTTCAAGTGTTAATGACTGAACCTTTCTAAGCATCGGAAGAAAAAAATCAAATAATTCAAACAATTGAAAAGAAAGCAGTTCACAGTGCAAAAAAACGCACTGGCAAGCGGTCCCATACGAGACGAGCATCGTTAGGTTGGAAATGATAGTATGAGGAACCAAAAGCAACTGCTGCCACACCAATGAAGAAACATGTCCAACCGCAAAGCTCCCCCTTCAAACTATTTTTCACAGATATATTTATAGAGGAAATCGAATAAATAACCATCAGAAGCAAACTACTTCACCATGACTAAAAACAAAAATCATGATACCTTAGCTTGAAGTAGTTCCCGTAGTAGCAAAGTACCAGGCCTATTAGACCCACAAAGAAGAACGGAATGTTGGAAATGACATTCAACACATTTGGTATTCCTGTATGGTTAAGACAACCATACATATTCTGCCGTTCCTGTGTATCGGAAATCAATTTCGATACACCACAACCCAATAATTTTAACCTTCAGTTTCCTTGCCTAATGACCAGAACATAGGAACCAAATTCAGAAATCATCAAAACCAACAAAAATCAACTGCAACCCGAAACAGAATCGACCTCTGACCCGACTTGCCTTCTCATTGGAGTTCGTCAGATTATTACAACCCGAAACCCGAACACTTCAGCCCCTTCCAAATTCATCGAGCCCGGCGAAACAACAATAGAATCGAACTTACCTGAAATCCAGAACCAGTCGCCGCCGCTCCGCCGAGCCGGAAACCACGCACCACCGGAGATGCGAATCAGAATTTCTAAACCTCGAACCCTCGAACCAGCTTCACCCCCTCGGCCGGATCGCTGTGAGTCCAGTACTTACTCGGACCGCCTTCGCTCCAACGGGAAACCGCCGCGATCACTTCGCCTCAGCCCTGCAGTTGGCCGGAGTTGTGCGGAACTGGAGGGCTATATACATATATGTGTGTGTTCAATTTCTAGTGTGTGCGACTGTGTTTGTGAGAGTGTGTGTTTTCTGCAATTTTACTTCCTACCGATTTGAGAAGAAAGGTTAGAGAGAGAGAGAGAGTAGAGGACAAAGAGGGGGTTCACGGGAGGAAAGAAGTGAGAAATGCTTGTGTCGGCTGGAGTCAAGAGAGGGTTAGAGTATTTAAACCCGCGAAAATTTAGGTTTTACAGTTGAGTCCTCACTTTTCCCGGCAATTTTCAATTTAACCCCAGACACTTTTAATTACTTCGATTTTAACCCCAGTTCTTTTCCAGTCCTTCGTGCTAAGCCTCCAAATTTCTCAATTTTGCAATCTGACCCAGTCAACTTTGAAACCTTCAATTCAGTCCTATTTTGACCAAGACATTAAAATGTTGACTATTCAATTAATGTTAATAATTAGTCCAATTTTATGCATATATTTTTAATTTCAGTCATTATATCATAATCATATCATATATATAGAAAGATTAGGTCCTAAAAATCATTGGGGAGTATTAATGACACCTATTTTGTGAGGAGCATTAATGACAATTTTTTTTGAAGTGAAAAATATAGCCATGCGATAATCAATCCGATTGATGAGATTAATGTCAGGTCCATGTGACGTGTCCATATAGTTATTGAGATACAAATGTGAGTGTCCATGTAGTTATTGAGATACAAATGCATGTATTCATTTAGTCACTTAATGATTGTAGATGTTACTTGGGAGATGAATACCGATCATCGTGTACTAATTACAAAAGGCACTTGGAGAGTCTATTTTAATTATTAGAGTATGCATTGGGAAAATTAATTGGGTAACTCTTTCAACTTCTTCTTTTAAGTATAAATAGCACAATTCATCAACCCCACAACAAATTATTCCACCGCCATATCCACCGGAACCGACCAACATAACATCGTAATCTTATTTTATTGCCTTTATCGTTACTAATTTGTTTTTTTACAGAATCTCATCTTTAGGTTCCTCCATAGTGTAAGTTTATTTGCCTTTTTTGTACTCTTTCTGCACCACCATCCTCTATTTCTATCCTAATCCATAATCAACCACAAACAAAAACCAAAAGAAAAAAAGATGAAAAAACGAAGAAAAAAATAATAATTACAATGATCTCAGTTAATCTTCATAGATCTTATTTTTTTATAATCCTTTAATCACACTGGCACAACATCAAAAACCTTCAACAACAAATTCAAAACTATCCTACCTCATCTCCATACAATACATAACCGAAAGAAACACAAATCATCATCGATGTATATAAGAGAAGAACCTACCCGAGTCCCTCCAAAGGATCTTGAAGCTAAAGATTCCCCTGAAACCGTAGACAAGGTTTAAAGTAACATTTTGTTTTGTTGTTCGATTGAAGGATAATGATTTGAAGTGGGTTTGTGATTCGGATTTTATTGTTCCGTTTTTTTGTTTTTTGCTTTTTTTCTTCAGATGAGAGCAAAAGAAATGGAGAAAGGGAGGCGGATATTACAGGATTAGGGTTGTCTGTATATGAGATACGAGTAGAGTTATTATGTATTTTGGGTTACAAATTAACTTGGACAGCAATAATATATTACTATTTCTAACATCATTACTTGATTAGATGGTCTATTATTGCTTCAATTTTTTTTAAGTTTATTGCATGTATGATTATTCGTTCGTAGTACGTTTTAATTTGATTTTCCTTATGACAATTTTGGAGAAATGATAAATATACTTAATTAAAAAAACGACACAAAAAATGATAAAAATATATCAATATTTTGTGAAAATACTTATCTTACGAAAACATTTGTGTGCATCACACGGGTCCTGAGGCAGCCCAAGTTATATATGACAATGATGTGCACTATTCGACTTATATTGATATATTTAATTACTTCCCACCAAAAATGTGTTAACATCAAGATCTACGAAAGTATCTATCGTTTACATGAGTTATTTAGTACTAAATGATAAATGTTCCGATATATAAAACTTATATTATAAACATTGACGCAAACTTGATAAAAAGTATACAAACATCTGCACAAACATTACGTACAAATTACGTAGAAATTAAACTAATGACCCAGCCGGTGCATCGCACGGGTTCGTAAGGTCTCGTATTTTATAATAATTAAATTATTATTATATGTAGACATTAATGGGGATTTATGGGCTTATGACTCTGAGTCGAGCATCTTCATATTCAAGTCAAGCAGCATCATTTATTCAGGTGGGAATTTGCACTATCACTTTAATTGCTTTAATTGAATTGTATATATGATATTCTATTCATGTTTAAAATTATGATGCGTGTTGTAAATCAGGCTCACCTGTATACGTGTAAAGAGACTATCTTAAGATATATGTTGTGTGGGGACACCTGCACAACCTCAATATTCACATGCGTGCTCGATTCATGTTATATGTGGTATTGTGTGTATGCATTCATGTTGAGGAAAATGTTATTGATAGAATAATCATTTAAATGCTTTCCATGAGATTGTATATTAATGTGATATGTGTGATTTCCACGAGCTGAAGGAAGCTCACCTCCACCTTTACTGATCTCGCAGGTTAAACCGAGCCGGATAGACGAAGGAGCGAGCCGAGAGGGCATATGAATGAAATTTTATTAAATGATGTTTTTCTTTATGTCAAATGTTTTGGAATTTTTTGGAGAAACTATTGTTTAGAAATTAACAATTTATAATTTGTTCTTCCGCCGCAATTATTTTCACTTGTCTATGACGTATTGTTGCATTAATTAAAGGTATTTATTTTATGTCAGTATAACGACTCGACTTTGTAGGCGAGAATTTTAATATTCTCGAAAGAAATTATTTTTCGTCAAAATTTACCTTTTACTTATTTTCCCCTATAATTGCCCCTAGAAAGTCGGGGCGTAACACGGAGCGAAACAAATCGAAAATAATGTCAGGGGACGAAAGCAATGGAAAATGATGTCCCGAGAAACGGGGGTCGAAAAGAATGTACCGGGGTGAAAACGGTCGAAAATGATGTACCCAGACGAAATGGGTCGAAAAAACTATTTAGGCCGAAAAATAGTCGAAATGAGGTCTCAAGGTGAAACGGGTCGAAAATACTGGTCGAGAGCAATCAAAAGTAATATCCCAGAGTGAAACGAATTAGAAATGACGCCCCGAGATGAAAATAGTCCAAAATAACATCTACGACTAAACGTGTCAAAAAAATATGAAGAAAATAGTCGAGAATGACGTCTCTTGACGAAATGGGTCGAAAATTATGTCCTAGGCGGAAACAGTCGAAAATGGCATCTCTACGAAAAATGGATAGAAATAAACGTCACAGTCCGAAAATAGTAAAAAATGATGTACTGGGGTGAAACAAGTCCAAACTAATGTCTTAGGCCGATAATAATCGAAAATGACATGCTAGGGCGAGATGGGTCGAAAATAATATCTCTAGGCAAAACAGTTGAAAATAACGTCACATGACGAAACATGTCGAGAATAACACTATATGGGAAACATGTTTAAAATAATATCACGAGACCAATAATAGTTGAAAATGGCGTCTCAGAGCGAAATATGTCGAAAAAAGAGTCAAAAATGATGTACTTTGAGCGGGATGGGATGAAAATAATATTTTTGAAAAAAAAACAGTAGAAAATAACATCCAGTGATGAAACGAATCGAATATAATACCCTATAGAAAAACTAGTTGAAAAAATGTTTTGAGACAAAAAAGTTGAAAATGATATGCTGGGGGTGAAACGGGTCATAAGTAGTGTCCGGGTCGAAAATAACATCCCGATGCAAAATGGTCGAAAATAACATTCTATGGAAAATGGGTCGAGAAGACCAATAATATGGTATTTTTGTCAGGCCAATGATTTATTTGTGGGTAAATTAATAATATACAAACTAAACTTATTTTGAGAAATAAAACCTTCTACTTAAATTAGAAAGAAGGGAGTATATATATATAAGATATATGTGAATAGATTAACTAGAGTATTTAAGTCATATCGCCCTATATACTAATGCAAAATATGTTGAGCCTACATGGCAGCTTCCCATGCTTCGGCTGCCACTTGTCATCTTCTGATGCTTCGGTTGCTCATGTGTCATATTCTCATGCTTTGGTTAATACATCATCATTTCCTAACCTATTTATTAATTACCTAAATTAATTACCTAAATTAATGATACCTAAATTATTGGCTGCCGCTTAAAAAAAATTTGCACAAGAAGCAAGCATATCCTTTCGTGCCGCTTAAAAAATAGGTCTGCAGAGGAAAGGTAGAAATTATGAAATTATGAAAATTGAAAAGCTAGAAAAACACAATAAAAGTGATATTCAATTAGTTTTACATATGTAAAATAAAAGCAAGAAAAACAGAGGAAAAAAAACACTCAGGCAATTTAATTTCTTATATATTTAAAATATCTCTTTGAAAATTCATAAAGTCAGTAATTATATAATTTCGTAAATATAAGTTTTTTCATTTATTTTGTTATTTTATATTAATTAAATAAGATTAAACTAAAATAGACTAATTAATTTATTTCATAAGTTATTTGATTTATTTATAAATAATAATTAAAATCATTATTTCTACACTTTCAATAATATTTTTAATAAGAATATTTTGATTTATTTAATTGATTAGGACTTCAAGTACCTTCTTAGTTATATATATATTCAATACTTCTTTTGTAATACACCAAAGCATCTTTCATTTCAGTTGATATTTATTTTATTGATATATCTGATTATAGTGACTGACTAATATAAAATAACTAATTAGTGGAATATATAATATTTCCACGAAATTTTAGGTTTAAGTTTTTAATATATAGTGCAAACTGATATATTCAACTTGTCTTTGATTGGGATTTATGTTGTTAATTAATGAAAATATGAAATATCTCTATAAATATAATCAATTCCTCCGGTAAAATAAAAGCAAGAAAAACAGATAAAAAAATATTCGGACAAATTTTGTTCATTGTTATGTCTTTTCCTTTGAAAACACGTAATCGATTTTGTCGTTTTCGCCTTCAGATTTCTAAATATTTAATTTTTAAATAATTCTTAATATTTTTTTTTGTTAATTTTACTTAATCCCTTCAAATTAATTTCATTTCCAAGTAAGCTCAAATAACAGTATGTTACAAAATTTGCATATTTCTTGAGATTCTCAACATGTATAGTTTATAAATCTCCCATATATACTAATGCAGAATACGTTGAGCCTAAATGGCAGCTTCTCATGCTTCGGCTGCCACATGTCTTCTGCTGGTGCTTCGTGTGCTTATGTGTCACTCTTTCATGCTTCAGCTGACACATAATCAATTACTCGCCTAATCATCATTGCATTAATTACATTATAATTATACCTCAAATAACTCCTACATACCTTATTAATTTTTACGAATTAAGGAATATGAATTGTGAATAAATAGGAATTGATTATATTACATAAATATTTTACTATTAATTAAAAAATATAAATTCCAAACAAAGAGAATATAATATAGTAGTGTGCATTATATATTAAAAACTTAAACTTAAAATCTCGCGAAAATATTACATATTTCCATTAATTAATTAGTTTGTATTAGTTAGTCACTATAATTATGTATATCAATAAAAGAAATATCAACTAAAAGAAGTGTTGAATATATATATATATATATATAAAGGTATTCGAAGTGATTTTTTAAATAATTTTAAGTGATTTTTTATTTTTTAAGTTTTAAATATTTGTTAATCTATCTACTTTTGAAACCAACTATATATATTTGAAAGTTTTGAATTTTCTTTTGTATTTTAAATTATATCCAAATAATTTTATGTATTTTTTTCAAATATAAGGATTGAGAAGTGCTTTATTTTAAGTTACAAGTCAAGATCTATTATGTATTTCCAAAAGTTTTTTAAATTCCAAAAACATTACTAAAACTAGCCACAATTATTTAGTATAATTTTACATGTGGAGTTGTATTAAAAGACAATACATATATCGTTTATTCAAGTATAAGTTCTTTTTCACTTTGACATCATTGCAAACTCATAAGACTGACCAAGAATATGCGATTAATTATTGGACAGACAATGTCATCTCACCATCTATAAGAAATTAAGGACTTCTCCGAATGAATCCTCAAAATTGTAGATGGTGAGCTGGGTGAAGAAGTCGATAGAGAAATATTGATTGATATTCTTGATACTTACTAATCTGGAATGCCGAAGATCATATTGCAGCCATTGCTGAAAGCACTATCATTTACTTATAAGTAACTTTCCATAAAGTAATTTTCTGAAGAAAGAGCAACCGTGACGCCAACAAACGACATTGTGGAGAGAGTAAACGATTACGTGATGTCTATAATTTCAAAAGACAAATGGATATATCTCAGTTATGATAGTATATGCAAAATCTCTGCGACCTCTAAAGTCAAAATCAAGATATTCAATGGATTTTTTTGAATAACATCAATTGTTCTAGAATTCCAAATCACATCTTGAAATAGTAAGTTAGAGTCTCAATTATGCTAATTCAAAATATGGATCAATCATCAAGATTATGAAATATCACATCATTAATAATTATCCAAATCTGTAACCATATTATTGAACAAAAAATTCGGGGAACAATTTTGAGACTAAAGTACTTATTCCACAATTGATATTAAGCCCGTTAGACAGCAGATTACCATTTAAATTTCAAATACGTCAGTTCCCACTTATTATGAGCTTTACCATGACTATATTTAAGAGTCAAGGTCACACGCTCTCTCATGTCGGTATGTATCTTCAAAGACCCGTATTCGGTCATGGTTAGCTTTATGTAGCCATATCAAGAGTGAAGATCAGGAAAGACTAGAAATCTTTTGTTGCAATGAGAATGTTGTAATCATAAACAGACAAATAGTGTAGTTTATAAAGAAGTATTATGAAATTTATAATGAACGATTTACATTTTATATATTTACATAATAGGTTTTTTTTGTGTTCCCGTATAATTACACGGGTGTTATACTAGTAATCATTTATTTCTTATATATTTATCATGAGTCCATATTATCCAGGATCATCTTAAATATTCGGGGCTTGTTCTAATTCGAGAAATTGGGCCCCTAATATTATCAATGTAGGGTTTCAACATTAAAAATTATCATAAAATATGATCATATTCTTACAAATTGAAGCACAAAAAAAAAAAATTCAAACTATTTTATTTAAATTATAAATAACTACCCTGTATAACTTCCAAGACGTTTTGAATCAACCAACTTCATATGGTACAATCTCCAAAAGTTCATTCTAAATTGCTATTTACCATGTAGATCGCAAGTAAGACTTCAACAACTTTAATTTAGAAAAAATTATTTCTAGATATGTAACTGTCATCGGAATAGGTAATAAACTTTTTTCTCATTAACATTTTCAACAAGAATTTGTGTCTCTTTTATAACAAACTTATCAAGAGCTCCTCTTTGAGATTGAATTACTTGTTATATTGGTACCGCCACTAGAAGGGGGGTTGAATAGTGCGGATAAGAGTATTGTACTCTTTTCGTGCGGAAGCAAAAATATCGGAGTAATAAAAGTGCGGAAAAGAAAGAACACAAGGAATTGTTCGAGAGGTTCGGCTATTAACGAAGCCTACGTCCCCTACCTAGTTTTATCGACTAGGAATTTTCTTAGAACTTGGAATTGCACTTTCTAGTTTAGTGCCAACTTCTTACAACTTCTTGATTTTCGGGCTCAAGAACAACCTCACAAAAACACTCTTGTTTTTCTAGGTACAAGATAACCTATAAACAAAATAAATGCGAGTAGGAACTCGACTTTTCACGATATATCGCTCTTAGATACAAGAATGAAGATTGGAAATTATAGAACAAATCTTCTCGTATCACAATCTAGAATAAGTATATCTCTCAAAATGTTTGCTTGATATTGCTTGAATATGCTAGTAGGCTCAGAATGCTTGTGTATCTTCATTCTCCATGAAGTTGGCTATTTACAGCCTTCTTGAGCTCAATTTCCCGTTGGAACAGTTTAACTGGTTACGTACGTTAAATGCTGAAGGTTACGTACGTTATGAACGTTACGTACGTTAATTTTGTAACACCCCAAACTAGGCGGATATTACAGTGCCGTAGATCCCCAACTGGGACCCACCAGGCAAATGAAAATGAATGAATTACACAAGATAAATGTAGTACCGAACTACATTACAACAATAATTACTCCGATGAGGAGTTTAGTTACAACACACCAGGACAATACCGAATACTAGTGTATTTTATATGAAGATAAAATACACAACACTGAATGAAACGGAGTATTCAAATGAAAGTCTGCAGCGGAAAATAAAGGACAATAACATGAATAACTGAAAGATCGGGGCCCCCTACTAGTATCACTAGGACTCCTCGACGTCAACATGCTATTCCCGTGCGTTTGCCTTGCCATGACCTGAAAAACAAAATCCCCAAACAGGGTCAGTTACAAAGAACAACAATCCTCAAGGGTTGAAAATACACAATCATGATTATATCTGAAGTTATGAAATATCTTGTCGAAACATACGCAATCAAACATGCTATATGAATCAACTAACAAGACGGCTCAAAGGGTGGCGCCACACTACGCCCGGATGGAAATGTGTACGTGCACAAGCCACCGACGAGTATCGATCAAATACACGTGTGGTCTTGTACCTAATCGATCTCACGAGACAATATGACCCGTGTGCACACCCAATGTATCACTCCCAATACATGACCATCACGTGCCCGACATGAAAATCAACACATACCAACCACGCGCCAAGATGACCCGAGAATGCCACGATATAACAAAAGTGACATCGAAAATGAATAATGACTCACCGAGGTGGAATGGTAATGAAAAAATGACACTCAATGAAAAGATTGGAACCGTCTTCCTTATGGTCAAGTAACTAATTGACAACAACAAGTTTTGATACGGTTAATATAATGATGAATGAGTTATGATTATGAATGAACAACAACAAAAGGTATGAATATCCTTTTAACCGAGTAAGAATTAACTTACAAAATACCGATGAAGAAAGTCCTTCCACGAACAAAAGTCCTAAATGAAGTGTCGGTCGCACGAACAACCTTAATTCAATACAATTACCAACAATCCGATCAATACACGAATTAAACACGAATATAACGAAATCAAAACGTCGATACGACTAGACCAAGTCCATAGAGGCATTAAATCAAACACGTTGTATCCAAACTCCGATTGTTTACAATCAAACCTCGATATACCAATATCAAAATCTCCAAGAAGTGTTTTAAACCAACAAAACATCTCCAATACGATCAATAATCCGTTATGAATATCCAAAATGTGATTATAACAACAATTAGTCGAAAATCCCCAATTCCAACTCGATTTTCAAGGTGTTCTTGAATAATCCCTCAATAATCCAATGAATCCTTATACAAACTCATAATCATATACATATCCCTTCATATAACATGATTATAACGTCCAAAACATCATATCTCAACACAAAATCGAAGTCCAAAGTGTTGAAGGAATTACCTCTTGAAGATTCAAGTACTTTAATCCGAAGAACACGCGTTAGATTGATTATCCGGGCTTCACGATCGAAAGGAGATGAAAAATCAAACACCCAAATGATTTGTGAAGGAAAAACCCTCCCTCAAGCTTACTCTCGGTTGAAGGTGAAGAAAAGGGGAGAAATGGCTGAAATCTTGAAAAAAGCGAATTTAAGGAGTTGGTCGCTGCCGGACCACGGCCGTGCGATCGGCACGCCAGTGTCACCGGCCGACAGTGGCCGCGAGGACTCGACCGTGTCCTGCTTGACACGGTCGCGGCGCGAAGGGCCTTCCGACGATGACCCGTCCGGCGACTCGGCATGACTCGGCCGTGCGGGCGACACGGTCGGGCGTGTCGGCGATCGGTCGACTTATCCGGAAGAGTTCGACTCGGCCGTGCCAAGCGACACGGTCGAGTCTGCGGGCAGTACTTCGGCATTTCGGACGAGTAATGCGGCCGGGCCGTGTCGGACGACACGGCCGAGTTCGTTCGGCGTGATCGCCAAAATCGAAAATGAGCGGTTGAGCTAAAGCGACCATAACTTTCTCGTCCGACTCGATTGACTCACCGTTTGAACCATTGGAAAGCTAACTCGATGCTCTATAATATTGCAAAGATTTAGAATTTTTGGAGTTACCAAAAATTAATGGTGATCTAACAAAGTCGAACTCATATGAGGAAAGTTGAAACAATGAACAATAACGATACACAACTCGAAGTTTTTCCGAACGGTGAACACGGTGAACGAACATGATTGATGAATGATTATAAATGAGTGAAAATCCACTGAGTGACAATCACCGAATGAAATTACTGAATGATAATGACTGAATTACAACCGGGTATTACATACACCCCCCTTAAAAGAGTTTCGTCCCCGAAACTAAGGGTCAAACAACTCGGGATAACACTCCCGCATATTCTCCTCGGTTTCCCAAGTGGCCTCTTCGACTCCATGTCTAGACCACTGAATCTTGACCAAAGGGATCGTCTTGTTCCTCAACTGTTTGATTCGCCGCTCTAACACTCGTACAGGACGCTCCTCGTACGAATGATCATCCGCGATCTCGATTTCGTCGAACTGAAGTATGTGACTCGGGTCGGCAACATACTTCCGCAACTGAGAGACGTGAAACACATTATGAATCCTGCTCAAAGCCGGAGGTAAAGCCAATCGATAAGCTAACTCGCCTACTCGATCCAAAATTTCAAACGGTCCAATGAATCTTGGGCTCAACTTCCCCCGTTTTCCGAAACGGAAAAATACCTCGACTCGGGGATACCTTGACCAAAACATGGTCACCCGTCTCGAACTCTAGTGGTCGACGACGATTATCCGCATACGATTTATGTCGACTCTGAGCTGTCAACATACGACTCTTGATCAAAGCTACCTTCTCTCGGGCGGCTATAAGCATATCGGGCTCGGTGCCGATTGATTCTGACAAGTCATCCCAACACAAAGGAGATCGACAAAGACGACCGTACAAGGCCTCGTAAGGTGCCATCTTAATGGAAGCATGCCAACTATTATTATACGTGAACTCGATCAACGGTAGTTGGGCTTCCCAATCGTCCTTCCAATCGAGGACGCATGCCCTCAACATGTCCTCTAATGTCTGAATAGTTCTCTCTGATTGTCCGTCGGACTGAGAATGAAAGGCAGTACTGAGATTAAGCTGAGTTCCCATAGCACGATAAACTGATTTCCAAAAATGGGATACTAATCGTCCGTCACGATCGGAAACGATACTCTTAGGAGTACCGTGCAGTCTCACTATCTCCTTGATGAACAACTGGGCCAGTCTCTTGGGACTCCACATATCCTTGATTTCAAGGAAATGAGCTAAATTAGTAAAGCAGTCCGCGATCACTCAGATCGTATTTATGCCCCGATGACTCGTCGGCAATTCGTGATGAATTCCATAGAAATGTCTTCCCACTTCCATTCTGGAATAGGGAGCGGTATCAGCATACTCGCCGGTCGCTGAGGTTCCATCTTGACTTGTTGACAGGTTAAGCATCTCGAAACAAATTCTGCGACTTCTCGCTTCATATTACTCCACCAGTAATTTTGTTTCAAGTCCTTGTACATCTTGCTGGACCCCAGATGAACAGAATAAGGGGTAGCATGAGCTTCTCTCAAAATAGAGTTTTTCAACTCGTCATTCGACGGTACACAACCGGTTCTTAAACCTCAAAAGTCCATCCTCGTGGACCACGAATCCGAGGCTTTCCCAGCCACATCTTCACGGATGCGCAACAATGAAGGGTCGAACTCGATTCTCTCTGATTACCTCCTCAAGTGACGATGAAATCTCTAACATACAAAGATGTCCCTGAACTCGCTGAAGCCGGATCTCGATCTCGGGTCTAAGGAATTCTGTGAAGCTCCTTCGAATCATTAAACGAGCAAGCATCTGCTCCTGAACGGACTTACGACTCAAGGCGTCGGCGACAACGTTCGCCTTGCCCAGGTGGTAAAGGATCTCGATATCAAAATCTTTGATTAGTTCCAACCACCGCCTCTGTCGCATATTTAACTCCTTGTGAGTAAATATATCCTTCAACTCTTGTGATTGGTGAATAACTGAAATGTGACGCCATAAAGGTAACGACGCCAAATCCCCAACGCGAAAACCACGGCTGCTAGCTCCAGGTCGTGGGTTGGATAATTAACCAGCTAATCCGAGGAAACATCGGATTTCCTTAACATCTTTCGGAGGTTGCGAATCTCGGATAGCCTCCGTCTTCTGAGGGTCGACACGAACTCTGGCAGATGAAATTACATGCCCGAGAAAAGTCACTTCGGACATCCAGAACTCACATTAAGAAAACTTCCATAAAATTGCTCGCGTCTCAACACGTCGAGGACCTGAAGAAGATGAACCTCGTGTTCCTCTCGGCTAAGAGAATAAATCAAAATGTCGTCGATGAAGACAACAACAACTGATCTAAAAAATCGATGAAAACCCGATTCATTAACTCCATGAATACTGCAGGTGCAATAGTTAGCCCGAACGGCATAACTACGAACTCATAATGACCATAGCGTGTATGAAATGTTGTCCTCGCGATATCCGACTCTCGAATCCGCAACTGGTGATATCCAGATCTTAAGTCGATCCTGGAAAAATACTGAGGCTCCCTGAAGTTGATCTAAAAGATCATCAATACGGGGTAAGGGATACTACTCTTGATCATCACCCTGATCAACTCCTGGTAATTAATACACACACGAGACGAGCCATCCTTCTCCTTGACAGATCACACTGGTGCTCCTCACGGGGACGCAATCGGTCGAAGATAACCTTCCTCGAACTATTCCTCAAGTTGAATCTTCAACTCCTGCATTCTGGTCGGGGCCATCCGATATGGTGCCTTCGATAAAGGGGACGTACCGGCTCCAACTCATTCCTGAATTCCCCTACTCTATGTGAAGGCAACTAGATAACTCGTCTGGAAATACATCGTCAATCGATGACAATGATACCATGAATGATTGAACATTTCGATTGCCCTAGAATGGTCAATCGATAAAAAGAGATACCAATAATGATTGAACAACTCGATTGCCTTAGAAAGGCCAATCGAAGAAGATGATACAATGAATGTTTGAATAACTCGATTGCCCTAGAAAGGCCAATCGATGAAAATGATACAATGAATGATTGAATAACTCGAGTGCCTTAGAAAGGCCAATCGATGGAAATGATACAATGAATGATTGAATGACTCGATTGTCTTAGAAAAGCCAATCGATGGAAATGATACAATGAATGATTGAATAGTTCGATTGCGGAATTTCTCTGCTTTCGCCATAATAGAAATTCTACTGGAACAACGGGGATTACTTCCCTGAAGCACACATTCGACAACAAACGACGGAAAGATAGCGACCAAACGCTAACAAACACTGAGGATAGTATCAAGACGGTTAAACCAACTAATACCGAAAATTACATCGTCCTAAGATAAATTCACCACGATTAGATCCATCAACCAATCGCGGTCATTAAGTAGGACTATCCCGAAATAAGTCTATTCAAGCATGATTCGAAAATGAATGAATGCGGTGTACCAGCATCAAAAGGTACACACAAGTTGAAATAAAATTACGAGTATACCTGAAACCATTCAGACCACCGGATCGTCGATCCTCCTCATCATATGAATCTGGGACTTGCCGGTCACCGAACCGGACGCTCCCGTCTGATAAATACGAATTCCAACTCTATTTTCTTCCATTGTCTTAAACGACGATGACAAAGCAGTCTGATTCTGAAACGCTGGTTGCTTCGGGGCCTGAGATGCCGCCGGAGCCGACTTGGAGTCCTTTCGGCAAAAACGGGCCTTATGCCCAAAATTCCCACAATTATAGCACGTGATAGACGGTTTCAGACACTCAGTGCTGAAATGACCCAGCGTTCCACAATTGAAACAGGTGATGGCCGAACTGGCCGCTCGGGAATGAGATCCCGCACGATTATGCGCCGTAGAAGGTCGCTCAGAAACGATAGGGCTCACACGAGGCTTCTTGAAGGTTGACTGACCGCCTTTGGGTTGATTACGCTTCGTTGATTTCTTGCTGACAGATGAAGGTTGTTGTTCAGCACTTTCCTTAGTAGCTGGCTCATACGGGAGAGTTCTCTCGATTAATCCGGTCAGAGTGGCGCAATGATGATTGAGTAACTGCACATGGGTCATCATGACCTGCATAAAAGTGAGTGGATCAACCCGAACATCTTCTGGTCGAGCCGAGTCCTGGGCACGATTTCCCAGCAGCGAGTGATTATTTCTCGGGTTTTGGTCCGCACCGCGGCCTCTCCCCATGCATCCCCTGACAGCTCTCTCCATACTGAAGTAGGAAGGTCGCATAATGATTATATTTCCCGCATGATTAACACGTTATGATTATGTCATGAGATGATGAAAATGAGTATACATGCTCTAACTTAGTGATTATATGAATGATTTACTGAAGTTACATGATTATCTGATGAAATTCTTAAAATGATTATCTTGAATAACTTAACAAGATTGATAATATGATCTTCCAGATTGACAACTGAGTAATGAAATGAATTGAGTAATTAATGAGTTAACGTGATCGTCCTGATTATTAACTGAGTAATGAAATGGATTAAGTGATTAATGAGTTAACATGATCGTCTTAATCACAATGAATGATGATGTTTGAGGATTGTTAATTGATGAATTATGAATGAATGATAATTGCCAGAAATTATACCATGGCGTTAGAATTCTTACAGTTCTTTCAGTCTGATTGGCTCGGCATTTGCACAGGTCATACGTGACGCGAAAGTCCAATGATACTAGTCTGATGACGATGATTTCAAATGAGACATGACTCGGAAGGTAGTATTCAAAACCACGCTCCGATACCAACTCTGTAACACCCCAAACTAGGCGGATATTACAGTGCCGTAGATCCCCAACTGGGACCCACCAGGCAAATGAAAATGAATGAATTACACAAGATAAATGTAGTACCGAACTACATTACAACAATAATTACTCTGATGAGGAGTTTAGTTACAACACACCAGGACAATACCGAATACTAGTGTATTTTATATGAAGATAAAATACACAACACTGAATGAAACGGAGTATTCAAATGAAAGTCTGCAGCGGAAAATAAAGGACAATAACATGAATAATCGAAAGATCGGGGCCCCTACTAGTATCACTAGGACTCCTCGACGTCAACATGCTATTCCCGTGCGTTTGCCTTGCCATGACTGAAAAACAAAATCCCCAAACGGTCGATTACAAAGAACAACAATCCTCAAGGGTTGAAAATACACAATCATGATTATATCTGAAGTTATGAAATATCTTGTCGAAACATACGCAATCAAACATGCTATATGAATCAACTAACAGTACGGCTCAAAGGGTGGCGCCACACTACGCCCTGGATGGAAATGTGTCCGTGCACAAGCCACCGACGAGTATCGATCAAATACACGTGTGGTCTTGTACCTAATCAGTCTCACGAGACAATATGACCCATGTGCACAGTCCAATGTATCACTCCCAATACATGACCATCACGTGCCCGACTTGAAAATCCAACACATACCAACCGGCACGCCAGTATGACCCGGAATGCCACGATATAACAAAAGTGACATCGAAAATGAATAATGACTCACCGAGGTGGAATGGTAATGAAAAAAATGACAGCTCAATGAAAAGATTGGAACCGTCGTTCCTTATGACTGAAGTAACTAATTGACAACAAGTTTTGATACGGTTAATATAATGATGAATGAGTTATGATTATGAATGAACAACAACAAAAGGTATGAATATCCTTTTAACCGAGTAAGAATTAACTTACAAAATACCGATGAAGAAAGTCCTTCCACGAACAAAAGTCCTAAATGAAGTGTCGGTCGCACGAACAACCTTAATTCAATACAATTACCAACAATCCGATCAATACACGAATTAAACACGAATATAACGAACTCAAAACGTCGATACGACTAGACCAAGTCCATAGAGGCATTAAATCAAACACGTTGTATCCAAACTCCGATTGTTTACAATCAAACCTCGATATACCAATATCAAAATCTCCAAGAAGTGTTTTAAACCAACAAAACATCTCCAATACGATCAATAATCCGTTATGAATATCCAAAAATGTGATTATAACAACAATTAGTCGAAAATCCCCAATTCCAACTCGATTTTCAAGGTGTTCTTGAATAATCCCTCAATAATCCAATGAATCCTTATACAAACTCATAATCATATACATATCCCTTCATATAACATGATTATAACGTCCAAAACATCATATCTCAACACAAAATCGAAGTCCAAAGTGTTGAAGGAATTACCTCTTGAAGATTCAAGTACTTTAATCCGAAGAACACGCGTTAGATTGATTATCCGGGCTTCACGATCGAAAGGAGATGAAAAAAATCAAACACCCAAATGATTTGTGAAGGAAAAACCCTCCCTCAAGCTTACTCTCTCGGTTGAAGGTGAAGAAAAGGGGGAGAAATGGCTGAAATGCTGAAAAAATTGAATTTAAGGGAGTTGACTGCCTGCCGGACACGGCCCGTGCCGATCGGCACGGTCGTGTCGCACAGCTAGCCGATAGCTGGCCGACAGGGACTCGACCGTGTCCTGCTTGACACGGTCACGGCGCGGAGGGCCTTCCGACAGTGACCCGTCCGACTGACTTCGGCATGACTTCGGCCGTGCGGGCGACACGGTCGGGCGTGTCGGCAGTCGATTCTGACTTATCCGGAAGAGTTCGACTCGGCCATGCCAAACGACACGGTCGAGTCCTGCGGGCAGGTACTTTGGCATTTCCGGACGAGTACGGCACGGGCCGTGTCGGACGACACGGCCGAGTTCGTTCGGCAGTGATCGGCCAAAAATTGAAAATGAGCGGTTGAGCTAAAACGACCATAACTTTCTCGTCCGGACTCCGATTGACTCACCGTTTGAACCATTGGAAAGTTAACTCGATGCTCTATAATATTGCAGAGATTTAGAATTTTTGGAGTTACCAAAAATTAATGGTGATCTAACAAAGTCGAACTCATATGAGGAAAGTTGAAACAATGAACAATAACGATACACAACTCGAAGTTTTTCCGAACGGTGAACACGGTGAACGAACATGATTGATGAATGATTATAAATGAGTGAAAATCCACTGAGTGACAATCACCGAATGAAATTACTGAATGATAATGACTGAATTACAACCGGGTATTACAAATTTTTCCGAATAGCGGCCGTAACGAAAGTGAAGAAACTGTCCAGTGAGTTATGATAGAATGCGTTACGTACATTATGAACCTCATGGTTACGTACGTAATATTCTGGTCAAAGATCCGTTGATTGAGACGACTTGTTGCAACGGCTAGTGGCTTTTCCAACGGTCAGAATAATTCAAGCATTACGTACGTTAGATAACTCTGGTAACGTACGTTACCTGTACAGAAAAACTTACGAAAACAGTGAGTGTTACGTACGTTATAATAGATGAGTTACGTACGTTAACTGTACTAAAAATCTTGCAGACAACTGTGAAAGTTACGTACGTTAATGTGGTTTGTGTTACGTACGTTAACTGAAGAGAAAATATGTTTTAAGTAAATTTTGGTTTTAATAACACATCATCAAAATGATCGAAAAGATATTGTTCCAACAATCTCCCCCTTTTTGATGATGACAAATTTTACTTATGTGAGTTTTTGAAAACATGATTTTAATAAGGCTCCCCCTGAACACGAGCACTGCAAAAATTAATATGCTCCCCCTGAAAACGCGCACGGGTTATTTCAAAAGTTGATTTAAAAAACAAATACATATTATTCTCCCCCTTTTGTCATTAACAAAAAGTTGAGAGGTCCTGCAAGAGAAATCAATGATCAACATAATCCAAGTCAATGATTAACCAAAATGATAACCAAAATGATGCATAAAAACAGAGATAGTTATTACAGACGAAAAAGAAACATGAGAGTGAAATGTTTGGTCTTTTAATAAAACAGGAAACATCATCATCAGAAAGGATAGCCCGACTAGTCAAGGTCTGCATCCGGAGGTGTCGGCGGTATCCCAAAATGCATGCAGATATTCTTGACCATGATCTTGATGTCACTCATATCTTTCTCAAGCCTATCCATCCGAGAAGCCATCTGGGATGAAGAGGATTCCGGACGAGGACGGGAGGAACCAAGCTGAGATGACGGACGAGGTCTAGTATGCTCGATCCCCCTCGATGTGATCCTCTCCTCCGGTCTCGGAAGAGTACCCCCATCTATGAGCCGATCATCATCCTTGATATACGCAAAGTATATCCATCCACGTTTTCTCGTGCGAAGATACCTCATCGTCCGTAACGTCCCCTCGGTGACGAGGCTCCCCCTAGGAATCGGAACCCCATGGACCCCAGACAAATCAACTCCTGCTTTCTCAAAAATTTCAGTTAAGATTGATCCAAACGGCATTCCCGATTTTCTCTATCGATCAACTTTCGCGTAGCTCTTTTTGTGGAAAATTTGACCCTTTTCCACGAATCATTTTAGCACAATAGACGCGAAGTTGACTTGGTGATCCTTCCACACATGATAAATGATCTCCATATCGATATTCACAAGTCGAAGCTGAGCATTAACTTTAGGCATAAGACAACGAGTGATAGCATCGTGAAGCAAACGGATGTTTATCCCAAAGTCATTGTTTTCAAACCGCCCGGAATGAACATTTATAATGGCTTTGTCCGACAAAAAATCACGGACTTTGGACTCATGAACACCATAGCTTTCATCATCGGAGAAGTTGTCAATGACTTCATCCGGAGGAGCAAACTCTCCTTTACATCGAAAGCCCTCATTAGGGAGACCAAAATCTCCGAAAGTTTCGCCTCATCAAAGGATATATTGGTTTACCACGCACAAGAGAGTTAACTACAGCAAGTCCGTCGGCATCATAAGTGACAAAAAAATTTGCATAAAACTCTTTTACATAGTCCACATATATTGGTCGAGCAAGACTAACGAACCGATTTATCCCAAGCATATCGAAGAATTCTTCGATAGCAACACCAGCACAATTCAGAGATTCGAAATCAAAGTGGTGACTCGGAGTTACCTCTTCGTCGATAAGGATTTCGTTGAAAACTTTCATGGCTTGAGCATTCCGAAATGATGGATCGCCGGAAGCCGTGGAGGATGATTGGGAGGTTTCTCCTCTTCTCTTTTTTCCGGTTCTGGATGCCATGAAGATTGAATCGGTCGAAAAGTGAAGGTTTGATAGATGATCTTGAAGTTTAGGAAGATTTTGCAGGAACTTCGTCGTCGACGTCGCTAGGGATTGTAGGGAATGAAAAGGGGACGGTCGATATGGGTTTATATATGTTAGGGTCAACGATCGATTACGTACGTTATATCCCTTATGTAACGTACGTAGCGTAAAAACCTAAACTCTCTAGACTGAATCCTGCGTTTCGTTACGTACGTAATGTAACAACATGTAACGTACGTAAGGTCCTATTACGTACGTAATGGACCGCTCCTACCGTACGTAAGCAGGACCAAATGAATAGTCTTTTCCTTTCGATGATGTCCCTATTTAAATGACCATTTAATGTGACTATGATGAGTATGCAATATTTAAAAATGATCAGCATGTCCCATTCCCAAATTTATGCGAATAAAGTTGAAAGCTTCTTCGGGTAATGGTTTTGTAAAAATATCCGCCAATTGTTCATTAGTACCAACAAATTGGAGACGAACATTCCCGTTTTGGACATGGTCACAAATAAAATGGTGACGAATTTCGATGTGTTTTGTCCTACTATGCAAAATGGGGTTTTTACTTAAATTAATGACACTTGTATTGTCACAAAAAATAGGAGTATTCTTAAGTTCAATGCCATAATCAAGTAATTGATTTTTGATCCAGAGGACTTGTGCACATGCACTTCCCGCAGCCACATATTCTGCTTCAGCTGTGGAAGTAGCGACACTAGTCTGTTTCTTACTTCCCCATGAAATTAAACATGAACTCATAAAATGACAAGTTCCGGTGGTGCTTTTTCTATCAATTTTACATCCACCGAAATCGGCATCACTATATACAAAAAGTTGAAAATCAATGCTAGAAGGATACCATAGGCCCAAACCAGCAGTATATTTTAAATATCGAAAGATCCGTTTACATGCAATGAGATAAGATTCTTTAGGGTTTGCTTGAAAACGAGCACATAGACAAGTAACAAACATTATATCAGGTCTAGATGCAGTTAAGTAAAGTAAAGATCCGATCATACCTCGGTACTGTTTTTGGTCAACAGATTTACCTTTGTCATCTTTATCGAGTTTAAGAGTGGAAGACATAGGAGTGGATATTTCTTTGCAATCTTCCATCTTAAATTTCTTTAGAAGCTCATTGACGTACTTGGATTGGTGAATGAATATTCCGTCATTGAGTTGCTTAATTTGGAGTCCGAGAAAGTTTTTCAACTCTCCCATCATACTCATTTCGAACTCTCCCTTCATAAGATTTGAAAATTCTTTGGACAGAGTTTCGTTAGTTGCACCAAAGACAATATCGTCCACATAAATTTGACAAATTAACATATCATCACTTAAGACCTTAATGAATAGAGTATTATCAACATTACCTCTTTTATAACCATTTGAGATAAGAAAGGAGCTTAGACGATCATACCATGCTCTCGGAGCTTGTTTTAATCCATAGAGAGCTTTATGGAGCTTGTACACATGATTCGGATGATCATAGTCTTCAAAACCCGGTGGTTGCTTGACATACACTTCCTCCTGGATGATTCCATTTAGGAACGCACTTTTTACATCCATTTGATGGAGTTTGATCTTCTTGTATGCGGCAAAGGCACAGAGAAGACGAATAGCTTCAAGACGAGCAACAGGAGCGGACGTCTCTTCATAATCCAAGCCTTCTTCTTGATTATAACCTTGGGCGACCAATCTCGATTTATTTCTGATTGGGAGACCATCATCATCGGTTTTGATTTTATGAACCCATTTGGTGCCAATGATTGATTTGTCTACCGATGCTGGAACTAATTCCCAAACATTATTTCTTTCGAATTGGTTTAGCTCTTCTTGCATAGCAATAGCCCAATTCTCATCATTTATGGCCTCATCGATATTCTTTGGTTCTGTAAGAGAAATAAATGCAATATTGTTAATACAATCATTTATATTTGTCCTAGTTCGTACACCTTCATCGATTTTTCCGAGAATTTGTTCCATCGGATGGTCTTTCACATTTGCCCAATCTTTAGGAAGGTTGTAAGAATTTTCCTCCTGTTTGTCCGAGCTTACATCGAGCTTCTCCAACTCCTTTGATACTTCGGATACTTCGTTAGCTGGCACCATACCTGCATCATCATCAAAAACAACATTTCTCGGGGGTAAAACTGTATCATCGAATTTTACATGAATAGATTCTTCTACCGAACCTCTTCTACAATTAAATACATGATACGCTTTACTATTAGTCGAATAACCAAGAAATATGCCAATATCTGATTTTGAATCGAATTTACCCAAATTATCCTTACCATTGTTATGAATAAACACTTTACAACCAAATGGATGAAAATAAGATAAATTGGGCTTTTTACCTTTAAAAATCTCATAAGGAGTCATCATTTTGTTCCTCCTGAGATGGACACGATTAATAACATAACAAGCAGTGTTAACGGCTTCGGCCCAAAAGTATTTAGGAAGACCATACTCATTGAGCATTGTTCGGCTCATTTCTTCTAGAGAGCGATTCTTCCTCTCGACAACTCCATTTTGTTGAGGTGTCCGAGGTGCCGAAAAGTTGTGCCCAATACCATATTTATCGCACCAATCTTCAAAGAGATTAGAATCAAATTCTCCACCATGATCGGTTCTAATGGCGATAACTGGTAATTCTTTTTCCTTCTGGGTAACCTTACACCACTTAACAAACTCGTTAAAAGCATCATCTTTATTGGCTAAGAATTTTACCAAGTAAATCTTGAAAAATCATCGACAATGACTAAAGTATAAAGTTTACCTGTTAGACTGGCATGTCGAGATGGACCAATTAAATCCATATGAATTAATTCAAGAATGCGACTAGTGGAAATTTCAATTTTTGGTTTAAACGAGCCTCTTGCATGTTTACCTTTAATACAGGCCTCACATATGTGGTATTTTTCTAAAATTCAATTTTGGTAGACCACGAACAATATCATTTTTGGCCAATTTTGAAAGAAGTGGTAAAGAGGCATGTCCCAATTTTCGGTGCCAAACAACGGCATTTTCATCGTACGAAAGTAGACATTTTTCGTTAAACGAAGATTCATCTTGAAGATCAACAATGTAAATATTTCCATAACGCAATCCAATAAAAACGATTTGGTCTTTTCTCATTGCCGTGCAATGCGTAATTTCAAAAATTAATTTAAGACCGGTGTCACATAGTTGGGAAACACTTAGGAGATTATGGCAAAGTCCATCAACAAATAGAATATTTTCAATAGTAGGTAAATGTTTCTTACCAATTTTACCTGTCCCTTTTATTTGGCCCTTTTTATTATCGCCAAAGGTAACACAGCCACGATCTTCCTTTTTCATTTCGTGAAGAGATGTTCATTTCCACTCATGTGATTTGAACATCCACTATCAACATACCATTTATTTGATAATGTTGTCTTCCTTGCTTGTACCTACAAAAACCATTTTCTTCCGTTTTATAGGTACCCAGACTAATTTGGGTCCTGAGGAGTTAGATACAAAAACTTGATTTTTAACAACGGTCCCTTTTGGTACCCAAATTTGCTTAACCCTTATAGTACGTCTAGAGTTTCGACAGTAGGTTTCGGTATGTCCAGGTTTTAAACATTTTGGACATGATGGAATTCCCGTTTTTAAAGTGTCCGAATCTTTTGTGGTAACTTCTAAGGACTTTTTCATTGGAAATGAATTATACCCAAGTCCTTGTTTTGAAAGAGAAAATTTTTGACCAAATAATAGTTTCTCAAATTTGTCATTACCACATGAAAATTTTCTAACATAGAGTTTTAACTCTTTCTGAGTTTTGAGCAATTCATCTCTCAGAATTTTCTTGGTTTCCAAGCAATTCGTATGATCAATCGAAACTTCCTTGTTTTTCAATAATTTTGCATTTTCAGTTTCAAGAAGTTTTATTTTCTTTTTCAAATCTTTATTGCTATTGCAAGCCTTTTCGTATTCATTATTTAGGGATTCAAAAGCATCAAGTAGTTCTTCATGAGAATCACTAACCTCGACTTCTTCGTCACTATCTTCGAATGCGCGGGCCATGTTGGAAAGTAAAACGCAGCGGAAGCGAAGTTTGGGAAAATATGATTATAGCGTTTTACGCATCTACGAGCATTAGATCTATTTAGGCATGCTAATTAATTAATTACTAAGACTAACAAGCAATTTAAATATTATTTATTATTTATTAATTAAATATGTTGATTAATTAAAATATCCTAATCTAGATCCAAGATCATAGGATATTACCTTTTGAAGCGGTTGGTTATTTCCTTCTTGATCGCCTTGTATCTCTACCTTCAGATCTTCTAGAGTATGATCCGCCTTGAACCGGATGTTGTGTGAGCAACGAGCTACCGGAACTTGCTTGGACACCTTATGGATCGGCCGAATCTACCTTGCCTCACAACTCTCGATTTTTATTTTCTTCAAGTAATTCCGATATGTAGCAAGAATTAAAGTGTTATCTCAATTGTGGAATCAAAGACACAAGTCAAGATCCACAATTAAACACTTAGAAGAAAAATCGAAATTTCTTGTGCAAGTATGTGATAAAATCGGCCAACACCATAATGTCCTATTTATAGGCTCTTGGACTACTACTAGGGATCTAAAGGAGGATTATGGAAGGACTCCCAATTAATTCATCTTACCTTATTAGGACTCTTCCTAATATATGATGAATCAATTAATATCAACTTAGTCCACTAAAAAGTTGATATTGCACTTCCTACCAAAATCCCAAATTACGAAATTGGGCTCCTTATTAAATATATTATTTCCCGTGTTTAAGATATCGAATGTCCATTAATTAATTATAAGCTACTGACAACTTTAATTAATTAATATCTTATCCAAGAGTAGTACCACTCGAACCTTATTATTATATCGGAATTAAATCCACCTGCAGGGTTTAATATAATAATCATTTTCGAGCTCCTCAAGGGGACATCATCAACCCGCACGAGTCGGGACACGATTTCTAGTAATAATAATAATTGTCGTATAAACAATATTATTGCCCAAGATACGAGGCTTATTGAGTCGATCATTTTGACTCTCACCTATGGTAAATCAAAGCAATAATTATTATAAATACACAATTAAATATTATATACTTAGAATTAAGAAATAATAATTATCCGAGATTTAGTTCTTCTTACAATCGATGAAGACACTATCTCACCTCGATCCTGTTCAACGTATGCAAATACGCTAATGTATGCTAATAGTCAAGACCAACTATTCTCAAGCACACACTACAACCCTTTATATAATTTGTCTAATAATTATATAGGTTGTGAACTATTATATTATTTTATAAGGCACCGATAATGTGATCTTCCGTGTGACACCAACACACCACATTATCTACAATATAAAATAATTAGACATTTCATTTGCATAACCTTAACGTGAATTAATATGCAAAACATGTGATTAAATATAATTAATATCCTCATAGGTAGTAATAGGGAAATTAGGTAATACAAGCATAAAGTATGCTTTGCAGTATACAATCCTAACAATCTCCCACTTATACTCAAAGCATGCTTTTAAGTATACTACTCTATTACATAGTCTCTCATTTCTCCCACTTATACTCAAAGCAATGCTGCCATACACCGTAATCTCATTCCTTCCACATGCCTTTCAAAAACTTTTGAAGGTAGGCCTTTCGTGAAAGGGTCAGCAAGATTATCTTCCGATGCAACCCTGGATACAACTACGTCTCCTTCCTTTACGAAGTGTCGTATGATGTGGTACTTGCGGTTGATATGTTTACTTGCCTGATGGGCTCGTGGTTCCCTCGAATTTGCGACTGCACCAGTATTATCACAATAGAGTGTAATACCCTCTGGCAAATCGGGAATCACATCTAAGTCCTGCAGGAAGTACTTGAGCCACACTGCCTCCTTGGTGTAACACCCCAAGTTATTCAGGGTATATTACAGCGCCGTGAGCCCCGCCGTGGGACCCACAAGGCTAAACATACGCGGAACTATAAACTTGACCGAGAAGGTCTACATACAATGGAAAGAAAGACGATACAAATGGTATTCAAAACCATAACCAATGAAACCATATACATCACTGCACAAATCAATACCTCGGCAACACAGGCCGGAACATCAAGGAAACTGAAATACAATACTCGAGTATTTAAAAATCCATTCCAGTACAACAACACTGAATGGAGGAATCCAAGAAAATAACCGGAGACATAACACAATATCACACTTGCCCATCATCTTCATGCCGACCCGGTACTCACCTGTCCACTCTCCTGGAACCTGAAATACATGAAACGTATTTCCCCCATAAAGGGGTTAGCCGTCGAATAGCTAGTGCAAGTATAACAATATGAAACATAATACTCCTCGACAATAAAGTAAATGTAATCCGTCAATTCATCAATATCCATCAATTCATCAATTTAAGACTAGTATTCCGGAATGACTAAAATCTCATGACGTATGTGAATGCCGTAGAAACGGTTCGTTCATATCATACGCCGTTACATGTAGGAATACCGTCAAAATGGTTCGTTCATTACATGCCAACATTATTTCATATGAATGCCGTAGAAACGGTTCGTTCATATCAACCATGGAATCGCACCAGAGGCTACGAAACCCTCAGAGGACCATAGGCCCGTCCCGGAGTGGCTAGAAATAATCATACCATCAATATTTCATACTTTCAAAGTCGAGAACGTATAATCATAAATGTATACTTGCCTTTGAGACATCGAGAAATCGAACGGAGGAAAGGTATGAGTTCGGTAGGTCCGAGAACGCGCTTCCGGCACCTAAACGATTCGCAAGGAATATGACAATTAATTATCCATACTCAAATTACACGAAGAGACTCCCGAAACTCGTCTACGATTCAAGAAAATATACGAGTGGATAACTAAAGGTTGGGAAATCGCCCAAACTCTCACAAGTCCGAAAACGGCACAATCTAACCCGTAAAATCGGAAGAAAACACTCATACGGTATAGATATATATCAAAATCTCAAGGTTCTCAAGCTTCAATCGGACAAAACGGACGAATCTACGAAAACCCCCAAAATCCAACACAAAATTCAAAGTGTTCTTGAATAATCTTTCAATAATCCGGTGAATACTCAAACATGTCCATAATCACGCATATATCACACCATACACCATGATTTAATCATCCAAAACGTCAATACCCACACAAAATCGAGAAGTCAAGATGTCGAAGAAATTACCTCTTGAATATCCAAGCTCTATGATCCAAGGAACACGCGTTAGATCGATTATCCGGCTTCCCGATCGAAAGGAGATGAAGAAAATCAAACACTCAAATGATTTGTGAAGGAAATCCCTCCTCAAGCTCTCTCTCGGTTGTAGGTGAAGAAATGGGGAAGAAATGAGCCGAAATGCTCAAAAAAAAACAATTATAGGGGTTGACTACCTGCCGGACACGGCCCGTGCCGATCGGCACGGTCGTGGCGCGCAATCGCCGACAGGGACTCGACCGTGTCTGCTTGACACGGTCGCGCGCGAGGGCTGCCGATAGTGACCCGTCCGACGGCCGACTTCGGCATGACTCGACCGTGTCCCGGAACACGGCCGGGCGTCCGCGATCGATTCGCTTATCCGGAAGAGTTCGACTCGGCCGTGCCCGAGCGACACGGTCGGGTCTGTGGCGAAACTCGGCATTTCCGGACGAGTACGGCACGGGCCGTGTCGGACGACACGGCCGAGTTCGGTCGGCAGTGATCGGCCAATAACTGAGAAATGAGCGGGGGAGTTAAAACGACCATAACTCTCTCGTCTGGACTCCGATTGACTCACCGTTTGAACCATTGGAAAGATAACTCGATGATCTATAATATTGCAAAGATTCAGAATTTTTGGAGTTTCCAAGAATTTATGGTGATTTAACAAAGTCGAACTCATACGTGGAAAAGTTGCTAAAGAACACGGAATTCAACAGAACGATACCGAAACGAACTCGGATGACAAAAAGTGTAGAATTAATCATTCTCAGGATGACGAAACGGTCCCAATCAAGTCGTCAAAAT
Organism: Orobanche coerulescens; assembly: GCA_033398695.1. Taxonomy (NCBI): domain Eukaryota; kingdom Viridiplantae; phylum Streptophyta; class Magnoliopsida; order Lamiales; family Orobanchaceae; genus Orobanche; species Orobanche coerulescens. The sequence goes on from CM065811.1 coordinate 172,227,079, forward strand.
AGACTTCCGCCAAAAATAGAAAATTTCCGGGGATCAAAATTACGGGTATTACATTCTACCCTCCTTAAAAGAAGTTTCGTCCCGAAACTTAAAACAGGTAGGGAGAAGAAATATTTCGCCAGGAAAAACTCAACGAGATACACAAGAACCGAAACTTACGCCCAAACGGCGAATCATCAATATAGAACACCACAATACATTACCTGAAGGCAAACCAAACCAATGCCGAAAAAGATACGAATTCACAATGCCCGAAGGCTCCAACGGGAATACCGATACATCACAATGGCCTGAAAGCCGAACAACCCAAAGCTGTAAATCATCACAATACAGATCTCAAAGGAGCAAACCTGACTGTCGGACATACCCCTCGGCGTATGAACAACCAGTCGCAAATCGTCGGACATATCCAATACAACATGGACTACGAACGATCAATCAATAAAGCTCAAGAGGGACATCACAGTACGCCCGATCCGGAAATGTGTCCGTGCAAATGTCCACCCCGTATACGGAATCCAGAATATACGTGTGACAATGTACATAATTAGCCTCAAGAACTACGTCTCGTGTGCACGGTCCAATACGGAAATATCCACGCATGACCATCGAGTGCCTGGCTAAAAATCCTACACATAACCAATCGGCACGCAGACATGATTCCGGATATGCCACGATACAACATGACAACGAAACTCAAGGGATAAAACATCCAATATGGATCATACGACTCACCAAGTGAACGATGACACACGAATAATGAAAGATCGACACGACCAACGATATTCAAAACAACCATCCTGGGATCAGAATTCCCTAAGGACCGATTAACACGAGCAACGATCACAACACAACAGTTCGGGAAATCCTCAACTCTCAACGATCACAAAATTACCGAGTTCACAAGAATAATAGTGTGCTGCCTTGAGTCGGCCAACACGGCAATAATAATTCAACGGATGGAACTATCCTCAACAGTCCCAATTCAATGCTTCGATTACCGTAGAATGGCCAATCGATAACAACGATACAACGGATGAGAGTATCTTCGACAACGGATGGTAATCATCTTCGATAATCCCAATTCAATACCTCGATTACCTTAGAACGGTCAATCGAAAATCAATGATACGATAGAATAGATGTCCCGGTGTCTTAAACCGACCACCGAAACGGAGATGACAAAAGGATATATCAAACGTCCCCAATCGGTTAACGCAACATCATAGCAACAGTTCCAATTCGACGACAAAGATTCAACGCTGTCTCAGAACGACATTAATCGCGAACAATAATAATCGATACATCGATACCGCGAACCGGCTATCGATAGCAACTTTACCAACAAGTATCGTAATGCCTTGAACCGGCCATTTACAAACAACAGTAACATTTGGCATAATTTGCCGACGGCGTCGTGTCAACCAATCCCTTGATATCAATACAATCATAAAGAGGCCAAGTCTCAAAATGATACACACAATTGTACGCCTACACGATAACATTAGTCTCATTGATTAGTACGAGTATAAAACTTGTCTCGATATCATTACAACGTACTGTTACCAATTCAGTTGATTTCGTCTTACGAATTCCCTCAGTCTCGACCAAGTTAATCTACGAACCCTTCAACCTTAACCGCAACACAACAGTCATAATTCACGATCAAACATCATACCTTATTGTAAAACGAAGGATTGATAATCAACCGGTTCGATGACGACCAATATCAATACCACCAAACCACGAACTCAATCGTTTTACCATATCTCGACTAATCACAGTCTGAACAATCCAACTCAGACACTTACAAATCCTGTCCACAATACGAGTCTAAATATGATGATCATATCAGCAACCAATTCGGACCAATAATAAGGGTCTAAATGTTCCAAACTCAATTCTTAAATACGAATTGACAAGGTTCCCTTCTCGTAAATCCATCGTTAAAATTTACTTATGACCGTCATCAATTCGAATCATCCGACTGGTTCAAAACAATAGATAATCATATTAAAAAGGTTATCAAACAATCCAATCATTCGATTTGAATATTTGCTCCATACGTATGGGCTTCCAAATTCAGAGATGAATAATAGTCTCATTAAACTCATAATCACATTCGTATTCCTATACGAATATTATTTCCAACACATAGTTTAGCTCTAGATATGAATATTCCATATTCATTTTCAAAACATCAACACTTCTAAAAAAAAAAAATTTTATCACCTCGTATAATTCAAGAGTTCTTCAAGAACATGAAATATCCGAAATCACGTTCAGAACAACATATCCGAGGTATATATCTCCATGTTACCATTTTCTTCATCATGTCATTCATACAATCTCAAGAATCGCAACAAAACCCTTATCACCATATGAAGAAGATCTCAATGATCATATCAACATCCGAAATCTCTTATTACAATTCCAATAAATCTCGTATAACATTATCACATGATACCATAATTGTAACACCCTGCATCCTCCCGAATATTACACGCCGTAAACCCTTCTCACAAGGATTTACTGTGCTAAGCACCATTTCCACGTCATTCCAAAATGCCAAAAGACCGATGACGGTAATATTTTTCAAATACTAAAAAAATCATTTTCCAAATACCGTCAAAACGATCAAGGTTAAAATGCCAAAACTCGCTTTAGGGAATCGGTTTTACAAAATAAAATTTCATTGGCAAAAATACCAAAATCCATTTCAAAAATACTCACGCAATGGATAAAAGTACAACCCAATTTATGCATTTTCATTGAAATAAGACGAACATCAAAATACACGATTCCCAACATACTCCCTCCCAAGTAGTAATCCAAAAAGAAAAAATGAGCCACTATCAAAGGGATATGAGGATTACCTTGTATGGACGAACCACGAAGAAAGAATAATTGAACTCCATTCCAAGAATCATTAAATCATCATAGTCATCATATGGCCTCAAGAACATCAAGATCTCTATGATTCCATAATCATAATCAACATATTCAAAGCATATCATTATCTTCCTTCAACATAAACCTCATAGAATATGGATAACACAAGAAATCACTTCAAGAATCAACAATAGTTCCATAACCAAGCTCTAATTCCATGATTCCAAGCTCACAATCATGTTAAAAGTGTTTAGAACACTCTTAAAAGTGAAGAGGGACGAGTTTTGGAGAGAAATATCTCAAAGGATCGTGAGAGAAATGAAAGGCAACACTTCAATATATAAATTGCACTCTCATTACGCACGTATGTTTCCTTTCTTAACGTACGTAACAACTTTAACGCACGTAATCCAATATCCATAACGCACGTAACCAACTCAATCGCCTCATTCCGCGTACCCATTACGTACGTAACCCATACCATATAACGTACGTAATATACCAGTTGACTTGCTACAGTACAATGGTTGTGTTACGTACGTAACACGTCCTGTATAACGTACGTAACACGTACGTTGACTCACCTGTCAACATCCTCCGCCGAAAGTTGCCGAAACAGGGTCCCACCTGCCGACCAGGACTCGGTTCTGTCCGATGCCTTCGTTACGTACGTAATACCTTAGTCTTAACGTACGTAACCATGTCAATCTTACGTACGTAATCTCACCTTATTAACGTACGTAATAATTCCATACTTAGCCAATTTCAACAATTCCTGTCCAAAGTCATGACATACCAAATACGAGCATACGGCAAAATCAATACATATACTCAATTCAATAACATTGTCATACGTTCACAACGTCCTCGAGCATAATTAACCATCCACGATATCCAATATATAAACGAAAAAAATATATCCGAAAAATCGGGGTATTACACTCTACCCCTTAAAAAAATAAGTTTCGCCTCGAAACTTACAATCACTAAATAAACAACATTTCAACGGGAATTCAATTTCACCAAGAATTATCGAATAATTCGAACAACATACTTACAAGTCTGCGAAGTCGAAGATCTCCCGTGATACTAGCATGCGACTCCTAAACAAAGTCTCAACATAATATCGATACACACCATTATCGCCATTAGCAACTTAACAAAATCTCAAGGAAGAGTTCACGTCCGTGACCACGGCCACGATTCTTCCTACTTTCAGCCAACATTCTGAAAGGCACACACGTGCGTAAGTATAATCCGAATCGCACATTCTCGAAGTGACCAATTCCCAAGAATACCAAGCTATAAACGAAACGATTAAGAAAAATACGAGAAGAGTGAGAGGACTTACAAGTACCGGTCGCACTGTGATGATGGCAGAGTAGTGATACTGTGGGCAAATGCCGACTCAATCGACCCAAAAGACCGACAGCCTAGGTATCCATAAACCTAAGCTCTGATACCATATTCTGTAACACCCCCAAGTTATTCAGGGTATATTACAGCGCCGTGAGCCCCGCCGTGGGACCCACAAGGCTAAACATACGCGGAACTATAAACTTGAGCGAGAAGGTCTACATACAATGGAAAGAAAGACGATACAAATGGTATTCAAAACCATAACCAATGAAACCATATACATCACTGCACAAATCAATACCTCGGCAACACAGGCCGGAACATCAAGGAAACTGAAATACAATACTCGAGTATTTAAAAATCCATTCCAGTACAACAACACTGAATGGAGGAATCCAAGAAAATAACCGGAGACATAACATAGTATCACACTTGCCCATCATCTTCATGCCGACCCGGTACTCACCTGTCCGCTCTCCTGGAACCTGAAATACATGAAACGTATTTCCCCCATAAAGGGGTTAGCCGTCGAATAGCTAGTGCAAGTATAACAATATGAAACATAATACTCCTCGACAATAAAGTAAATGTAATCCGTCAATTCATCAATATCCGTCAATTCATCAATTTAAGACTAGTATTCTGGAATGACTAAAATCTCATGACGTATGTGAATGCCGTAGAAACGGTTCGTTCATATCATACGCCGTTACATGTAGGAATGCCGTCAAAACGGTTCGTTCATTACATGCCAACATTATTTCATATGAATGCCGTAGAAACGGTTCTTCATATCAACCATGGAATCGCACTGCAGGCTACGAAACCCTCGAGAGGACCATAGGCCCGTCCCGGAGTGGCTAGAAATAATCATACCATCAATATTTCATACTTTCAAAGTCGAGAACGTACAATCATAAATGTATACTTGCCTTTGAGACATCGAGAAATCGAACGGAGGAAAGGTATGAGTTCGGTAGGTCCGAGAACGCGCTTCCGGCACCTAAACGATTCGCAAGGAATATGACAATTAATTATCCATACTCAAATTACACGAAGAGACTCCCGAAACTCGTCTACGATTCAAGAAAATATACGAGTGGATAACTAAAGGTTGGGAAATCGCCCAAACTCTCACAAGTCCGAAAACGGCACAATCTAACCCGTAAAATCGGAAGAAAACACTCATACGGTATAAATATATATCAAAATCTCAAGGTTCTCAAGCTTCAATCGGACAAAACGGACGAATCTACGAAAACCCCCCAAAATCCAACACAAAATTCAAAGTGTTCTTGAATAATCTTTCAATAATCCGGTGAATACTCAAACATGTCCATAATCACGCATATATCACACCATACACCATGATTTAATCATCCAAAACGTCAATACCCACACAAAATCGAGAAGTCAAGATGTCGAAGAAATTACCTCTTGAATATCCAAGCTCTATGATCCAAGGAACACGCGTTAGATCGATTATCCGGGCTTCCCGATCGAAAGGAGATGAAGAAAATCAAACACTCAAATGATTTGTGAAGGAAATCCCTCCCTCAATCTCTCTCTCTCGGTTGTAGGTGAAGAAATGGGGAAGAAATGAGCTGAAATGCTCAAAAGATACAATTATAGGGGTTGACTACCTGCCGGACACGGCCCGTGCCGATCGGGCACGGCCGTGGCGCGCAATCGCCGACAGGACTCGACCGTGTCCCGCTTGACACGGCCGCGCGCGAGGGCTGCCGATAGTGACCCGTCCGACAGACTTCGGCATGACTCGACCGTGTCCTGGAACACGGCCGGGCGTCTGCGATCGGTTGTAGCTTATCTGGAAGAGTTCGACTCGCCGTGCTGCATTTACACGGTCGGGTCCTGTGGCGTAAACTTCGCATTTCCGGACGAGTACGGCACGGCCGTGTCGGACGACACGGCCGAGTTCGGTCGGCAGTGATCGGCCAATAACTGAGAAATGAGCGGGGGAGTTAAAACGACCATAACTCTCTCGTCCGAACTCCGATTGACTCACAGTTTGAACCATTGGAAAGCTAACTCGATGATCTATAATATTGCAAAGATTCAGAATTTTTGGAGTTTCCAAGAATTTATGGTGATTTAACAAAGTCGAACTCATACGTGGAAAAGTCGCTAAAGAACACGGAATTCAATGAGCGATACCGAAACGAACTCGGATGACAAAAAGTGTAGAATTAATCATTCTCAGGATGACGAAACGGTCCCAAGCAAGTCGTCAAAATAGACTTCCGCCAAAAATAGAAAATTTTCGGGGATCAAAATTACGGGTATTACACTTGGCTGCCTCAGAGGCTGCCACGTACTCGGCTTCCATGGTAGAGTCCGAGATGCATTTCTGCTTCACACTCCTCCAACTAATGGCTCCATCTCCCAGGCTAAACACATAACCCGAAGTAGACTTGGACTTTTCTTTGTCCAATGAAAAATCTGAGTCAGTGTAACCCACCGGAAACAGGTCGTCTGATTGATATACAAGCATGTACTCCCTAGTCCTTCTCAGGTACTTGAGTATGTGCTTGACAGCAATCCAGTGTCCTGGTCCTGGGTCCGACTGATATCTAGCATCCATGCCCACGGCATGACAGATATCTCGTCTAGTGCAAAGCATAGCATACATGAGACTTCCCACAGCGGATGCATAAGGGACCATCTTCATGTCATCTATCTCCTTTTGTGTCTTAGGAGACATGTTCTTAGATAGTTGAATTCCATGTCTGTAAGGTAGAAAACCTTTCTTGGAATTCTCCATGCTAAACCGCTTCAGCACTGTATCGATATAGGATGCCTGGGATAAGCACAACATCCTCTTCTTCCTATCACGAAAGATCTTGATTCCAAGGATGTGTCCCGCTTCTCCTAGATCCTTCATATCGAACTGCTCAGATAGCCATACCCGTACGTCCGACAATTCCTTCACGTTGTTTCCAATCAGAAGGATATCGTCTACATACAGTACAAGAAACACCAACACAACTCTCACTCGGACATTGGACGAATCCATATGACTGGACTACTTCGTCAAAACGAGTGTTCCAAGATCTAGATGCTTGCTTAAGTCCATAAATGGATTTCTTAAGTTTGCACACCAAGTGCTCTTCTCCTTTAGCAATGAATCCCTCTGCTTGGCGCATATAGATTTCCTTGTCTAGACTCCCATTCAAGAATGCAGTCTTGACATCCATCTGCCAAATCTCCAGATCCAAATGCGCAGCTATAGCTAAAAGAATCCGGATTGACTTAAGCATGGCTACCGGCGAAAAGGTTTCATCATAATCGATACCCTCTTTCTGAGTGTAACCTTTTGCAAAAAGCCTTGCTTTGAAGGTCTCAACCTTCCCGTCACGTCCTTTCTTTCGCTTGTAGACCCATTTACTCCCAATGGCTTGTACACCATCAAGTAGATCTACTAGCTCCCACACTTGATTGGAATCCATAGATCCCATTTCTGATTCCATTGCTTCTTGCCAGGAGTCAGCATCTTTATCTTGGATTGCCTCCTTATAGGTCCAGGGAACCGATTCATCTTCGTCTGGGATTGAGTCCGAAGACTTTCCCACGCCTATGAATCGTTCGGGCTGACGAACAACCCTCCCACTACGACGAGGCAAATCCTGAGTTGGTATAAAAGTTTCAGAATCGATACGTGGTGCAGTGTTAGTTGACGCTTGTACGATTGGTATAGTCGGAATCTCGCCCCTCAGCTCTTCCAGAATTATTTCGCTCATGGGCTTGTGACTAATCATATAATCCTCTTCCAGAAATCGGGCATTGGTGCTAACAATGACCTTCTGATCCTGGGGACTATAGAACAAGCCACTCTTCGTTCCCTTAGGGTATCCCACAAACACTCGTACTTCTGTGCGAGATGACAACTTATCAGCTTCCTTATTCAGCACATGTGCTGGAGTACCCCAAATCCGAACATGTCCTACACTGGGCTTACGCCCACTCCACAATTCTGTGGGTGTTTTTGGAACTGATTTCGAAGGCACCAGGTTTAGAATGTACGCCACTGTTTCTAAGGCGTATCCCCAAAACGAAATAGGTAAATATGAATAACTCATCATTGATCTAACCATTTCCAAAAGAGTCCTATTCCTTCTTTTAGCCACTCCATTTTGTTGTGGAGTTCCCGGCGCGGTGAGCTGGGACGAAATCCCCTCATTCGCCAAGAAATCCAAAAACTCTCCACTAAGGTATTCGCCACCACGATCAGATCGTAGTGACTTGATACTCTTCCCATGACGCTTCTCCGTTTCAGCCTTGAAGTCTCTGAACTTGTCAAAAGCTTCAGACTTACGTCGCATCAAAAAGATGTATCCATATCTCGAATAATCATCTATGAATGTGATGAAATATTCGAAACCTCCCCTCGCCTGGATATTCATCGACCACATACATCCGTATGAACCAATTCTAACACATCCCGAGCACGGTTTCCCTTGGTTTTAAAACCCTTTGGTCATCTTACCTTCCAGCAGGATTCACAAATTGGAAATGACTCAACTTGGAGATCATCCAATGGGCCATCATCTACCAATCTTTGAATCCTTCTAAGGTTTACATGTCCTAACCGTAAATGCCACAGATATGTTTGATTTATGCTTGAAGGTTCTTTTCTTTTTAGGTTTAGACAAAGAGTTAAGTGATTTATGCATAGGAGTTTGTGCGGATTAACAATATATAGTCCATCATTAAAAGTACTTCGCAAATATATTCACCGCTTCTTTTCTTAATAATGGCATCATCATCAAAAGAAATCGAATAACCATCGCATTTTAATTTAGAAACCGAAATTAAATTCATTCTAAAATCGTACTAATAATACATTATTGAGAACTAATAATTTATCATTAATCTTCAACCGCACGACTCCCACCGCAATGACCATAAGCCTGGAATAATCGCCTTGATTGATGGTAATCTCGCCCGCACTAAGCCGCTTGGTTACACGAAAACCATGCGAGTCAAAGCAAACATGATCGTGGAGCTGAATCAACTATCCACGAAGTGGAAGAACAAGCCGCCAAACATGTTTTGACTACTAGTGCACGAGACATACCTTTCTTAAGAGCACGGCACCGCTTTAAAATGTCCTTTCGACCGCACTTGTAGCACTTTCCCTTGGCTTTTGTTCGCCTCGGGGTGAGGAGCCTTGCTTTTCACCTTGAGGGTCGCCACTTGCTTCAGCCAACTCGCTTCTTCTTCTTTCCCCATTTGGGTTTGGAAGAAGTCGCACTGCTGCCGCAAGAATTTGATGATAACCTTGTTTGAAGAGACCTTCACAGATCAAGCTCTCGGAAGTTCCGCCAAACTATATGTCCTACGGTTCATATTGTAGTTGAGGCGGAACCGCTCAAAGCTTCTAGGTAAGTCGCCTAAGATAATATCGACTGCGTTTCCGCATCGATAGTAGCCCCAATATGCTCGATTGCTCAAATGAGACATCATTTTTAGAACATGATCCCTTACTAGAGTCCCTTGACATTTGGGTTGTCATCAATACCCTCATAGCATTTTGTTTAGCCGCCTGCTCGATGACCAAACATCTCGGTGAGACTTTTCATCATTTCCGCGGCCGAACCCATCGTCTGATGCTGATGCTGCAATACATTTGTCAGTGAAGCCAAAATGTAACAGCGAGCCATCTCATCAGACTTTTTCCATTTCTGGAATTCCGCCAACTCTTCGGGAGTGGCATCCGGTTCTGGTTCTAGAGGGCTCTCCTCGATTAAGACAAACTTATGCCCCTCAAAGGTGACAATGTCAAGATTTCTTTTCCAATCGGCAAAGTTAGTGCCATCTAGTTTATTTTCTTTGAGAATAACAGCTAGTGGATTGAAAGACATCTGAGAATAAAAATTAAAAACATCCATCACATAATGCATAGCAAAATATATCGAAAAAAACTTCAAAAACACAATATATATGCTAGCAACCAACACCTCAAAAAATCCGCACATGCAAGCCACGATCGTGTGGACGTTTACACATACATTTTTCAAGTAGAGTTTTACGTCTTTAATTTTACTATCTAGTCAAATTACGTTATGACAAGTAAAATTAATAGTTGGTTCCTCTTGGCCATGTATTAATTAACATAGACTCCGATGGGGAGCTTATTAATTAATACACCTAAGTGAACACCATAATTTAACATTCTTAAAATATTATCTTTTAAATAATAGTCCTACAGATGGAGAGGTCCTATCATAAAAATAATATTTACCTTATGTTATCGTTTTGAAATTTAAAACTAGTGAACCTATAATTAGCACATCCGATATGGAGGAAGACTCTAATGTCAACGTGCATGCTAATTACTTCACAATTTAAATTAATTATGGAGGCCAATTTGATTTTAATTAAAATAAAAATCAATTTAATCACTTAGTTATTTTAGCCTTAAGGTTTTTAATTTTCGCCCTAACATGCAAGGAAACATATCACGCATACATCCATACATGCCATACATCAAAACAATAAAAACCAAAATAAAGCATGGATAATTAAATTTATCCAATTATCATGGTCTTCTTCCTTGAGTTTGAATCCGAGAAAATCTTCGGCTCGATCTCTCCCACCAATCAAGCATCTCGCCGCTTTCTACGGCCGTGGATTTTCAAAATTAAATTTTTACTTTTATGCAAAATTAATTACATAAAAAAATTAATTTTAAATCCCGACTTCCCAATGGGACGCAACGAATGGCGGCCAAACGGACGACCAAAATCGACGCGGCCAACCAAATAACTGCCGGACCAGCCGCCATGGCATTGGCGGCCGCTTCGGCCTGCCTTTCAGCGACGACCTCTCGGCACTTCGCCGGCCCTGCTGCCGCGGCTCGCCAGCCTCCGTAGCCCCCTCTGCTTCTCTATATCTTCGTGATCCCGTCTTTTCCGAATTCGATTACAATTTTATACGAAATAAAATATATCGAAATTACATCAAGATTACACGAAAAATAAAAAAACACCTACAACTACCCGCGGATTTTCTCACGGGAAAAACCATTACATGCCTCAAAAACGGGCCAAACCAACAATTGCATAATTAATAAAAATAAATAAATAAATGCACCATTCATATAAACCATGATAATTGGATCATATCACCTGCAAGAACACATCTAGCAAAATATTCCAACATCAAAATATATGAATATTTAAATTGCTATCAATTAATCACTAAAATTAATTAAAGTAGCAAAAGCCTAAAAAACCTGTCTCCGATACCAATTGTTGGAAAGTAAAACGCAGCGGAAGCGAAGTTTGGGAAAATATGATTATAGCGTTTTACGCATCTACGAGCATTAGATCTATTTAGGCATGCTAATTAATTAATTACTAAGACTAACAAGCAATTTAAATATTATTTATTATTTATTAATTAAATATGTTGATTAATTAAAATATCCTAATCTAGATCCAAGATCATAGGATATTACCTTTTGAAGCGGTTGGTTATTTCCTTCTTGATCGCCTTGTATCTCTACCTTCAGATCTTCTAGAGTATGATCCGCCTTGAACCGGACGTTGTGTGGGCAACGAGCTACCGGAACTTGCTTGGACACCTTATGGATCGGCCGAATCTACCTTGCCTCACAACTCTCGATTTTTATTTTCTTCAAGTAATTCCGATATGTAGCAAGAATTAAAGTGTTATCTCAATTGTGGAATCAAAGACACAAGTCAAGATCCACAATTAAACACTTAGAAGAAAAATCGAAATTTCTTGTGCAAGTATGTGATAAAATCGGCCAACACCATAATGTCCTATTTATAGGCTCTTGGACTACTACTAGGGATCTAAAGGAGGATTATGGAAGGACTCCCAATTAATTCATCTTACCTTATTAGGACTCTTCCTAATATATGATGAATCAATTAATATCAACTTAGTCCACTAAAAAGTTGATATTGCACTTCCTACCAAAATCCCAAATTACGAAATTGGGCTCCTTATTAAATATATTATTTCCGTGTTTAAGATATCGAATGTCCATTAATTAATTATAAGCTACCATGACTTTAATTAATTAATATCTTATCCAAGAGTAGTACCACTCGAACCTTATTATTATATCGAATTAAATCCACCACAGGTTTAATATAATAATCATTTTCGAGCTCCTCAAGGGGACATCATCAACCCGCACGAGTCGGGACACGATTTCTAGTAATAATAATAATTGTCGTATAAACAATATTATTGCCCAAGATACGAGGCTTATTGAGTCGATCATTTTGACTCTCACCTATGGTAAATCAAAGCAATAATTATTATAAATACACAATTAAATATTATATACTTAGAATTAAGAAATAATAATTATCCGAGTTTTAGTTCTTCTTACAACAAGATGTAAGACACTATCTCACCTCGATCCTGTTCAACGTATGCAAATACGCTAATGTATGCTAATAGTCAAGACCAACTATTCTCAAGCACACACTACAACCCTTTATATAATTTGCCTAATAATTATATAGGTTGTGAACTATTATATTATTTTATAAGGCACCGATAATGTGATCTTCCGTGTGACACCAACACACCACATTATCTACAATATAAAATAATTAGACATTTCATTTGCATAACCTTAACGTGAATTAATATGCAAAACATGTGATTAAATATAATTAATATCCTCATAGGTAGTAATAGGGAAATTAGGTAATACAAGCATAAAGTATGCTTTGCAGTATATAATCCTAACAGGCCATTAGAGCAAGATTGGTTTGGACTTGTGGTTCATCATCCTCATCATCATCGCTCCATGTGGCGACATAAACTTCCTTCTTTTTGAACTTTTCATGAGGTGGTTTTGATGAATTTATTGGCAAGAAAGACGACAATCTTTCGCAAAATGGCCTGGAACGCCGCACCTTCGACAAGTGTTGTCGAACTTTTTGTTTTGAGGGAAGTGAGTCTTTTTGGATTCATCCCTTGATTCTTGCTTGATATCTCTCCGGCGCCTTTGAAGAAGATTTTTGAATTTCTTTATGTTTTTGGCATAAAAGGCGGTTTCTTCGTCCTCTTCTTCGATAGGTTCATCCTCTAGATCGCTTTCTTCTTTGGCTTTGAAAGCGATAGTCCTTTCTCTCTCCTTAGGTTTTGGTTTCGAACTTCGAGATTTGATGACAATCTCATAATTAATGAGAGATCCGATGAGAGCGCTGAATTTTATTGCATTGAGGTCTTTCGACTCCATGATAGCCGTAACGGTAGCGTCCCATTCTCTTGGTAGAGACCGAAGGATTTTCTTGGCTTTATCACTACTTGATATCGGTTTCCCGAATGAAGCTAGCCCATTTGTGATTGCCGAGAAACGGTCAAGCATAGTGGTAATGCTTTCTTCTTCTTTCATGGTGAAGAGTTCATAATCGTGAAGAAGCATATTGATTTTGGTTTCTTTAACTTGACTCGTACCTTCATGGGTGATCTCTAACATTTTCCAGATTTATTTTGCCGTCTCGCAGGAATAAATTCTATTGTGATCTTCTGGATTGAGAGCACAATAAAGCAATTGAGTGGCTTTACTGTTGAAGTGATCGTTCTTCCAGTCGGCATCGTCGTACTCTTCGAAACTTTTGAGAGAGCCATCCGTCTTCTTAGGAATGGTAGGTCCAAGGGCAATGACCTTCCATATTTCAATATCGTGAGCTCGGATGAAGATGGACATCTTCTTCTTCCATGTCATAAAGTTTGAACCATCGAAGAAGGGAGGGCGATTGAGAGCGTTGCCTTCAACGGAGGAGTGGATAAAGGCCATTTGGATCTTTTCTCTAGCGGGTGTTAATCCGGTGATAAAGAGACCGCTCTGATACCAATTGTTATATTGGTACCGCCACTAGAAGGGGGGTTGAATAGTGCGGATAAGAGTATTGTACTCTTTTCGTGCGGAAGCAAAAATATCGGAGTAATAAAAGTGCGGAAAAGAAAGAACACAAGGAATTGTTCGAGAGGTTCGGCTATTAACGAAGCCTACGTCCCCTACCTAGTTTTATCGACTAGGATTTTTCTTAGAACTTGGAATTGCACTTTCTAGTTTAGTGCCAACTTCTTACAACTTCTTGATTTCCGGGCTCAAGAACAACCTCACAAAAACACTCTTGTTTTTCTAGGTACAAGATAACCTATACACAAAATAAATGCGAGTAGGAACTCGACTTTTCACGATATATCGCTCTTAGATACAAGAATGAAGATTGGAAATTATAGAACAAATCTTCTCGTATCACAATCTAGAATAAGTATATCTCTCAAAATGTTTGCTTGATATTGCTTGAATATGCTAGTAGGCTCAGAATGCTTGTGTATCTTCATTCTCCATGAAGTTGGCTATTTATAGCCTTCTTGAGCTCAATTTCCCGTTGGAACAGTTTAAGTGGTTACGTACGTTAAATGCTGAAGGTTACGTACGTTATGAACGTTACGTACGTTATATGTTCCGAATAGCGGCCGTAACGAAAGTGAAGAAACTGTCCAGTGAGTTATGATAGAATGCGTTACGTACGTTATGAACCTCATGGTTACGTACGTAATATTCTGGTCAAAGATCCGTTGATTGAGACGACTTGTTGCAACGGCTAGTGGCTTTTCCAACGGTCAGAATAATTCAAGCATTACGTACGTTAGATAACTCTGGTAACATACGTTACCTGTACAGAAAAACTTACGAAAACAGTGAGTGTTACGTACGTTATAATAGATGAGTTACGTACGTTAACTGTACTAAAAATCTTGCAGACAACTGTGAAAGTTACGTACGTTAATGTGGTTTGTGTTACGTACGTTAACTGAAGAGAAAATATGTTTTAAGTAAATTTTGGTTTTAATAACACATCATCAAAATGATCGAAAAGATATTGTTCCAACATTACTTTCCTTTAGCTTTTCAACATTCTAATATATTTAGATTAACGTTAATACTTTGTTATTTGACCTGCAGCCCAAAATATCATATTAAATAAAATTAGTTGAGTATCGATTAATCTTCATACTTTATATGATTTGACCTCTTGAAGAGTTATCAATATTTTTTAAGCATTATTCATGCAAAATGAGATATGTAGCACAACTTGAAGTAAAAGTTTCCTAATGATCATGTCTTCTTATTACGAGACTACTCATGAATCCAAATATTTAGTGAAAATGGCGATATATGACAAACTTGGATATTCCTATGAGAATGATCTAAATATGGAGAGGCTTATACTTATATGATCATTCAGTTTTCGTCTCACGAGGTTTTACTGATGCGGCAAATGGATATTCCTATAAAAATAATTTATATATGTAGAGACTTATACTCATATGATCACTGAGTTTTTGTCCCACGAAGTTTTACTGAGGCGGCATACAATAATTATTTTAAGTGAACTAATTAAGTAACAATCCTATTTTTTTATTTGTGTTTTATGCAGTTATCTTTTTGTAAACAAAAAAAAGAACTAATGAACGAAAGAAAAAAAAGAAAAAGAAAAAATGAGCTTGTATTTCATTTATCTTTGCTAGTAATAGTGGTACTATCATAATATATTTTCGTGTAACATGACATCATCGTCAAAGGTTGACTTTCAAGATCATATGGGATTGATGTTGAGATTGAGATTGAGGCTCTTGGATGGATATGACCGATGTTTTTATGGGTTTGCCCCAAACAATCATTCGTTTTTGGATGGAAAATTTGAATTTTTCATAGCCTATAACAATACTCTTCCCTTGTTAAAACGACATAACAATGAAAATGCGACTTAAAGAGCAAATTAAAGCTTAATTTGGATGGAAATAGAGAGAGACAAATATAACTTAGAGATCGAGAGGTATGAGAAATGATTGAGGTCGGATAAGTATTTATATGTTCAAATTTTCATTTTTTTTTAATTCTACCTTTGGACCCACCAGGTCACGGGTCCGACCCTCGGTCCGAGTTGACAACGGGTTCAGTTAATCTGGACCTTTGGATTCCGACGACTATTCTTTTTAATCGTTAATTTCCAACGATTAAATTTCCAAAAGTAAAAAAAAAAAAAAATGAATCGACACGCCGGATCACGAGTCGACAAATCCGTGACCTAGGGTCAACCCATCTATACCTAGAATCCGAGATCTACCGCTGACCCGAATTCACGGTCGAACTTGGATCCGCCGGGTTCCGGGTGATTGGCCATGTCTAGGCATTGCCCCTAATGACCTAAATAAAAATCAGAGGACGACATGGCCCGCTCGCACACTGTCCTCACGTGTCCTGCACCCAAAACCCCAAATACCCTATGTTTGCTTCAAGCTTCAGTCCCTCGAGTCCTCTGATCCTCGCTCCTTATGTTCTCTTTTCCTCAAGATTCTCATATTTAATTTCTCATCACGAAATAAACAAATAATCAGAATCCCTACTAGGGATTCCCGTATTCATATAATAATTTTTATAAAAAAAATTAAAATTCAAACTTGCGGCATATGTACAAGAACGATGCAGCACATTAAAAGAAGCGGGTTTTGTATGAAGACTCAACGGTTGAATATTTTGAGATCATCGCACAAGGGATTGAAGCATGAGGTTTCGGACGCTGTTTCGGGATTGCGTTCGGCTGATTTTTCATCTCTGGCAGCAGAAAGATCGGTGATAAGTGATATCTCCAAAAGGGTGTGTTGAAATTTTTGTTTTGATTATTGTTTCCTTTTATTAGCTGATAATGCTTGCTTACTTCTTGTTTAAGAATGTCAGACACATTGTTAATCCATTTGGAAAGGGCTCGCCTTTTGGTTTATGTTTATCCAGAGTAATGTTTTATGCATACAAAGTGTTTGTGATTTTGCTTGTGTATAGGGATAATTGTCATTTAGTCCACTACTGCAAGATTATTCGCCTCAGTTTCCAAGAAAAAGAAAATCCTTGGTAAATAGTTTTTTGCTCACGTTATTGTACCTAAGCCCTAATTTTCTGACTAAAATACCCCTAGGGTTAATTTGATTATACTCAATTCTCATCTGATTATTTAATCCTTGCCTGATTATGATGCAAGGGTAATTTTGACTTTCATCTTTAAAAAGAACCGGGTTAATTATTTGTCATATATTCCCAAATTTCGTACTTTTGACTAGATCCCCTTAAATATATGGCGGATGGCGCTATTCGGTATAGCTTATGTATGTGAAGTTGATTCTTGCGCATAACTTGCATATTCATAATTAATGGATTACGAATTAGTTTCCTCAATGCAAATTTTTTCCCGTCATATGCTCACTCACTAGAATGTATCTCATCAATTAGCAATTTGACTGATAGTTCCCGAACTCTAATTGTTACTCAAAGTGTCTTGTGTTTTCCCAATTATATTTCGATGTGGTAATTTCTTTGATTTTTCCCTTACATAGTTTGAGCTTCATGGCAGATCACTTATCTCAGAGTGCGTTAAATCTTTAAATATTTCAATATGGAAAAGTGAATCGGAACAGTTGCTTGTGTAGATTAACATCACATATGTCCATAGTAAGAGGATGCATGCTAGCTAAAATTCTTTCTTAACTAGACAGTGATTCTGTCCTTTCTAGCTTGTCATCCAAATTTTCACTGTAAAGAGTGTAAGCATAGTTGTTTTGCCATGATCAAGTGAAAGTCGGTTGATTATGAAGAGTAGTGCTGTTAATGGACCCAGCTACCCGGTATCCGTCCGGCGGCCCAATTCGAAAATCTGTTCCCAATGGACCCCCCGATTCTTTGATGAGCCGGTCCCGGTCTTGAAACTGCCCAACCATTTCTTAATTGGAGTTGACGCAATATTAATAGTCCAACTCGAACAAATCTAAATCTTTAGTGTTGTTAATGGGCCGAGCTACCGGTATTCGTCCGGCGGACCGGCTCGAATACCTGGTCCGATGGATTGCCCAATTCTTTAATGAGTCTGTTCGGTCCTGACTTGTTACCCTGCTTCTTAACGGGCCGGTCACTACCCGAGTCGATACTCTACCGAGCCGGACTGGGTATAGTAATACCCGGCTCGGTCCGACTTGTTAGCAGCACTAATGAAGAGTAGTAGATACCTGTTTTTTTTCTTAGTAGCATGCAATTTACAGTTTTTCCTTTTAAGGGCGAAACGGGGTGGAATTGTTTATTTAGTATACTGTTAGTAATGATTTACGCCAGGCTACAGTGCTTATTACTTGCTTATTTGATACTGGAGCTAACATGTGTTTAATTCATGATGGTTTTTCTTTGTTTTGCAGGTTTCTCGTCAAGTTGGTGGTTAGTCGAATTTTTTTCCCCATTATTAGCGATTATATGACAGAAGGGAAGATGGGATTTTATTTTGCAGTGCAGGTTTAGATCATATGGGGTGGAGTTTAATAACAAATACTAGTAAAAGTTTTTCTCCAACAGACAAAAAGTGGGATTATTAGGTATTTACCAAGAGGCTGCGCTTCCCGGCGTCAGTGCCTGCCGGCCGCCGCTCAGATGGAGGAACCGCTGCCGTCGCCGTCGTGGGCCTTCTCCGGCGGCGCTGCAAGGTCCTCCGTGGGGCCGGGGGAAGACCCGATGCTTTCAAGGGCACCTACCGTCTTCATTAACACTTGAGCCTTGCCAGTTAGTTTGTCGTAGGTGACGGGATCCGCCAGGATATGTTTGCACAAATCCAGAGCACCATCGACCATATCGGGCTCTTCTGCTTCTTGGCCGGGGCGGCCGGAGCTGGGGCCGGGGCGGCCAGAGCAGGCGAGTTCACGCTGTCCAAAGAAACCTGCATCGTCGTAGCGTCCGGAGTCGGAGGCTCATCATATCCTGGCGATGGTGCTCTGGATTTGTTCAAACATATCCTGGCGGAGGGATCCGTCACCTACGGCAAACTAACTGCCAAGGCTCAAGTGTTAATGAAGAAGGTAGGTGTCCTTGAAAGCATCGGGTCTTCCCCCGGCCCCGCGAAGGACCTTGCAGCGCCGCCGGAGAAGGCATCCGACGGCGACGGCAGCGACTCCTCCATCTGAGCGGCGGCCGGCAGATACTGAAGCCGGAAGCACAACCTCTTGGTAAATACCTAATAATCCCACTTTTTGTATGTTGGAGAAAAACTTTTACTAGTATTTGTTATCAAACTCCACCCATGTCAATTATGGGATATCCAGAAATAAAAAAAAAATACAATACACAACTGCTCCAGACTACCAGTCCATCGAGTACCACAGCCTCAAGAACACTTTTTCTTTCTGCACAAGACCTTACTATAGAAGAGTATTATTCCTCCTCCTCCTGCTGATCAATTCAAGCATCAACTTTCAATACTCTGCAAGTTTCATCTTCTCCACAAGGGTAAGAATCCCATGTCATTTCAATAACCAAATATGGTAATCTCTTACTGGCAAGTGAACAACAGAGAAGAACTGTCATATAATTTTTCTCTGAGTTGTGGTTGACTTTTGAGGATTACAAATTTGAACTTAATTACTGTTTAAAAAAAAATCATACCAGAAAAGTTACTTATTCAAGGAATATTTTTCCTTCGAGTGAGAGCATGAAATAGTAGAAACC
This sequence comes from Orobanche coerulescens, assembly GCA_033398695.1. Lineage (NCBI taxonomy): Eukaryota > Viridiplantae > Streptophyta > Magnoliopsida > Lamiales > Orobanchaceae > Orobanche > Orobanche coerulescens. Next base: position 172,246,892 of record CM065811.1, read on the forward strand.
AGAGTCTTGCATTTCAGTTTAACTAAATCATCATAGGCTTACTTATCGGCCAATACTTGAGACAGGGAAGGGATATATCCCAAACACTAAAAATCCAAAACAAATATTATTTATGACGGTAAGAATATAAAACAATTAAGAAAGGGAAGAAAAAATTAACAAGATAAATAAAAACTTATATAGGAAAAAAATATATAAATCAGAAGAAAATTTTAAAGGAAATATTCCGAGAGGCATCAGATCTTCCTATTCAGATAGAGTGTCATCGTGCCCAGATTACATTGACTGAGCATTCCACTCTGAAGAGTACATCAGTTGCCTCTATTCACTCATAAAAGTTGATTTGAAACATAGATCTATATATATATAGACAGAGAGAGATGCGTACCATTTTGTATGTAGAATGCAGAAGAAGGAAATCCCTGCACTGTTAGAAGAGATAAATACTCCTCTTCGGTTAGCGCATTTGCGAGCTTGTGGACAATCTCGGACACGCCATATGAGCTTTGGCGGGGAGGAGCCCAATAGGAGGCTACGGGAACGAAGGGCAACCACTCGGGTCTGGATCTATGGATGATGATATTGTAGATGTAGTCCTCAATCCTCTCCACCGCCTTTGCCTCCACCTCCGACGTCATGATCTCCGCGTATGAGCTACCTTTCGGCTGAATGGAGAAGCAGCGAACGATTTTTGGCTTCGCGGCGGAGAAAACGTAGGAAGGGAAGGCGGTGGTTCGGATTAGGGTTTGACAGAGGGAAATAGCCATCATTATTAAGCTAAGCAGGCTATAAATATCTAGGGCGGGTGGTAATATATATATAGGGAGCAGCAAGGGGGTGAAATTTCAGCAAGAGGCTTGGTTTGTAATTTACAGGTAATCAACTAGGGCTGACGTCGATCGTTGTGCCGACCTCGAGACAATGGGGCTTTTATTTCCTTTTCTTTAGCCCAATATGAGGTTTGGCCCAGTCTTAGCTTGATGTATCCATGTCCGCACCGATAAAGGGGGCCAACTCAGGCCCAAGTCTTAAATTTTTGGGTAATAGGGGAACAATTTTCTCCAAGATCTCACGAGTCATTCCGATTCATCACCGTCATCTTCACGAACGGCGATTACGACGAACACACGAATATGGCGATCAGAAGCCTTTTGCCCATCCGCTTCTTAAAGAACACCGTCCATCGTGGCCTCGAGGGCTACCACGCCAAGTACATCCAGACAAGCTCCGTTCAACCTCTATATCATGTCTGCTTCGGTGGGATGATCTTCTCCTACCTCGTTGGGTTGCCCGAGGAGCTCCGCCATCTTGAACATCAGCGGCAACACGGCGGCGGCGGCGGCCATTGATCCGACGCCGTTTCAGGTCCCTCTGTAATTTCTACTCAATTTATCCACTTGCCTTTCGTTGTACTATTGCCATTATTTATGCCTATGGATTTGGTTCGATACCAGCTTACTAGAGTAGAGTTTGCACCAGGGCCGGTCCAATGGTTTTGGATACCCTGGGCGGAAAGCAAAAAATATGCCCCTAATTAGAACACGAGTTTTTTAAAGGAGTTTGGAACCTAGTTAAGCCAGGCGGCTCATCCCCACGCCGATTATTATTAAAAAACAAAAGTTACAACGGGAAGGGGGGCGGGGGACATAAACCAAAATCCCTAAAAACAAAACAAATACAGTATCACCTAAAATGTTGTCTTCATGCATTTCGTGAAGCAAAATCATCAATTAATCTATCATAGTCAGCATTTGCTAAAAGCTTACTTTCGATGCTCAAAACTGCTAATCCGTTAAGCCTCTCTTGACTCATCGTAGTCCGCAAATATGACTTCAGTAGCTTTAATTTTGAAAAATTTCTTTTGGCGGATGCTACCATGACTGGTACGGTCAACAAAATCTTGTAGGCAAGCAACGGATCCGGATCCTCTGCAGTGCACAGCACCATGCTGTGCACTGCTGTGCGTTGGATCCATCACGCACACACACACACCCGTGCGGGTGTGTGTGATCAACAGCTGCACACCTGCGTGGCCGTCTTTATCTTTGCGGTGCCGAGAGGATCCACTTCAAAGCAACACGTGTGGGAACATATCCACCTTCCTTACAAACTCCATAACTTGAATAGACATCCAATGCTTTTTTCTCGTATGCTTCATATGGTATCATGCCCTAGAAAATTTGTAACTCCGTAAACAAGTATTTTCTTTCAATATCAACATGTGGCTCAAAAATCTTTCATTTTTGTATTCAAATTATCCCAGACACTTGGCTTAAAAATATTTAAATCAACATTAGGCTGATCAATATGATGCTCATCAACACGTGGCTCATCAATATTTTCATTAGAAGTAGGAGTTTCAACGTTCTTTCTTGCCTAACAAAAAATTTATGTAATGATCCATGTAAAGATTGTGCAATTTTTTTGTTGTTTTTCCTTTCTTTTTCAATTTTGAGCACCGGACGGTTGTGATCTAGGAAACATATTTAATCAATTAGACAATTACCAAATACCAAATAGGCAAATACCAAGCAATCAAGATCAAGGTTTATGAAAGCAAAATCAAATATGCAGATAAGAGAAATAAACCAATACCAAATAATCAAATATGCAAATCTGTGTGCGTCTGATCGAGATGAGAAGGAGAAACGTCGGTCAGATGGTAGGTGTGTAAGTAAAAGTATAGAACAATAAAACTGATTTTTTTTTAAAAAAAAATGAGTCTAGTAATGGATAGGAGGATTATGGGCTTTGATGCCCTATTGGGCTGTGATGCCCTGGGCCACCGCCCTTCTTGCCCACTATGTGGGCCGGCCCTGGTTTGCACCTTGTGTTGCGTGGCGTGACTTTCTTGGTTATATTCTGAATCTAGTTTCCATCATGATTAGTTCAAAAAGAGAGCTTTGTAAATGGGTTGTACTTTGACCAATTTTCTTGAGTAGCTAAACATTTAATTTTCGAGAAATTAAACTCACCTTCCTACATTCGTTGTGCGACAGTCTTGATTAGCTTATTAGCCAGAAAGTGAAAGGAAAGGAGTGTTCAGCCCATGACAAAAGTGGAAGTAGGGCTGGGATTTAAAAACCGAATACCCGATTAACCGAACCGAAATTGTGAAAACAGTTGGGTTCGGGTCGGTTATTAAAAAAAATTCGTGAAAATTTTGGATATTGGATCCTCCTTTCAAACTGAATTTCGGATAACGAGTACTGATTTTTTAATCCCAAATACCCAAAAAATTAAACTACCCAATATTTAAATTAAAAAAACCGAAATAGCCGGTTATTATATATTTTTGGTTATTTTAGGTAATGATTGGTATAAGTAATGATGATTAAATGTGTGGTGGAGATTAAAAAGTAAAAGGTATTGATGATGAATGAGTGGTAGAGATTAAAAAGTAAAAAGTGATTGTTTGATTTGATTGTAAAAAGTGATATATGTAAACTTACTAAATGGACTACTTTTTGATAGAAATGTAAATCTTTGGGCGGGACGGAGGGAGTATTTCTTTTTAAGCAAGCTACTCTGTGCTGCTATGTAAATTTAGTGAGCCGAATTAGAACGTTATGTCACCAAGAGGCTTTCATTGCAGGTAAAATAGTAAAATACAAGTTTATATATACAGAGAGAAAATAACCGAAGAACCAAAAAAAAAGACCCGATAAAATTTCGGTTCGGGTAATATAAAAAAAAAAAAGAGAGAGAAACCGTACCCGAAATATTTAACACGATTCGAATATAGGGCCGTGCATATTGGGCCACTAGCGCTCAGCATAGGGCCGTGCATATTGGGCCTTGGTCCGATCTGAATTTGTTCGATTTTGCTTGAGCTTCTTTTATTTTGTGCCGAAAAGCCTAAAAATGTCTCTAGAAGATGTTTTTTCACACTCCAAAATGATATGTAAATGACATTATTACACATTAGGTGTTACATGCCTTTGATCCACGAGCTTTTGCCCTATAAATATGCATTCGTGACAAACTTATTAGCACACATCATCAGCATAAGAAAATCTTAAAAATTTCTGCATAAAAACAAAAGGAAAATATCACACAAACTAGGGTTTTATCTTTCTTCCTCAGTACGCCTTCGTGTACTAGAAGCTTATAAGAAATAGAGTGGGAAAAAAACAAAGCAGATAGTGGAAATTTTCTGTTGATTGTAATATGAGTATGACTGCTTTGGTTTTTAGGACTTTTTAATGCATCAATAAATATTCAGAATCGGATTTTATTTACCAATCGTGCAATACTAAATTTTGGCGATTTCGTTCCTGGTTGAATATCTTTCCTATTTGCAGTCCTTTTACAGACTTGTTATCGTGGAATTGAAATAAATGCTGAATCATTTTCTGTTGCTTTTGATTGGCGATAGTCTTAGAGTCGTTTGTCATGGCACTGTAGTCATTGTCTCCTGTTGATATTACGAGTTCTCAGTTCTTTAGGATGAATATAACAAGAGAGAGAAGCCTTATAATAATGTACCCTCCGGCGGATGAAAACCACTTAAGCTCGGCCGACGAAACAACTTAATTGAAAATGTGATCGTGTGGTACATTGTCCTCATGGAGACTTGTGCATCATGCATATCTACTCCTCCTGTGAATTGCATTAGCCTGTATCCTTATCGGTGGATCTTTTTTTATCATTTAATTTAAGTGTTGAGTTAAATGGTGGACACATAATTGAGAAGTAGGAATCCGTATTACAAGTGACCATTATTATGGTTGGAGAGATTTTTGAGTTGTCTGTGGAATTGGTTTGAGTCGTGCATGTGAAGCACGATTGCATCCTAATAACTCAAATTTATATATATATATATATATATATATATATATATATATAGGACATTTCTATGGTACTTACGCAAGTAACATACCTGCATGTATATTTACCATTTGATCTGTAGCAAATTATTTTCAAATCATCATCCCAATGGTGAATATACATGCATCCCAATGGTGAATATACATGCAGACCCATATGATGTAAGTACTTTAGAACTTCCCAGATATGATACCCCCATATGAGTACTTTAGAACTCTCTCTCTCTCTCTCTCTCTCTCTCTCTCTCTCTCTCTCTCTCTCTCTCTCTCTCTCTCTCTCTCTCTCTCTCTCTCTCTCTCTCTCTCTCTCTCTCTCGCGCACTCTTCTTTTGGACAGAACACTGTGACTTGGATGTGCCAATCTACTCATTAGAGATAATGCTTATTACATTGTGACTGCAGCTTGAACCAAACGCATAGGCGATGCATTTCGTAGGGCAAGCTTTAAAAACTTTCTCCGTCTCCTTTGTTTCATTTTCACGTACAACTTGTGGTATATAACTGAACATAAATGCAGGCTAGTGGAATTTGTGCACCTCTTTTATTTTTTCCTCTCTAAATTGGAGTATCAGTTTTTATAATTGTTCGTATACTTTTGGGGTCGAGACTTGCCTTGTTTTGAGCTCTGGTTCTTTTAATGGTTAGCTTAGAATACGACATTTTTTAGCTGTTTGATTTTGATATTCTCTTTCTATTTGGGCTTTGTTTGTCCTTTATTCATTTGGGCATGGGCTCACTCAAGTGCTTGCAGTTTTGGGCCGGGGCTTTTCTTTGAGAATGAAAGGGAATGATGAACAGAAGAGCCCAAACTTCTTCCTCTTATCTGAGGGGGTATTTGGTATTGGTTATTAAACTTATTTATTAATAATTATAGTCTATTTAAGCTGTTAAAAATGAGATTTTTAGTATTTTGAAAATAAGTTGTTGGATTGTTTAAGATGATAGATTTGATAAGATGTTTGTAATGGCATTCTTATAATTAACTTAGTCAAATTCAAATCTAATACATGCTTATATATATATAATATATATATATATACTGAATTCAACCTAATACACCCTGATTGTGATGGTGATCTAAAATCTTGTTCAAAATATAGTTGACACTTAATCACCAAGCACATTAAACACATCCAATTTTTCGATTGGATGGGTGTGTATGAAACTTCACCCGCACATCATAGTTAGGAGTGTATCCTTTCTCATAAATAGTGCTACTTGGTTCAGATCAGAATGATATGTTAGAAATGTAAAAATCATCGGAATGGTATATTAGGAATGTATAACAAATTTATTTTAAGCCCTTCAATAAATTACACAAATTTCTTTTTTATTGATACCGAGCTGGATCGGAGCGAGCCCCGTTTGACACTAGACACGGTTGGCACAATTTATCGGTTTTAAAATGAATGTTGCGGAGATTGAAATTCTAAATTTTGGAGTATCAAAATATAAAAAGCAATTTTTTAACGGCTTATAATGAATTTCCATACAAAATTCAAGATATGACTGTTAATCTTTTTATATTATGTAATGTTTATTACTTTCCATACAAAGTTCAAGATATGACTATTGATTTTTTTTTATAAACGTATCAATGTATGCTAACATTTTTTTTTCAAAAAAAAAAAGTGTATAGAACAAACAAGATTAGGGGCTTATTTCCTTACAGAGCCGATATTTTTTGGGGGGCCAAATCCCAAACATAGCCACAAATAAAATAAAACAAGCTAACTAAATACAAGAAAGCAAGTAAATTTTTGGGTGGCCAAATCCCAAACATAGCCACACGACAACTAACACAAACAAATATCTTCAGCTGAGTGTCTGGTTCGAGCTTTGAATATCTGCATAATTGCACCAGGAGCTGTGTAAGAATTAGGTACTTTAACGACGTACCTAGGTCAAGTTTGAGCGCCAACTGAGTATCAGGCCATGGTTCAGAGCCAAAACTGAATCCAGCAAATAACCAGGAGCCATCCATCAGAGAGTCTTTAGCGCGAGCATGAGCATTTTGGAGTATGCAGATACGAAAGGACCATATCAAAAGCCAAATATAGGTCTAACAAAATCCGCCAGAAATACCTACTTCCTCATTACTGCAATGCGTACAAGCAAACCAACTCAACGCTCTTATACGTAGAGTATAACCAATAACCACATTTCTTCATGATTCTTCGATATTCAAGGGTTCATTCAAAATTCCCAATCCAGCTATTAAACAGGAGCCATCCGTCTTTGATCCTTAGCGAGAGCTTGAGCATCTTGGAATGCAGATACGATAGGACTCCTTCGAGAGCCAGATACAAGTCACACAAAATCAGCCATAAACACCTACTTCCTCCTAACTTCAATGATCAAATTTGAACCAACCTAGCGCCCCTCATACGCAGGGTAGGAACAAACATGCACCACATCTTCGTGATTCTTCGATATTAAAGGATCTCGAGGAACCCAATCCAACCATTGAAAAGAAGCCATTGAGTAACCTTACGAACAAGTTAGAGAGTAGGCTGAAAAAATGTTCTTAAACAAAACCCAAGCACTTACTATGTCACTTCACAATTTCGAGCACAACTCAAACCCAATGCCGGCCATACACTAGGAAGGGTCATTCCGTCCTTTTGCCTCGTGATCTTCGATATCTGAGAAGAATTTGTGGACTCAAGTCAGCCACTATCAAGTAACAAGAGCCATATTGGAAACCATCTCAAGCCGAGAGCCAAATGCAAGTCTCAAAAAACTCAACCACCAACACCTACTACTTTATTACTGCAATTGAGCACATATGCACCGACCCAGCGCCCCCATACGCAGGGTAAGATTATCATTCTAATATCCTCATGAATTTTCGATATTCGAGGATACATTTGAAGACCCATCCAGCCATAAACTGAAGCTAGTCGCCAAGTCTTTGGATTTGATAGGAGAGTGAATGGACATCATTTTAAGTAACCATAGCAAGACCGGCAGCTATTCCGACCCTGCCCGAAGGGCAGTTCGATCGGGTCGTTGGTTGTTTTGACCAATCTTCCCACCCCCGAGGCCGTTTCTAGACTTGCCTAGGTCCCTAAGGGCCGTTTCAAGACTTGCCCAGGTCCTTATGGGCCTTTTAAAAGTCCTGCCCAGGACCATCTATGTATGCTAACATATACATTTGGCATCATTTTTCACGTGATACATATTGGGATACATGAGTGAATATGTACTATATGGAGATATACACTAAAAGTAGAACACAATACGAGAATACGATACATATAAAATTCTTAATTCGAAGTACCCGTGCTTTTTTTTTGGCATTATAAAAAATTGCAAATTTGAGTGGGGAAATGAAAAATACAAATGTTTAAAAACAAAGTAACTACACAAAATCATTTCTATAGTACGACTAGTATGTTTCAAATCAATGAAAAAAAAAAGAACTAGCTTCAAATGTACTACAAGTCTACAACCACTTTACTACGTTACTAAGTTGATGCCTTGATGGGAATAATGTACAACTTACAATTATTGTATTCCTTCATTAATTTCTTCAATTATTTATTGGTTGCTTAAATGCAAGTGTCGTTCATTTTTGTGTGTTAAATTTTGACATATATATGGATTTGAGTCAGACAAAAATTACAATAGTATGAGAAAGTGAGACATGAATTGCAGAGAAATAATCGAAAGCGACATAGTTTTTGGATCACCATACACTAAAAATTGTTCTATATATACAAGCAGTATCCGACACACTTAATTAATTAATCATATTACAAATGGTAACTAACACTGAAAACAAACCCTTTAATTGCCATTTATACTTCGATTTATGTGATAATAATTACTACCTCTTGAAATACCTAAGCTCACCCTAATAGTTACCCAAAATTCAACATGGTAGTCAACAATATAAAAAAAGTAAAATGAACGTGTTTATTTTCATTTGCACTAGAGTTGATATTCAATCATCAAGCTAGAATTGATAAGTTGGTTTATCACTTTCACCCTTTATATAAACTGTTAGAAGCAAAGGTAAATTTTTGTTAATATAAATAGTTGAGTCGGTTTTAAGATAAGTCACATAAATCTTCTACCATCATTCGTGTTCTAGCACTCCAAGCTTGCTTGTATACTTTTAAGCTTTAGAATTCGTTCCGGTACGACTCAATATTTCTTAATTTGGGACTTAATATTTTATGATACATAACATACTTTTGTGTTCGCTTGACCAATAAATTTTTTATTGGAAGGATTTTAAATTAATATAGGACTTTGCAAGATATCGGTTTTATATACGGGTATTACTTATATGAATTATATTGTGTAATGAAATTTTTTATCAAGAATGTTATTTATTTTATGCATAAAATTATCTTTTATGATTAACTGATTATTATTATAAGTATTTTAATATGCTCGACAGGGCTGCAAACGAGTCGAGGTGCTCGCGAGCATGTTCGGTCGTAGCTCGACTTGAGTTCGTGAGCGGCTCGCGAGCATTTAAGTTAGTTTTTGTAAAATTTTGTTATAATATATATATATATATATATATATATATATATATATATATATATATATGGATTGACTATGGTGTAAACACCCTTAACCAAATGCATTGTTAAGTAATTTCATTGCATATTTATTATTATTTGTTGCATCAAGCTGGTCGCTAGTATATGCAACAAATAATGCAATAAAAAATACATAAATGCATAAAATTCTAATCATCTACAGCCGTTAGATCACTAATATCAATGGCCTACAAAAATTTCTAAATTTCACAAGGTAATTAGTTTTCATATGATCTATTTCTTATATATATATATATATATATATCCATAGTATTTTAATTATTTAGTATTATATTAATAATAATTATATTTATTAAAATAGACATTTTTTTATTGTTAACAAAACATAAAAAAATAAAGATGCTTGCAAGTCTCTCGTTAACGCTCAAAAATATTGCTCGAATTTCATATCTCGTTTCAGCTCGAGCTCGATTAAATAGTAAAAAACACCACTTGTTAAGATTAAAATTCGACTCGATTGGACCCGACTTATTTGGTGCCCACACAACACTCGGGCAATCCTTTCCGCTTCCACACTCGAGTTCACGTGACCTAAGTTGTACGGTTTTAGAACTTCAGATCCAATATGATAATTAATAAAAGTTGATGTACTAAAAATGAATTTCATCAATAAGTTAACATTAAAACCACACTGAAGAAAGTGAAAGATGGGAGGAGTGTGTGTGTTTGAGAAAGGTGGAAGGTGTGTATTTTCGCTCCTCGGATCCTCTCTCAGTCTCTCTCTCTCTCGAAAATGGTTACCGCTATAGCCAATACCATCGTGTAAATGAAAAAAATTATTTGCAGTCTCTTGGCCGTAGTAGTATAGTCCTGTAGATGTAATTTATTTTTTGGATGTTCCACAGACCGACAAACCCACCAGTCGCTGCGGCTTTCTCAAGTTTCACCACTCAATTTTTCAGCACTTTTAAGAGAGAGAAGCAGTAGAAATTTCATGGTTTGGTGATGGAATCGCAGACAAGTAACGACGGCCCTTTTTTATAATATTGTATTCGTCTATGAGATTTCACGTGTCTTTCTAATCTTCCTCTGCTGTCTATCTTCAGGTACTACTGCTACTTTTTTTTTTTTTTTTTGGCTCCCAATAAATAAAGTGTTTTTGTTTTTTGTTTTTAATTTTTGATTTCATTCATTGTTTTTGGCAGGGCAGGGTTTGAATGGATTTGCTGTTTTTTTTCCTAGTTAGATGTTTGAAATGAACCAACTTTGAAGGAGGATTTAAAATTTATGGAAATTACTAGATTTTTTTTAACCGAATGCTTCCCTTTTTTAATAATATCGTATGTTGTTTATTTGCTACAATAATGGTGAATTGGGTATTCACCCTTTAGTTGATTTATGAGTGTTAATCTCTGTTCAACCTACGGATGTGTTTTCCGTATGACTTCGTCCAGAAAAGCTAGTGTGTGTGTGTGTGTGTTGTGTGATTGAATCTGTCTGGAGTTGATTTCCTTTCTGACTGAGCATCAAACCGTCAAATAATCAGATTTTTTAGCGTTGTTTTTTTTATCTTACTTTATTTTTTATGTTTTTGTAGGCAACTCTGATTTTCTGTGCAAATTTCCATGCCTTCTTCTTCCGACAATTTGTTTCAGGTTTCGTATTTAGTGCATCACGCCTGAAAACCGAAAATGATGTTCTTTGTGTAACCTGAACACCTGCAAATGTACTGCTGATGAAGAATTGTTTGTTGTTTTTGTTGCTTCACGTCATTTTATGGAAGATTTCTGCTTTTATTTATGAAATTATGTCCAGATTGTTTCATCAAAGCTGCTAAGGTTACATTTTATTTCTCACAATTTACACCGATCTTGTCTTAGGTCTTGCTCGCAAGTCCGTTTAAGTATTAACTCACTCTCTCTCTCTCTCTCTCTCTCACACACACACACACACACACACACACACACACACAAACACACACACACACACACACTGCAGATTTAGGGTGGTACTTGCTGCATGTTGTTAATTTTAAGCAACTTGCTATCTTTGTTCAAGAAAAGAGTCAATGCGCCTCTGAATAAATATATTTTCAAATGCATTTGACACATCCCATTCTTTCTTCTACTTAACTTTATTTCTTTTTGTTCTTTTGTTTGCGAGTGTGTGTCCTGGATTCCTTAGCTGTCATGCGAAAGAGAATGATTTCGAAGTAATCATCAAGTGGTTTGAAGTGTAAGCTAGTCTGGACTCTAGTGATTTCTGATACGATCTTTAAAGATCGACCATATCCAGATAATCTGTTAATTTCTTATATGTTGTTTCCCTGTGATGTTAATTGTGCTTGTTATAGTGGAAATCATATTTGCCACTTGCAGTTTTTATATTTTGCTTTACGTTTTCCTTTCTTCCATGTGTTTATCATGCCTTACGGCACATTAGAGAATTTAGTAGAAGACGGGGAATTTATGTCGCAGCGGTTGGATTCTTTAACTGCTATTGTTAGAGTTTGTTTTCCCACATGCAGCTTCTATATTTTACATTACGTTTCCCTTTCTTCCACGTGTTTTACGTCCCGTGGCGCACCTGAAATTAGATAGAAGCCAGTGCTTTGATTGCTTTCCTTGATCGCCGTTTTTGGTTTACAATCTGCCGATTTTGTTTTTCTGTCGTCCCTTAATTGTCAGGAATAGATTCTGCTTGTCGATGTCATAACTGTGTATAATTCCTTCCCTCAACCATTGTTCTTTCTTTACACGTTTGTTCCTCATTCATTTGGTCATTTTATTTTATTTTCATTTTCTCAAGAAAATTGTTATTCATAGAGTTCATTTATTTTGTTCAGAGGCTTAAAATCGTCACTTTCTGTTACGTCTACTCTGTAAGAATACCTAATGGGTTCTAGATTCCCGTCTCATCAGCTTAGCAATGGTCTCTATGTATCGGGCCGACCAGAGCAGCCGAAAGAAAAAACCCCCGACTATGAGCTCAGTTGCCATGCCCTACACTGGTGGGGATATTAAAAAGTCAGGCGAGCTTGGAAAGATGTTTGTGATTCCTGTAGATGCCTCTAAATCCAGGAAATCCGGACCTGTAAACTCTAATGCTGCAGCCCGGTCCAGCTATTCTACCTCGGGCCCCATTTCATCCATGGGTGTCTCTGCTGCAGCTTCTATGAAAAAATCAAATTCAGGCCCACTGAGCAAGCATGGTGAACCCATCAAAAAGTCTTCCGGCCCTCAATCCGGCGCTGATGGCCCGTCAGAACTCCGGCCCGCTACCCCCGATTCTTCCTACAACAGGCCTCATTACATCCGGGCCCATCTCGTCCGGCCCTCTAAATTCATTAGGAGCCCCGAGAAAGGTATCCGGGCCTCTGGACCTGAGCGGGTCGATCAAATTGCATGGCTTTTCAGTTGGTAACAACCTGGCTGTGACGAATCTTGGTCAGGAGACCGAGTATTCCTTCAAAAAGACCCTCCCTCGACCTATTTTATGGGCGGTTATTCTGCTTTTCGTGATGGGCTTCATTGCCGGAGGTTTTATTCTTGGAGCAGTTCGCAATGCTGTTCTCCTTGTTGTTGTTGCTGTTTTGTTCTGCATTGTTGCTGCCCTGTTTGTGTGGAATTCTTGTTGGGGGCGAAAAGCTGTCATTGGATACATTGCCAGCTATCCGGATTCTGAGCTAAGAACGGCCAAAAACGGTCAATTCGTCAAAGTCACTGGAGTATGCAACTTTACACATGGTTATCTTTTCTTTTATTTAGGGATAACTACAAAAAGTACCCTTGAGGTTTGAGGAAAAAAAATATGCCCAACTAACTTTAGAAGTTACAAGAAGTACCCCCGAGATTTGATTCAGTGTTAAAACCAAGAGGTTAACTCTAATATTTATTTTATAAATGTACAGAGGTTTTTGAAATGTTTTTTTAATTTTGCCTATGAGGGTGGATAAATGTAACATAATAAAATCTAAAGGGTGTTTTTAGGTCAAACCTCCTTAAGGGTACTTTTTGTAATTAACCCTATCTTTTAGTATATTCTTTTGTTCTTGTATTGGTAGTGGGATTTCACTACTGATTTGATCTAACAGCCTTTGTCTAACCTTAATGGACAGTGATAGTAATGTGAATATTGTTGTAGCTTATCTGCTTATTCTAATTCAAGCAGCAATATAACAAACTTGGATTTGTTAATATATTTATAGGAAAAAAAGAAAACCTTGCAATTTCATTGCGACTAGTTTTGCCAACTCCGATAATCTGATTGTTTTGTATTTCGACCCGATGTTTTTTATTTTTCATTTATGTTTGGAAGGTGGTCACCTGTGGAAATGTCCCCCTCAAATCATCCTTCCAGAAATCTCCTAGATGTGTGTACACTTCGACAAGTTTGTACGAGTACAGGGGATGGGATTCCAGAGCTGCAACTCCTGTACACTTAGGTTTTCAGAGGTGTTTTTCCTCAACCAACCTCCATCACTCAATCCTCTCATTTCTCAATTTCTTAATTCAGTTATGATTGATCTTGATATTATTCTTCAAGTGTCTTAATTACTACTTGATATTAAAAAAAAAAATGCGATATGCAGAAGCATGCTGTGGACTTTTACATCTCAGATTTCCAGTCTGGGCTGAGAGCATTGGTTAAAGCTGGGTATGGTACACGCTTGACTCCCTATGTAGACGAAACTGTTGCCATCGATGTTGATCCTCTCAGTAAAGATACTCCTCCCGAATTTATCCGATGGTTGGAAGAGAGGAATCTGTCGCTTGATGATCGTTTGATGCAACTCAAAGAAGGGTGAGCCTAAGCCTACACCTTTTGCTTATGCATGCCACTTGATAATAATAATAGTAATAGTAGTAGTAGTAATAATAATAATAATAATAATAATAATAATAATAATAAGTAATAATGACCCCCCCTTCCCCCCCACCACACACACACAACAAAAAGGAGGAAGGAATAATAATAATAATAATAATAATAATAATAATAATAAAGGAATAATCTCATTTTTCATCGAGTTTCCAAATTTTAATTTTTCCAATTGTGGTAGATATATCAAGGAAGGAAGCACTGTAAGCGTGATGGGCGTCGTTCAGAGGAACGAAAACGTGCTGATGATAGTTCCTCCTGCCGAAGCCTTCACAACCGGATGCCAATGGACCAAGTGTATATTTCCTGCTAGTTTTGATGGCATTGTGTTGAGGTGTGAAGACACATCAAAGGTGGAAGTTATAATACCTGTTTAATAATAATGTTAAAAAGGAAGAAAATCAATTTCGATACACCACAACCCAATAATTTTAACCTTCCGTTTCCTTGCCTAATGACCAGAACATAGGAACCAAATTCAGAAATCATCAAAACCAACAAAAATCAATTGCAACCCAAAACAGAATCGACCTCTGACCCGACTTGCTTTCTCATTGGAGTTCGTCCGATTATTACAACCCGAACCCTTCAGCCCCTTCCAAATTCATCGAGCCCGGCGAAACAACAATAGAATCGAACTTACCTGAAATCCGTAACTACCGTGCCGCTCCGCCGAGCGGAAACCACGCACCACCGAGATGCGAATCGAATTTCTAAACCTCGAACCTCGAACCAGCCTTCACCCTCTACGGGCCATTGTGAGTCCAAGATTTACTGACCGCCTTCGCTCCAACGGGAAACCGCCGCGATCACTTCGCCTCAGCCCTGCAGTTGGCCGGAGTTGTGCGGAACTGGAGAGCTATATACACATATATGTGTGTGTTCAATTTCTAGTGTGTGCGACTGTGTTTGTGAGAGTGTGTGTTTTGTGCAATTTTACTTCCGGCCGATTTGAGAAGAAAGGTTAGAGAGAGAGAGTAGAGGACAAAGAGGGGGTTCACGGGAGGAATGAAGTGAGAAATGCTTGTGTCGGCTGGAGTCAAGAGAGGGTTAGGGTATTTATACCCGCGAAAATTTAGGGTTTACAGTTGAGTCCTCACTTTTCCCAGCAATTTTCAATTTAACCCTAGATACTTTTAATTACTTTGATTTTAACTCCAGTCCTTTTCTAGTCCTTCGTGCCTCCAAATTTCTCAAATTTTGCAATCTGACCCAGTCAACTTTGAAACCTTCAATTCAATCCTATTTTGACCAAGACATTAAAATGTTGACTATTTAATTAATGTTAATAATTAGTCCAATTTTATGCATATATTTTTAATTTCAGTCATTATATCATAATATTTTATAATAATTAAATTATTATTATATGTAGACATTAATGAGGATTTATGGGCTTATGACTGAAATGAAAGATCTTCATATTCAAGTCAAGCAGCATCATTTATTCAGGTGGGAATTTGCACTATCACTTTAATTGCTTTAATTGAATTGTATATGTGATATTCTATTCATGTTTAAAATTATGATGCGTGTTGTAAATCAGACTCACCTGTATACGTGTAAAGAGACTATCTTAAGATATATGTTGTGTGGGGACACCTGCACAACCTCAATATTCACATGCGTGCTCGATTCATGTTATATGTGGTATTGTGTGTATGTATTCATGTTGAGGAAAATGTTATTGATACAATAATCATTTAAATGCTTTCCATGAGATTGTATATTAATGTGATATGTGTGATTTCCACGAGCTGAAGGAAGCTCACCTCCACCTTTACTGATCCCGCAGGTTAAACCGAGCCGGATAGACGAAGGAGCGAGCCGAGAGGGCATATGAATGAAATTTTATTAAATGATGTTTTTCTTTATGTCAAATGTTTTGGAATTTTTTGGAGAAACTATTGTTTAGAAATTAACATTTTATAATTTGTTCTTCCGCCGCAATTATTTTCACTTATCTATGACGTATTGTTGCATTAATTAAAGGTATTTATTTTATGTCAGTATAGCGACTCGACTTTGTAGGCGAGAATTTTAATATTCTCGAAAGAAATTATTTTTCGTCAAAATTTACCTTTTACTTATTTTCCCCTATAATTGCCCCTAGAAAGTCGGGGCGTAACACGGAGCGAAACAAATCGAAAATAATGTCAGGGGACGAAAGCAATGGAAAATGATGTCCCGAGAAACGGGGGTCGAAAAGAATGTACCGGGGTGAAAACGGTAAAATGATGTACCTGCATTTAAATGGGTCGAAAAAACTATTTAGGCCGAAAAATAGTCGAAATGAGGTCTCAAGGTGAAACGGGTCGAAAATACTGGTCGAGAGCAATCAAAAGTAATATCCCAGAGTGAAACGAATTAGAAATGACGCCCCGAGATGAAAATAGTCCAAAATAGCATCTACGACTAAACGTGTCAAAAAAATATGAAGAAAATAGTCGAGAATGACGTCTCTTGACGAAATGGGTCGAAAATTATGTCCTAGGCAGAAACAGTCGAAAAGGGCATCTCTACGAAAAATGGATAGAAATAAACGTCACAGTCCGAAAATAGTAAAAAATGATGTACTGGGGTGAAACAGGTCCAAACTAATGTCTTAGGCCGATAATAATCGAAAATGACATGCTAGGGCGAGATGGGTCGAAAATAATATCTCGAGGCAAAACAGTTGAAAATAACGTCACATGACGAAACATGTCGAGAATAACACTATATGGGAAACATGTTTAAAATAATATCACGAGACCAATAATAGTTGAAAACGGCGTCTCAGAGCGAAATATGTCGAAAAAAGAGTCAAAAATGATGTACTTTGAGCGGGATGGGATGAAAATAATATTTTTGAAAAAAAAAAACAGTAGAAAATAACATCCAGTGATGAAACGAATCGAATATAATACCCTATAGAAAAACTAGTTGAAAAAATGTTTCGAGACAAAAAAGTTGAAAATGATATGCTGGGGGTGAAACGGGTCATAAGTAGTGTCCGGGTCGAAACTAACATCCCGATGCAAAATGGTCGAAAATAACATTCTATGGAAAATGGGTCGAGAAGACCAATAATATGGTATTTTTGTCAGGCCAATGATTTATTCGTGGGTAAATTAATAATATACAAACTAAACTTATTTTGAGAAATAAAACCTTCTACTTAAATTAGAAAGAAGGGAGTATATATATATAAGATATATGTGAATAGATTAACTAGAGTATTTAAGTCATATCGGCCTATATACTAACGCAGAATATGTTGAGCCTACATGGCAGCTTCCCATGCTTCGGCTGCCACTTGTCATCTTCTGATGCTTCGGTTGCTCATGTGTCATATTCTCATGCTTTGGTTAATACATCATCATTTCCTAACCTATTTATTAATTACCTAAATTAATTACCTCAATTAATAAGTAGTAAATAATGTTACCTAAATTATCGCACGCTAAAAAAATCTGCACAAGAAGCAAGCATATCCTTTCCTGCCGCTTAAAAAATAGGTCTGCAGAGTAAAGCTAGAAATTATGAAATTATGAAAATTGAAAAGTTAGAAAAACACAATAAAAGTGATATTCAATTAGTTTTACATATGTAAAATAAAAGCAAGAAAAACAGAGGAAAAAAAACACTCAGGCAATTTAATTTCTTATATATTTAAAATATCTCTTTGAAAATTCATAAAGTCGAATTATATAATTTCGTAAATATAAGTTTTTTCATTTATTTTGTTATTTTATATTAATTAAATAAGATTAAAACTAAAATAGACTAATTAATTTATTTCATAAGTTATTTGATTTATTTATAAATAATAAATAAAATCATTGTTTCTACACTTTTAATAATATTTTTAATAAGAATATTTTGATTTATTTAATTGATTAGGACTTCAAGTACCTTCTTAGTTATATATATATATTCAATACTTCTTTTGTAATACACCAAAGCATCTTTCATTTCAGTTGATATTTATTTTATTGATATATCTGATTATAGTGACTGACTAATATAAAATAACTAATTAGTGGAATATATAATATTTCCACGAAATTTTAGGTTTAAGTTTTTAATATATAGTGCAAACTGATATATCCAACCTGTCTTTGATTGGGATTTATGTTGTTAATTAATGAAAATATGAAATATCTCTATAAATATAATCAATTCCTCCGGTAAAATAAAAGCAAGAAAAACAGATAAAAAAACATTCGGACAAATTTTGTTCATTGTTATGTCTTTTCCTTTGAAAACACATAATCGATTTTGTCGTTTTCGCCTTCAGATTTCTAAATATTTAATTTTTATATAATTCTTAATTTTTTTTTGTTAATTTTACTTAATCCCTTCAAATTAATTTCATTTCCAAGTGAGCTCAAATAACAATATGTTACAAAATTTACATATTTCTTGAGATTCTCAACATGTATAGTTTATAAATCTCCCATATATACTAATGCAGAATACGTTGAGCCTAAATGACAGCTTCTCATGCTTCGGCTGCCACATGTCTTCTGCTGGTGCTTCGTGTGCTTATGTGTCACTCTTTCATGCTTCAGCTGACACATAATCAATTACTCGCCTAATCATCATTGCATTAATTACATTATAATTATACCTCAAATAACTCCTACATACCTTATTAATTTTTACGAATTAAGGAATATGAATTATAAATAAATAGGAATTGATTATATTACATAAATATTTTACTATTAATTAAAAAATATAAATTCCAAACAAAGAGAATATAATATAGTAGTGTGCATTATATATTAAAAACTTAAACCTAAAATCTCGCGAAAATATTACATATTTCCATTAATTAATTAGTTTGTATTAGTTAGTCACTATAATTATGTATATCAATAAAAGAAATATCAACTAAAAGAAGTGTTGAATATATATATATAAAGGTATTCGAAGTGATTTTTTAAATAATTTTAAGTGATTTTTTATTTTTTAAGTTTTAAAATATTTGTTAATCTATCTACTTTTGAAACCAACTATATATATTTGAAAGTTTTGAATTTTCTTTTGTATTTTAAATTATATCCAAATAATTTTATGTATTTTTTTCAAATATAAGGATTGAGAAGTTCTTTATTTTAAGTTACAAGTCAAGATCTATTATGTATTTCCAAAAGTTTTTTAAATTCCAAAAACATTACTAAAACTAGCCACAATTATTTAGTATAATTTTACATGTGGAGTTGTATTAAAAGACAATACATATATCGTTTATTCAAGTATAAGTTCTTTTTCACTTTGACATCATTGCAAACTCATAAGACTGACCAAGAATATGCGATTAATTATTGGACAGACAATGTCATCTCACCATCTATAAGAAATTAAGGACTTCTCCGAATGAATCCTCAAAATTGTAGATGGTGAGCTGGGTGAAGAAGTCGATAGAGAAATATTGATTGATATTCTTGATACTTACTAATCTGGAATGCCGAAGATCATATTGCAGCCATTGCAGAAAGCACTATCATTTACTTATAAGTAACTTTCCATAAAGTAATTTTCTGAAGAAAGAGCAACCGTGACGCCAACAAACGACAATAGTATATGCAAAATCTCTGCGACCTCTAAAGTCAAAATCAAGATATTCAATGGATTTTTTTGAATAACATCAATTGTTCTAGAATTCCAAATCACATCTTGAAATAGTAAGTTAGAGTCTCAATTATGCTAATTCAAAATATGGATCAATCATCAAGATTATGAAATATCACATCATTAATAATTATCCAAATCCGTAACCATATTATTGAACAAAAAATTCGGGGAACAATTTTGAGACTAAAGTACTTATTCCACAATTGATATTAAGCCCGTTAGACAGCAGATTACCATTTAAATTTCAAATACGCCAGTTCCCACTTATTATGAGCTTTACCATGACTATATTTAAGAGTCAAGGTCACACGCTCTCTCATGTCGGTATGTATCTTCAAAGACCCGTATTCGGTCATGGTTAGCTTTATGTAGCCATATCAAGAGTGAAGATGAGGAAAGACTAGAAATCTTTTGTTGCAATGAGAATGTTGTAATCATAAACAGACAAATAGTGTAGTTTATAAAGAAGTATTATGAAATTTATAATGAACGATTTACATTTTATATATTTACATAATAGGTTTTTTTTGTGTTCCCGTATAATTACACGGGTGTTATACTAGTAATTATTTATTTCTTATATATTTATCATGAGTCCATATTATCCGGGATCATCTTAAATATTCGGGGCTTGTTCTAATTCGAGAAATTGGGCCCCTAATATTATCAATGTAGGGTTTCAACATTAAAAATTATCATAAAATATGATCATATTCTTACAAATTGAAGCACAAAAAAAAAAATTCAAACTATTTTATTTAAATTATAAATAACTACCCTGTATAACTTCCAAGACGTTTTGAATCAACCAACTTCATATGGTACAATCTCCAAAAGTTCATTCTCAATTGCTATTTACCATGTAGATCGCAAGTAAGACTTCAACAACTTTAATTTAGAAAAACTTATTTCTAGATATGTAACTGTCATCGGAATAGGTAATAAACTTTTTTCTCATTAACATTTTCAACAAGAATTTGTGTCTCTTTTATAACAAACTTATCAAGAGCTCCTCTTTGAGCTTGAATTACTTGTTATATTGGTACCGCCACTAGAAGGGGGGTTGAATAGTGCGGATAAGAGTATTGTACTCTTTTCGTGCGGAAGCAAAAATATCGGAGTAATAAAAGTGCGGAAAAGAAAGAACACAAGGAATTGTTCGAGAGGTTCGGCTATTAACGAAGCCTACGTCCCCTACCTAGTTTTATCGACTAGGATTTTTCTTAGAACTTGGAATTGCACTTTCTAGTTTAGTGCCAACTTCTTACAACTTCTTGATTTCCGAGCTCAAGAACAACCTCACAAAAACACTCTTGTTTTTCTAGGTACAAGATAACCTATACACAAAATAAATGCGAGTAGGAACTCGACTTTTCACGATATATCGCTCTTAGATACAAGAATGAAGATTGGAAATTATAGAACAAATCTTCTCGTATCACAATCTAGAATAAGTATATCTCTCAAAATGTTTGCTTGATATTGCTTGAATATGCTAGTAGGCTCAGAATGCTTGTGTATCTTCATTCTCCATGAAGTTGGCTATTTATAGCCTTCTTGAGCTCAATTTCCCGTTGGAACAGTTTAACTGGTTACGTACGTTAAATGCTGAAGGTTACGTACGTTAAATGCTGAAGGTTACGTACGTTATGAACGTTACGTACGTTATATGTTCCGAATAGCGGCCGTAACGAAAGTGAAGAAACTGTCCAGTGAGTTATGATAGAATGCGTTACGTACGTTATGAACCTCATGGTTACGTACGTAATATTCTGGTCAAAGATCCGTTGATTGAGACGACTTGTTGCAACGGCTAGTGGCTTTTCCAACGGTCAGAATAATTCAAGCATTACGTACGTTAGATAACTCTGGTAACGTGACGCACTGCATGTAAAAACTTACGAAAGCGATGAGTGTTACGACGTTATAATAGATGAGTTACGACGTTAATCATTTAAAAATCTTGCAGACAACTGTGAAAGTTACGTACGTTAATGTGGTTTGTGTTACGTACGTTAACTGAAGAGAAAATATGTTTTAAGTAAATTTTGGTTTTAATAACACATCATCAAAATGATCGAAAAGATATTGTTCCAACAATCTCCCCCTTTTTGATGATGACAAATTTTACTTATGTGAGTTTTTGAAAACATGATTTTAATAAGGCTCCCCCTGAACACGAGCACTGCAAAAATTAATATGCTCCCCCTGAAAACGCGCACGGGTTATTTCAAAAGTTGATTTCAAAAACGAATACATATTATTCTCCCCCTTTTTGTCATTAACAAAAAGTTGAGAGGTCCTGCAAGAGAAATCAATGATCAACATAATCCAAGTCAATGATTAACCAAAATGATAACCAAAATGATGCATAAAAACAGAGATAGTTATTACAGACGAAAAAGAAACATGAGAGTGAAATGTTTGGTCTTTTAATAAAACAGGAAACGTCATCATCAGAAAGGATAGCCCGACTAGTCAAGGTCTGCATCTGGAGGTATCGGCGGTATCTCAAAATGCGTGCAGATATTCTTGACCATGATCTTGATGTCACTCATATCTTTCTCAAGCCTATCCATCCGAGAAGCCATCTGGGATGAAGAGGATTCCGGACGAGGACGGGAGGAACCAAGCTGAGATGACGGACGAGGTCTATTATGCTCGATCCCCCTCGATGTGATCCTCTTCTCCGGTCTCGGAAGAGTACCCCCATCTATGAGCCGATCATCATCCTTGATATACGCAAAGTATATCCATCCACGTTTTCTCGTGCGAAGATACCTCATCGTCCGTAACGTCCCCTCGGTGACGAGGCTCCCCCTAGGAATCGGAACCCCATGGACCCCAGACAAATCAACTCCTGCTTTCTCAAAAATTTCAGTTAAGATTGATCCAAACGGCATTCCCGATCTTCTCTGTCGATCAACTTTCGCGTAGCTCTTTTTGTGGAAAATTTGACCCTTTTCCACGAACCATTTTAGCACAATAGATGCGAAGTTGACTTGGTGATCCTTCCACACATGATAAATGATCTCCATATCGATATTCAAAAGTCGAAGCTGAGCATTAACTTTAGGCATAAGACAACGAGTGATAGCATCGTGAAGCAAACGGATGTTTATCCCAAAGTCATTGTTTTCAAACCGCCCGGAATGAACATTTATAACGGATTTGTCCGACAAAAAATCACGGACTTTGGACTCATGAACACCATAGCTTTCATCATCGGAGAAGTTGTCAATGACTTCATCCGGAGGAGCAAACTCTCCTTTACATCGAAAGCCCTCATTAGGGAGACCAAAAATCTCTGAAAGTTTCGCCTCATCAAAGGATATTGGTTTACCACGCACAGGAGAGTTAACTACAGCAAGTCCGTCGGCATCATAAGTGACAAAAAAATTTGCATAAAACTCTTTTACACAGTCCACATATATTGGTCGAGCAAGACTAACGAACCGATTTATCCCAAGCATATCGAAGAATTCTTCGATAGCAACACCAGCACAATTCAGAGATTCGAAATCAAAGTGGTGACTCGGAGTTACCTCTTCGTCGATAAGGATTTCGTTGAAAACTTTCATGGCTTGAGCATTCCAAAATGATGGATCGCCGGAAGCCGTGGAGGATGATTGGGAGGTTTCTCCTCTTCTCTTTTTTCCGGTTCTGGATGCCATGAAGATTGAATCGGTCGAAAAGTGAAGGTTTGATAGATGATCTTGAAGTTTAGGAAGATTTTGCAAGAACTTCGCCGTCGACGTCGCTAGGGATTGTAGGGAATGAAAAGGGGACGGTCGATATGGGTTTATATATGTTAGGGTCAACGATCGATTACGTACGTTATATCCCTTATGTAACGTACGTAGTGTAAAAACCTAAACTCTCTGGACTAAATCCTGCGTTTCGTTACGTACGTAACGTAACAACATGTAACGTACGTAAGGTCCTATTACGTACATAATGGACCGCTCCTACCGTACGTAAGCAGGACCAAATGAATAGTCTTTTCCTTTCGATGATGTCCCGATTTAAATGACCATTTAATGTGACTATGATGAGTATGCAATATTTAAAAATGATCAGCATGTCCCATTCCTAAATTTATGCGAATAAGGTTGAAAGCTTCTTCGGGTAATGGTTTTGTAAAAATATCCGCCAATTGTTCATTAGTACCAACAAATTGGAGACGAACATTCCCGTTTTGGACATGGTCACGAATAAAATGGTGACGAATTTCGATGTGTTTTGTCCTACTATGCAAAATGGGGTTTTTACTTAAATTAATGGCACTTGTATTGTCACAAAAAATAGGAGTATTCTTAAGTTCAATGCCATAATCAAGTAATTGATTTTTGATCCAGAGGACTTGTGCACATGCACTTCCCGCAGCCACATATTCTGCTTCACCGGAAGTAGCGACACTAGTCTGTTTCTTACTTCCCCATGAAATTAAACATGAACTCATAAAATGACAAGTTCCGGTGGTGGTTTTTCTATCAATTTTACATCCACCGAAATCGGCATCACTATATGCAAAAAGTTGAAAATCAATGCTAGAAGGATACCATAGGCCTAAACCAGCAGTATATTTTAAATATCGAAAGATCCGTTTACATGCAATGAGATGAGATTCTTTAGGGTTTGCTTGAAAACGAGCACATAGACAAGTAGCAAACATTATATCAGGTCTAGATGCAGTTAAGTAAAGTAAAGATCCGATCATACCTCGGTACTGTTTTTAGTCAACAGATTTACCTTTGTCATCTTTATCGAGTTTAAGAGTGGAAGACATAGGAGTGAATATTTCTTTGCAATCTTCCATCTTAAATTTCTTTAGAAGCTCATTGACGTACTTGGATTGGTGAATGAATATTACGTCATTGAGTTGCTTAATTTGGAGTCCGAGAAAGTTTTTCAACTCTCCCATCATACTCATTTCGAACTCTCCCTTCATAAGATTTGAAAATTCTTTGGACAGAGTTTCGTTAGTTGCACCAAAGACAATATCGTCCACATAAATTTGACAAATTAACATATCATCACTTAAGACCTTAATGAATAGAGTATTATCAATATTACCTCTTTTATAACCATTTCAGATAAGAAAGGAGCTTAGACGATCATACCATGCTCTCGGAGCTTGTTTTAATCCATAGAGAGCTTTATGGAGCTTGTACACATGATTCGGATGATCAGTCTTCAAAACCCGGTGGTTGCTTGACATTCACTTCCTCCTGGATGATTCCATTTAGGAACGCACTTTTTACATCCATTTGATGGAGTTTGATCTTCTTGTATGCGGCAAAGGCACAGAGAAGACGAATAGCTTCAAGACGAGCAACAGGAGCGAACGTCTCTTCATAATCCAAGCCTTCTTCTTGATTATAACCTTGGGCGACCAATCTCGATTTATTTCTGATTGGGAGACCATCATCATCGGTTTTGATTTTATGAACCCATTTGGTGCCAATGATTGATTTGTCTACCTGCGTTTTAACTAATTCCCAAACATTATTTCTTTCGAATTGGTTTAGCTCTTCTTGCATAGCAATAGCCCAATTCTCATCATTTATGGCCTCATCGATATTCTTTGGTTCTGTAAGAGAAATAAATGAAATATTGTTAATACAATCATTTATATTTCTCCTAGTTCGTACACCTTCATCGATTTTTCCGAGAATTTGTTCCATCGGATGGTCTTTCACATTTGCCCAATCTTTAGGAAGGTTGTAAGAATTTTCCTCCTGTTTGTCCGAGCTTACATCGAGCTTCTCCAACTCCTTTGATACTTCGGATACTTCGTTAGCTGGCACCATACCTGCATCATCATCAAAAACAACCTTTCTCGGGGGTAAAACTGTATCATCGAATTTTACATGAGTAGATTCTTCTACCGAACCTCTTCTACAATTAAATACACGATACACTTTACTATTAGTCGAATAACCAAGAAATATGCCAATATCTGATTTTGAATCGAATTTACCCAAATTATCCTTACCATTGTTATGAATAAACACTTTACAACCAAATGGATGAAAATAAGATAAATTGGGCTTTTTACCTTTAAAAATCTCATAAGGAGTCATCATTTTGTTCCTCCTGAGATGGACACGATTAATAACATAACAAGCAGTGTTAACGGCTTCGGCCCAAAAGTATTTAGGAAGACCATACTCATTGAGCATTGTTCGGCTCATTTCTTCTAGAGAGCGATTCTTCCTCTCGACAACTCCATTTTGTTGAGGTGTCCGAGGTGCCGAAAAGTTGTGCCCAATACCATATTTATCGCACCAATCTTCAAAGAGATTAGAATCAAATTCTCCACCATGATCGGTTCTAATGGCGATAACTGGTAATTCTTTTTCCTTCTGGGTAACCTTACACCACTTGACAAACTCGTTAAAAGCATCATCTTTATTGGCTAAGAATTTTACCCAAGTAAATCTTGAAAAATCATCGACAATAACTAAAGTATAAAGTTTACCTGTTAGACTGGCATGTCGAGATGGACCAATTAAATCCATATGAATGAATTCAAGAATGCGACTAGTGGAAATTTCCATTTTTGGTTTAAACGAGCCTCTTGCATGTTTACCTTTAATACATGCCTCACATATGTGGTCTTTTCTAAAATTCAATTTTGGTAGACCACAAACAATATCATTTTTGGCCAATTTTGAAAGAAGTGGTAAAGAGGCATGTCCCAATTTTCGGTGCCAAACAACGTCATTTTCATCGTACGAAAGTAGACATTTTTCGTTAAACGAAGATTCATCTTGAAGATCAACAATGTAAATATTTCCATAACGCAATCCAATAAAAACGATTTGGTCTTTTCTCATTGCCGTGCAATGCGTAATTTCAAAAATTAATTTAAGACCGGTGTCACATAGTTGGGAAACACTTAGGAGATTATGGCAAAGTCCATCAACAAATAGAACATTTTCAATAGTAGGTAAAGGTTTCTTACCAATTTTACCTGTCCCTTTTATTTGGCCCTTTTTATTATCGCCAAAGGTAACACAGCCACGATCTTCCTTTTTCAGCTCCGTGAAGAGATGTTCATTTCCACTCATGTGATTTGAACATCCACTATCAACATACCATTTATTTGATAATGTTGTCTTCCTTGCTTGTACCTACAAAAACCATTTTCTTCCGTTTTATAGGTACCCAGCCTATTTTGGGTCCTGAGGAGTTAGATACAAAAACTTGATTTTTAACAACGGTCCCTTTTGGTACCCAAATTTGCTTAACCCTTATAGTACGTCTAGAGTTTCGACAGTAGGTTTCGGTATGTCCAGGTTTTAAACATTTTGGACATGATGGAATTCCCGTTTTTAAAGTGTCCGAATCTTTTGTGGTAACTTCTAAGGACTTTTTCATTGGAAATGAATTATACCCAAGTCCTTGTTTTGAAAGAGAAAATTTTTGACCAAATAATAGTTGCTCAAATTTGTCATTACCACATGAGAATTTTCTAACATAGAGTTTTAACTCTTTCTGAGTTTTGAGCAATTCATCTCTCAGAATTTTCTTGGTTTCCAAGCAATTCGTATGATCAATCGAAACTTCCTTGTTTTTCAATAATTTTGCATTTTCAGTTTCAAGAAGTTTTATTTTCTTTTTCAAATCTTTATTGCTATTGCAAGCCTTTTCGTATTCATTATTTAGGGATTCAAAAGCATCAAGTAGTTCTTCATGAGAATCACTAACCTCGACTTCTTCGTCACTATCTTCGGATGCGCGGGCCATTAGAGCAAGATTGGTTTGGACTTGTGGTTCATCATCCTCATCATCATCGCTCCATGTGGCGACATAAACTTCCTTCTTTTTGAACTTTTCATGAGGTGGTTTTGATGAATTTATTGGGGCAGCAGCACGACAATCTTTCGCAAAATGGCCTGGAACGCCGCACCTTCGACAAGTGTTGTCGAACTTTTTGTTTTGAGGGAAGTGAGTCTTTTTGGATTCATCCCTTGATTCTTGCTTGATATCTCTCCGACGCCTTTGAAGAAGATTTTTGAATTTCTTTATGTTTTTGGCATAAAAGGCGGTTTCTTCGTCCTCTTCTTCGATAGGTTCATCCTCTAGATCGCTTTCTTCTTTGGCTTTGAAAGCGATAGTCCTTTCTCTCTCCTTAGATTTTGGTTTCGAACTTCGAGATTTGATGACAATCTCATAATTAATGAGAGATCCGATGAGAGTGCTGAATTCTATTGTATTGAGGTCTTTCGACTCCATGATAGCCGTAATCAGAAGGCCCCATTCTCTTGGTAGAGACCGAAGGATTTTCTTGGCTTTATCACTACTTGATATCGGTTTCCCGAATGAAGCTAGCCCATTTGTGATTGCCGAGAAACGGTCAAGCATAGTGGTAATGCTTTCTTCTTCTTTCATGGTGAAGAGTTCATAATCGTGAAGAAGCATATTGATTTTGGTTTCTTTAACTTGACTCGTACCTTCATGGGTGATCTCTAACATTTTCCAGATTTCTTTTGCCGTCTTGCAGGAAGAAATTCTATTGTGATCTTCTGGATTGAGAGCACAATAAAGCAATTTAGTGGCTTTACTGTTGAAGTGATCGTTCTTCCAGTCGGCATCGTCGTACTCTTCGAAACTTTTGAGAGAGCCATCCGTCTTCTTAGGAATGGTAGGTCCAAGGACAATGACCTTCCATATTTCAATATAGTGAGCTCGGATGAAGATGGACATCTTCTTCTTCCATGTCATAAATTTTGAACCATCGAAGAAGGGAGCGCGATTGAGAGCGTTGCCTTCAACGGAGGAGTGGATAAAGGCCATTTGGATCTTTTCTCTAGCGGGTGTTAATCCGGTGATAAAGAGACCGCTCTGATACCAATTGTTATATTGGTACCGCCACTAGAAGGGGGGTTGAATAGTGCGGATAAGAGTATTGTACTCTTTTTGTGCGGAAGCAAAAATATCGGAGTAATAAAAGTGCGGAAAAGAAAGAACACAAGGAATTGTTCGAGAGGTTCGGCTATTAACGAAGCCTACGTCCCCTACCTAGTTTTATCGACTAGGATTTTTCTTAGAACTTGGAATTGCACTTTCTAGTTTAGTGCCAACTTCTTACAACTTCTTGATTTTCGGGCTCAAGAACAACCTCACAAAAACACTCTTGTTTTTCTAGGTACAAGATAACCTATGCAAAAAATAAATGCGAGTAGGAACTCGACTTTTCACGATATATCGCTCTTAGATACAAGAATGAAGATTGGAAATTATAGAACAAATCTTCTCGTATCACAATCTAGAATAAGTATATCTCTCAAAATGTTTGCTTGATATTGCTTGAATATGCTAGTAGGCTCAGAATGCTTGTGTATCTTCATTCTCCATGAAGTTGGCTATTTATAGCCTTCTTGAGCTCAATTTCCCGTTGGAACAGCTTTAACTGGTTACGTCGTTAAATGTCAAGGTTACGTTATGAACGTTACGTCGTTATATGTTCCGAATAGCGGCCGTAACGAAAGTGAAGAAACTGTCGATGAGTTATGATAGAATGCGTTACGTGCGTTATGAACCTCATGGTTACGTCGTAATATTCTCGTCAAAGATCCGTTGATTGAGACGACTTGTTGCAACGGCTAGTGGCTTTTCCAACGGTCGAATAATTCAAGCATTACGACGTTAGATAACTCGTAACGTCGTTACACTGCATGTAAAAACTTACGAAAAAGTGAGTGTTACGACGTTATAATAGATGAGTTACGACGTTAATCGTACTAAAATCTTGCATAATCGTGAAAGTTACGACGTTAATGTGGTTTGTGTTACGACGTTAATCAAGAGAAAATATGTTTTAAGTAAATTTTGGTTTTAATAACACATCATCAAAATGATCGAAAAGATATTGTTCCAACAATCTCCCCTTTTGATGATGACAAATTTTACTTATGTGAGTTTTTGAAAACATGATTTTAATAAGGCTCCCCCGAACACGAGCACCGCAAAAATTAATATGCTCCCCCAAAACGCGCACGGTTATTTCAAAAGTTGATTTAAAAAACGAATACATATTATTCTCCCCCTTTTTGTCATTAACAAAAAGTTGAGAGGTCCTGCAAGAGAAATCAATGATCAACATAATCCAAGTCAATGATTAACCAAAATGATAACCAAAATGATGCATAAAAACAGAGATAGTTATTACAGACGAAAAAGAAACATGAGAGTGAAATGTTTGGTCTTTTAATAAAACAGGAAACATCATCATCAGAAAGGATAGCCCGACTAGTCAAGGTCTGCATCCGGAGGTGTCGGCGGTATCCCAAAATGCGTGCAGATATTCTTGACCATGATCTTGATGTCACTCATATCTTTCTCAAGCCTATCCATCCGAGAAGCCATCTGGGATGAAGAGGATTCCGGACGAGGACGGGAGGAACCAAGCTGAGATGACGGACGAGGTCTATTATGCTCGATCCCCCTCGATGTGATCCTCTTCTCCGGTCTCGGAAGAGTACCCCCATCTATGAGCCGATCATCATCCTTGATATACGCAAAGTATATCCATCCACGTTTTCTCGTGCGAAGATACCTCATCGTCCGTAACGTCCCCTCGGTGACGAGGCTCCCCCTAGGAATCGGAACCCCATGGACCCCAGACAAATCAACTCCTGCTTTCTCAAAAATTTCAGTTAAGATTGATCCAAACGGCATTCCCGATCTTCTCTGTCGATCAACTTTCGCGTAGCTCTTTTTGTGGAAAATTTGACCCTTTTCCACGAACCATTTTAGCACAATAGATGCGAAGTTGACTTGGTGATCCTTCCACACATGATAAATGATCTCCATATCGATATTCAAAAGTCGAAGCTGAGCATTAACTTTAGGCATAAGACAACGAGTGATAGCATCGTGAAGCAAACGGATGTTTATCCCAAAGTCATTGTTTTCAAACCGCCCGGAATGAACATTTATAACGGCTTTGTCCGACAAAAAATCACGGACTTTGGACTCATGAACACCATAGCTTTCATCATCGGAGAAGTTGTCAATGACTTCATCCGGAGGAGCAAACTCTCCTTTACATCGAAAGCCCTCATTAGGGAGACCAAAAATCTCCGAAAGTTTCGCCTCATCAAAGGATATATTGGTTTACCACGCACAAGAGAGTTAACTACAGCAAGTCGGTCGGCATCATAAGTGACAAAAAAATTTGCATAAAACTCTTTTACACAGTCCACATATATTGGTCGAGCAAGACTAACGAACCGATTTATCCCAAGCATATCGAAGAATTCTTCGATAGCAACACCAGCACAATTCAGAGATTCGAAATCAAAGTGGTGACTCGGAGTTACCTCTTCGTCGATAAGGATTTCGTTGAAAACTTTCATGGCTTGAGCATTCCGAAATGATGGATCGCCGGAAGCCGTGGAGGATGATTGGGAGGTTTCTCCTCTTCTCTTTTTCCGCTCGATGCCATGAAGATTGAATCGGTCGAAAAGTGAAGGTTTGATAGATGATCTTGAAGTTTAGGAAGATTTTGCAGAACTTCGCCGCCGACGCCGCTAGGGATTGTAGGGAATGAAAAGGGGACGGTCGATATGGGTTTATATATGTTAGGTCAACGATCAATTACGACGTTATATCCCTTATGTAACGACGTAGCGTAAAAACCTAAACTCTATGGATCAATCTCGTTGCTACGCATTTAACGTAACAACATGTAACGTACGTAAGGTCCTATTACGTACGTAATGGACCGCTCCTACCGTACGTAAGCAGGAACAAATGAATAGTCTTTTCCTTTCGATGATGTCCCGATTTAAATGACCATTTAATGTGACTATGATGAGTATGCAATATTTAAAAATGATCAGCATGTCCCATTCCTAAATTTATGCGAATAAAGTTGAAAGCTTCTTCAGGTAATGGTTTTGTAAAAATATCCGCCAATTGTTCATTAGTACCAACAAATTGGAGACGAACATTCCCGTTTTGGACATGGTCACGAATAAAATGGTGACGAATTTCGATGTGTTTTGTCCTATTATGCAAAATGGGGTTTTTACTTAAATTAATGGCATTTGTATTGTCACAAAAAATAGGAGTATTCTTAAGTTCAATGCCATAATCAAGTAATTGATTTTTGATCCAGAGGACTTGTGCACATGCACTTCCCGCAGCCACATATTCTGCTTCAGCTGTGGAAGTAGCGAAACTAGTCTGTTTCTTACTTCCCCATGAAATTAAACATGAACTCATAAAATGACAAGTTCCGGTGGTGCTTTTTCTATCAATTTTACATCCACCGAAATCGGCATCACTATATGCAAAAAGTTTAAAAACAAAGCTAGAAGGATACCATAGCCTAAACCAAGAAAGATATTTTAAATATCGAAAGATCCGTTTACATGCAATGAGATGAGATTCTTTAGGGTTTGCTTGAAAACGAGCACATAGACAAGTAGCAAACATTATATCGTGTCTAGATGCGCTAAGTAAAGTAAAGATCCGATCATACCTGCATCGCTTTTGGTCAATGATTTACCTTTGTCATCTTTATCGAGTTTAAGAGTGGAAGACATAGGAGTGGATATTTCTTTGCAATCTTCCATCTTAAATTTCTTTAGAAGCTCATTGACGTACTTGGATTGGTGAATGAATATTACGTCATTGAGTTGCTTAATTTGGAGTCCGAGAAAGTTTTTCAACTCTCCCATCATACTCATTTCGAACTCTCCCTTCATAAGATTTGAAAATTCTTTGGACAGAGTTTCGTTAGTTGCACCAAAGACAATATTGTCCACATAAATTTGACAAATTAACATATCATCACTTAAGACCTTAATGAATAGAGTATTATCAACATTACCTCTTTTATAACCATTTGAGATAAGAAAGGAGCTTAGACGATCATACCATGCTCTCGGAGCTTGTTTTAATCCATAGAGAGCTTTATGGAGCTTGTACACATGATTCGGATGATCATAGTCTTCAAAACCCGGTGGTTGCTTGACATACACTTCCTCCTGGATGATTCCATTTAGGAACGCACTTTTTACATCCATTTGATGGAGTTTGATCTTCTTGTATGCGGCAAAGGCACAGAGAAGACGAATAGCTTCAAGACGAGCAACAGGAGCGAACGTCTCTTCATAATCCAAGCCTTCTTCTTGATTATAACCTTGGGCGACCAATCTCGATTTATTTCTGATTGGGAGACCATCATCATCGGTTTTGATTTTATGAACCCATTTGGTGCCAATGATTGATTTGTCTATGGTCTTTAACTAATTCCCAAACATTATTTCTTTCAATTGGTTTAGCTCTTCTTGCATAGCAATAGCCCAATTCTCATCATTTATGGCCTCATCGATATTCTTTGGTTCTGTAAGAGAAATAAATGCAATATTGTTAATACAATCATTTATATTTCTCCTAGTTCGTACACCTTCATCGATTTTTTCGAGAATTTGTTCCATCGGATGGTCTTTCACATTTGCCCAATCTTTAGGAAGGTTGTAAGAATTTTCCTCCTGTTTGTCCGAGCTTACATCGAGCTTCTCCAACTCCTTTGATACTTCGGATACTTCGTTAGCTGGCACCATACCTGCATCATCATCAAAAACAACCTTTCTCGGGGGTAAAACTGTATCATCGAATTTTACATGAATAGATTCTTCTACCGAACCTCTTCTACAATTAAATACACGATACGCTTTACTATTAGTCGAATAACCAAGAAATATGCCAATATCTGATTTTGAATCGAATTTACCCAAATTATACTTACCATTGTTATGAATAAACACTTTACAACCAAATGGATGAAAATAAGATAAATTGGGCTTTTTACCTTTAAAAATCTCATAAGGAGTCATCATTTTGTTCCTCCTGAGATGGACACGATTAATAACATAACAATCAGTGTTAACGGCTTCGGCCCAAAAGTATTTAGGAAGACCATACTCATTGAGCATTGTTCGACTCATTTATTCTAGAGAGCGATTCTTCCTCTCGACAACTCCATTTTGTTGAGGTGTCCGAGGTGCCGAAAAGTTGTGCCCAATACCATATTTATCGCACCAATCTTCAAAGAGATTAGAATCAAATTCTCCACCATGATCGGTTCTAATGGCGATAACTGGTAATTCTTGTTCCTTCTGGGTAACCTTACACCACTTAACAAACTCGTTAAAAGCATCATCTTTATTGGCTAAGAATTTTACCCAAGTAAATCTTGAAAAATCATCGACAATAACTAAAGTATAAAATTTACCTGTTAGACTGGCATGTCGAGATGGACCAATTAAATCCATATGAATTAATTCAAGAATGCGACTAGTGGAAATTTCAATTTTTGGTTTAAACGAGCCTCTTGCATGTTTACCTTTAATACATGCCTCACATATGTGGTCTTTTCTAAAATTCAATTTTGGTAGACCACGAACAATATCATTTTTGGCCAATTTTGAAAGAAGTGGTAAAGAGGCATGTCCCAATTTTCGGTGCCAAACAACGGCATTTTCATCGTACGAAAGTAGACATTTTTAGTTAAACGAAGATTCATCTTGAAGATCAACAATGTAAATATTTCCATAACGCAATCCAATAAAAACGATTTGGTCTTTTCTCATTGCCGTGCAATGCGTAATTTCAAAAATTAATTTAAGACCGGTGTCACATAGTTGGGAAACACTTAGGAGATTATGGCAAAGTCCATCAACAAATAGAACATTTTCAATAGTAGGTAAAGGTTTCTTACCAATTTTACCTGTCCCTTTTATTTGGCCCTTTTTATTATCGCCAAAGGTAACACAGCCACGATCTTCCTTTTTCAGCTCCGTGAAGAGATGTTCATTTCCACTCATGTGATTTGAACATCCACTATCAACATACCATTTATTTGATAATGTTGTCTTCCTTGCTTGTACCTACAAAAACCATTTTCTTCCGTTTTATAGGTACCCAGGCTAATTTGTGTCCTGAGGAGTTAGATACAAAAACTTGATTTTTAACAACGGTCCCTTTTGGTACCCAAATTTGCTTAACCCTTATAGTACGTCTAGAGTTTCGACAGTAGGTTTCGGTATGTCCAGGTTTTAAACATTTTGGATATGATGGAATTCCCGTTTTTAAAGTGTCCGAATCTTTTGTGGTAACTTCTAAGGACTTTTTCATTGGAAATGAATTATACCCAAGTCCTTGTTTTGAAAGAAAAAATTTTTGACCAAATAATAGTTGCTCAAATTTGTCATTACCACATGAGAATTTTCTAACATAGAGTTTTAACTCTTTCTGAGTTTTGAGCAATTCATCTCTCAAAATTTTCTTGGTTTCCAAGCAATTCGTATGATCAATCGAAACTTCCTTGTTTTTCAATAATTTTGCATTTTCAGTTTCAAGAAGTTTTATTTTCTTTTTCAAATCTTTAATGCTATTGCAAGCCTTTTCGTATTCATTATTTAGGGATTCAAAAGCATCAAGTAGTTCTTCATGAGAATCACTAACCTCGACTTCTTCGTCACTATCTTCGGATGCGCGGGCCATTAGAGTAAGATTGGTTTGGACTTGTGGTTCATCATCCTCATCATCATCGCTCCATGTGGCGACATAAACTTCCTTTTTTTTGAACTTTTCATGAGGTGGTTTTGATGAATTTATTGGGGCAGCAGCACGACAATCTTTCGCAAAATGGCCTGGAACGCCGCACCTTCGACAAGTGTTGTCGAACTTTTTGTTTTGAGGGAAGTGAGTCTTTTTGGATTCATCCCTTGATTCTTGCTTGATATCTCTCCGGCGCCTTTGAAGAAGATTTTTGAATTTCTTTACGTTTTTGGCATAAAAGGCGGTTTCTTCGTCCTCTTCTTCGATAGGTTCATCCTCTAGATCGCTTTCTTCTTTGGCTTTGAAAGCGATAGTCCTTTCTCTCTCCTTAGGTTTTGGTTTCGAACTTCGAGATTTGATGACAATCTCATAATTAATGAGAGATCCGATGAGAGCGCTGAATTCTATTGTATTGAGGTCTTTCGACTCCATGATAGCCGTAATCAGAAGGCCCCATTCTCTTGGTAGAGACCGAAGGATTTTCTTGGCTTTATCACTACTTGATATCGGTTTCCCGAATGAAGCTAGCCCATTTGTGATTGCCGAGAAATGGTCAAGCATAGTGATAATGCTTTCTTCTTCTTTCATGGTGAAGAGTTCATAATCGTGAAGAAGCATATTGATTTTGGTTTCTTTAACTTGACTCGTACCTTCATGGGTGATCTCTAACATTTTCCAGATTTCTTTTGCCGTCTCGCAGGAAGAAATTCTATTGTGATCTTCTGGATTGAGAGCACAATAGAGCAATTGAGTGACTTTACTGTTGAAGTGATCGTTCTTCCAGTCAGCATCGTCGTACTCTTCGAAACTTTTTAGAGAGCCATCCGTCTTCTTAGGAATGGTAGGTCCAAGGGCAATGACCTTCCATATTTCAATATCGTGAGCTCGGATGAAGATGGACATCTTCTTCTTCCATGTCATAAAGTTTGAACCATCGAAGAAGGGAGGGCGATTGAGAGCGTTGCCTTCAACGGAGGAGTGGATAAAGGCCATTTGGACCTTTTCTCTAGCGGGTGTTAATCCGGTGATAAAGAGACCGCTCTGATACTAATTGTTATATTGGTACCGTCACTAGAAGGGGGGTTGAATAGTGCGGATAAGAGTATTGTACTCTTTTCGTGCGGAAGCAAAAATATCGGAGTAATAAAAGTGCGGAAAAGAAAGAACACAAGGAATTGTTCGAGAGGTTCGGCTATTAACGAAGCCTACGTCCCCTACCTAGTTTTATCGACTAGGATTTTTCTTAGAACTTGGAATTGCACTTTCTAGTTTAGTGCCAACTTCTTACAACTTCTTGATTTTCGGGCTCAAGAACAACCTCACAAAAACACTCTTGTTTTTCTAGGCACAAGATAACCTATACACAAAATAAATGCGAGTAGGAACTCGACTTTTCACGATATATCACTCTTAGATACAAGAATGAAGATTGGAAATTATAGAACAAATCTTCTCGTATCACAATCTAGAATAAGTATATCTCTCAAAATGTTTGCTTGATATTGCTTGAATATGCTAGTAGGCTCAGAATGCTTGTGTATCTTCATTCTCCATGAAGTTGGCTATTTATAGCCTTCTTGAGCTTAATTTCCCGTTGGAACAGTTTAACTGGTTACGTACGTTAAATGCTGAAGGTTACGTACGTTATGAACGTTACGTACGTTATATGTTCCGAATAGCGGCCGTAACGAAAGTGAAGAAACTGTCCAGTGAGTTATGATAGAATGCGTTACGTACGTTATGAACCTCATGGTTACGTACGTAATATTCTGGTCAAATATCTGTTGATTGAGACGACTTGTTGCAACGGCTAGTGGCTTTTCCAACGGTCAGAATAATTCAAGCATTACGTACGTTAGATAACTCTGGTAACATACGCACTGCATGTAAAAACTTACGAAAACAGCGAGTGTTACGACGTTATAATAGATGAGTTACGACGTTAATCGTATTTAAAAATCTTGCATAATCGTGGAAAGTTACGTACGTTAATGTGGTTTGTGTTACGTACGTTAACTGAAGAGAAAATATGTTTTAAGTAAATTTTGGTTTTAATAACACATCATCAAAATGATCGAAAAGATATTGTTCCAACATTACTTTCCTTTAGCTTTTCAACATTCTAATATATTTAGATTAACGTTAATACTTTGTTATTTGACCTGCAGCCCAAAATATCATATTAAATAAAATTAGTTGAGTATCGATTAATCTTCATACTTTATATGATTTGACCTCTTGAAGAGTTATCAATATTTTTTAAGCATTATTCATGCAAAATGAGATATGTAGCACAACTTGAAGTAAAAGTTTCTTAATGATCATGTCTTCTTATTACGAGACTACTCATGAATCCAAATATTTAGTGAAAATGGCGATATATGACAAACTTGGATATTCCTATGAGAATGATCTAAATATGGAGAGGCTTATACTTATATGATCATTCGCTGCCTCACGAGGTTTTACTGATGCGGCAAATGGATATTCCTATAAAAATAATTTATATATGTAGAGACTTATACTCATATGATCACTGAGTTTTTGTCCCACGAAGTTTTACTGAGGCGGCATACAATAATTATTTTAAGTGAACTAATTAAGTAACAATCCTATTTTTTTATTTGTGTTTTATGCAGTTATCTTTTTGTAAACAAAAAAAGAACTAATGAACGAAAGAAAAAAAAGAAAAAGAAAAAATGAGCTTGTATTTCATTTATCTTTGCTAGTAATAGTGGTACTATCATAATATATTTTCGTGTAACATGACATCATCGTCAAAGGTTGACTTTCAAGATCATATGGGATTGGTGTTGAGATTGAGATTGAGGCTCTTGGATGGATATGACCGATGTTTTTATGGGTTTGCCCCAAACAATCATTCGTTTTTGGATGGAAAATTTGAATTTTTCATAGCCTATAGCAATACTCTTCCCTTGTTAAAACGACATAACAATGAAAATGCGACTTAAAGAGCAAATTAAAGCTTAATTTGGATGGAAATAGAGAGAGAGACAAATATAACTTAGAGATCGAGAGGTATGAGAAATGATTGAGGTCAGATAAGTATTTATATGTTCAAATTTTCAATTTTTTTTTAATTCTACCTTTGGACCCACTGTGTCACGGTCCGACCTCATCCGAGTTGACAACGGTTCGCTTAATCCGACCTTTGGATTCCGACGACTATTCTTTTTAATCGTTAATTTCCAACGATTAAATTTTCAAAAGTAAAAAAAAAAAAAATGAATCGACATGCCGGATCACGAGTCGACAAATCCGTGACCTAGGGTCAACCCATCTATACCTAGAATCCGAGATCTACCGCTGACCCGAATTCACGGTCGAACTTGGATCCGCCGGGTTCCGGGTGATTGGCCATGTCTAGGCATTGCCCCTAATGACCTAAATAAAAATCAGAGGACGACATGGCCCGCTCGCACACTGTCCTCACGTGTCCTGCACCCAAAACCCCAAATACCCTATGTTTGCTTCAAGCTTCAGTCCCTCGAGTCCTCTGATCCTCGCTCCTTATGTTCTCTTTTCCTCAAGATTCTCATATTTAATTTCTCATCACGAAATAAACAAATAATCAGAATCCCTACTAGGGATTCCCGTATTCATATAATAATTTTTATAAAAAAAATTAAAATTCAAACTTGCGGCATATGTACAAGAACGATGCAGCACATTAAAAGAAGCGGGTTTTGTATGAAGACTCAACGGTTGAATATTTTGAGATCATCGCACAAGGGATTGAAGCATGAGGTTTCTGACATTGCTTTGGATTGTTTCGGCTGATTTTTCATCTCTGGCAGCAGAAAGATCGGTGATAAGTGATATCTCCAAAAGGGTGTGTTGAAATTTTTGTTTTGATTATTGTTTCCTTTTATTAGCTGATAATGCTTGCTTACTTCTTGTTTAAGAATGTCTGTGTATTACCTGTTAATCCATTTGGAAAGGGCTCGCCTTTTGGTTTATGTTTATCCAGAGTAATGTTTTATGCATACAAAGTGTTTGTGATTTTGCTTGTGTATAGGGATAATTGTCATTTAGTCCACTACTGCAAGATTATTCGCCTCAGTTTCCAAGAAAAAGAAAATCCTTGGTAAATAGTTTTTTGCTCATGTTATTGTACCTAAGCCCTAATTTTCTGACTAAAATACCCCTAGGGTTAATTTGATTATACTCGATTCTCATCTGATTATTTAATCCTTGCCTGATTATGATGCAAGGGTAATTTTGACTTTCATCTTTAAAAAGAACCGGGTTAATTATTTGTCATATATTCCCAAATTTCGTACTTTTGACTAGATCCCCTTAAATATATGGCGGATGGCGCTATT
Organism: Orobanche coerulescens; assembly: GCA_033398695.1. Taxonomy (NCBI): domain Eukaryota; kingdom Viridiplantae; phylum Streptophyta; class Magnoliopsida; order Lamiales; family Orobanchaceae; genus Orobanche; species Orobanche coerulescens. The sequence goes on from CM065811.1 coordinate 172,286,678, forward strand.
CGGTATAGCTTATGTATGTGAAGTTGATTCTTGCGCATAACTTGCATATTCATAATTAATGGATTACGAATTAGTTTCCTCAATGCAAATTTTTTCCCGTCATATGCTCACTCACTAGAATGTATCTCATCAATTAGCAATTTGACTGATAGTTCCCGAACTCTAATTGTTACTCAAAGTGTCTTGTGTTTTCCCAATTATATTTCGATGTGGTAATTTCTTTGATTTTTCCCTTACATAGTTTGAGCTTCATGGCAGATCACTTATCTCAGAGTGCGTTAAATCTTTAAATATTTCAATATGGAAAAGTGAATCGGAACAGTTGCTTGTGTAGATTAACATCACATATGTCCATAGTAAGAGGATGCATGCTAGCTAAAATTCTTTCTTAACTAGACAGTGATTCTGTCCTTTCTAGCTTGTCATCCAAATTTTCACTGTAAAGAGTGTAAGCATAGTTGTTTTGCCATGATCAAGTGAAAGTCGGTTGATTATGAAGAGTAGTGCTGTTAATGGACCCAGCTACCCGGTATCCGTCCGGCGGCCCGATTCGAAAATCTGTTCCCAATGGACCCCCCGATTCTTTGATGAGCCGGTCCCGGTCTTGAAACTGCCCAACCATTTCTTAAATGGAGTCGACGCAATATTAATAGTCCAACTCGAACAACTCTAAATCTTTAGTGTTGTTAATGGGCCGAGCTACCGGTATTCGTCCGGCGGACCGGCTCGAATACCTTGTCCGATGGATCGCCCAATTCTTTAATGAGTCTGTTCGGTCCTGACTTGTTACCCGGCTTCTTAATCTTAACGGGCCGGTCACTACCCGACTAGATACTCTACCGAGCCGGACTGGGTATAGTAATACCCGGCTCGGTCCGACTCGTTAGCAGCACTAATGAAAAGTAGTAGACACCTGTTTTTTTTCTTAGTAGCATGCAATTTACAGTTTTTCCTTTGAAGGGCGAAACGGGATGGAATTGTTTATTTAGTATACTGTTAGTAATGATTTACGCCAGGCTACAGTGCTTATTACTTGCTTATTTGATACTGGAGCTAACATGTGTTTAATTGCAACCAATGGTGATTATTTCGACAGGGAACTCTATCATACTCAGAGATCAGTGGGCCAAGCAACATGCATTGTTTCATCAGTCACCGTTTTTACTTGCCACGATCACCGGACAAAATCTAAGAAGTTCTTGTGTTATTCGGTGCTTTGGATCCAAAACAACAGAGTCAAACAGACAAAAAGAATCACAGGTTTGTACTAACTGTACTACTGGTGGTGCAAAAATATGTGTCAACTTTTTAGAAGAATCATTCTGATCTTGTTCTGTTTACTTAATCATCATCATCAACTGCACCATCATCAAAAATATCGGTGGCATGAAGATTATAGTGCTATTGTGCTAATTAATTGTCTAAAATTAGTTCACACTTTATTTCATGCCAAAAAATAAAGTGGCAAAGTTACACAGATGCCCTTCCCGTCGCAACCTTAATATGAAGGAGAAATTTCTGTTTGCTAGTCTTCTTGGATAGAAAGAATAAAGGATTTTGGACAGATTTCGATTGTTATTCGTTTAGCTATCTCCAATATGGAAATGACCAATGGGGAGTTTTGTTATATTTGCCCAATCTATTGCCATGTACTTATTTGCTTTGACTTTCAAAGTGCTCTGTAGTGTTCATAAATTTTGACAACCAGGATTTAACCATGGTGCAGAAATCTGGTGAGTTAATGAGTTAAATATTCACATGAAGATATTTTTTACGTGAATTTATATGGTTTGGGACATGGGCTCTAATGTTGTTGTTGATGATGAATTTATATTGTTCGGATAATTACAACAACTACCCTGAGTTATCATCAGCTACATGATAAAAGGCAAACCCCATCCGAGTGCTCCCCGGATTATGTGGAGGGTAGGGAGGAGTGTCTTCTCCTGTTGATTTACGAACTCAGACTTAGGTAAGATCTCTTGTGGATGTAGGATCTTGAATTCCTAAATCTTGTGGGTCGGCGGTCGTTCATGTACGCAGCCTCCCCCTTGCATTTCTGCCAGAGGCTGTTCGACTAGAACCCATGACTTGCATCTCACAGTGGAGCAACCTATGAAGAACGGACACTCTCCCGAAGGTAGGGGTGAGCAAAACCGAACCGAGAAACCGAGAAACCGAAAAAAACCGACGAAACCGAAACCGAAAAACCGAAACCAAATCAAAACCATCGGTTTGGGTTTAGAATTTTTAAAAACCGAAAAGTCGGTTTCGGTTTATACACTAGAAACCGAACCATTAAACCCGAACCGAACCGATATCATATATAATATATATGTATTTCGTAAATTTTATATGTATATATGCATTATGTAGAATAGACAAAAATAGTGTTCTGGTCTGGTGGTTATAACGCTGGTAGTTAGCGCGTTGGTCCCAGGTTCGATTCCTATCCAATGCACATTTTAAGTTTTTTTGAAGAATATACAAAAATCGGGTTGGTTGGGTTTGAACCCGAAACCGACCCGTAAAAAACCGAAAAACCGAGAAACCGAACACATTGGGTTGGTTTCGGTTTCGGTTTGATTTTTTGGAAACCGAAGGAAGTCGGTTTGGGTTCGGTTTCAGCCTAAAACCGACCCAAACCGACCCATGCTCACCCCTACCCGAAGGCACGAGTCTGACACGCGTGTCGGAGAGTGCCAGAACTTTCATTTTTGGTCGGACACTCTCCCGAAACGTTGTCGACACTTCAGGACATGCATTGGACACGCTGGGGATTTTTTTTTTTTTTTTAAATAATCTGTAGGGGCTGTTTTTCTCTCTGGTTGTAAGAAAAAAAGGAAGAAGAAGGAGGAAGGTAGTGGAGGTTACATATAGATTAAGTCTGATATGTGCTAACTGGGTTTCTTTGTGTGTAGGGTTTAATTATCTATTAGCTCGGCACATATAGGCTGGGGTGAAATTATTTGTTTTAGTACTTCCTCCGTTACTTTATTATTGCAATGTGTTGACTATTACACTGTTCACATACTCTCTTTTGACCATCTTTTGTGATTTATACATATGAAAAAATATAGTCATGCGAGATCTTGTTAGATTTATCTCGAAATATACTTTCAAAATATCAACGTCTTATAATTTTTAAAAATAAAGAATTGAAGATATTAATAATCAAAGTTGTGCATTGGCAAGTGTGAAAGTCAGATGTTGCAATTATAAAAGAACGGAGGTATATTTTAACTTTTGATAATAACAAAAGAATGTGTGTGTATAATTAAAAAAAAATAAAAACATGTCATCTATGTGTCGTATCCTGTGTTTTGGAGAAAAATGTGAATCATGTGTCGTGTCACGTGTCGCATGTCGAGTCCATGCTTCATAGGAGCAACTCACTGGTGCATGATTGCTCTAAATATTTCTCTTTGTTCTAAACCTAAAAAGTGACGTATTGTTGAAGCTCATGGTTAAGTATATTTTCATCTCTTTGTTTGTATTAACAATATCAGTTTTCATTAAACTCTGCTGCATCACCTATTGTCATACTCACATGGCGCACTCCTTGTACCTTTTCTTTGCCAAGACTCGAAAAGAGATTTCCACTATTGAGGACCCTTTTGATGCTCCGACTTATAATATCCCAGAAAAACCAGTGACGTTCACTGAGGGAGCTTCATATAGTCTTATAATTCTTGCTGGACTTGGCATTGCTGGTGCCGCAGCATATGGAGTTTTCAAGGAACTTATATTTGAACCCAAGGAGTAAGTTAAAAGTATTTTTGCTGCCTGGAAATGGGTATTTCAGACCCCCTTTGTTTTCTGTGTATCTAACTGAAGATAATGTTTGTAGGTACAAAATATTCAATAAGGCTCTTGACAGGGTTCAGAATGATGGCCAAGTATGTTTCACTCAATTTTCTTCTTGTGAATTTGAAATTTTATGTAGTGTTGGGGTGGAATAGATGAATAAATGAGGACATTCTACCCTACCCCTTACAGGTAGTGCATGTAGGGGCCTCCCTACCGCAAGATCAACACACCCCCATGTCTTTGTATGTATGTCTGTCATCATGTGGTCGGGACCCCTGCAGGCATTACCTGTATTGGGATAGGGTAGAATCTCCCGACTAATACGTATCCACTTTTCATTGGTAAGAATTATAGAATTCATACCACCGTAGTAGGCGGAAAATAATGAGGCCATGAGAAGTGCATGATCCCACTTATCTAGCGTCGAGTTAAATATACCGCCGACTCATAGAACCTAATAAGCTAAAACAAGAAAACTAGTACTGCCTCATAATTACGGTAAGGTACAAATTTTTATTATCTGGAAGGTACAACACATCGTCACCATTTTTTTCACTATTGTGGAATGTTTTAAAATGTCATTTGTCAAGTATATCTATATTAATAAGGATATGTAAGGTAACAAAATCGGAAATGGACTCTCTTTTGGGACAAAAAATAGTTTTAATAGTGGACTCTGATTACGGGACGGACGGAGTTCAATGATTACAAAGAAAAATGATAATTTACACAATTATTTACATCAAATTCAATAAATGGAACATCTCAAGTATTGGACACGAATCATGACGGGAGAGTTTGAAGTTTTCATGGATGGTGAACTTAGAATGTACCTCTCACCTTCAATAACAAAATTGTAGAAGTGTGATTAATTTGACAAGAATTAGTGAAATCGACTTCGTGAGCTTCATTATTAATTCAGATATTGCATTGTGTTTTTCCCTTCTAAGGCCAAAGCAACAGCAGAACGAACAAAAAAAACATGAAGAAAACAATCTATGCCACACGAGGCACTATCGGGGTGTCGGCCGCGAGCAGGCTCCCGGGGTTTGGTCTAACTCATGTACATCAATGATGCCCACACGTGCATCCACACATCCATTGATTTTCCTTGGTGTCCACCGAACTTCGCACTTCCACCTTTGGTCTCTAAACCGATTCTAACATAGAATTGTGGGGAAGGATTTCAAATAACTTCATACTAAATAGAGATTCTGACTCAGAAAAAATTGCTTAAAATATGAGCTCAAAAACCCAAATCATTTGTTGCTCCCCAAAAAAGAGAAAATTTGAAATCCATTGTATTATGAAATTATTCAATCAGAGTAAAAGCATTTATTACTATGGGATTCAGATCCTTGCATCCAAATGCAACCTTAGGTCTATAAACATTTGGAATAATTCCTTGCAACAGGTTAGGGTTAGAATCGGATCCCCTATCACTGGCTACGGCTCAGAAAGTAGGAACCGTGCAGCTCGTCAACGCATTCCTAATAGAACATGGACAGATGAAGATGGCGTCGAACATATATTGGTAACTTCTTTTTCACCTTTTCAAATATTGTATGTATGTAATTTAGAGCTTATTACATTAAAAATGCTAAAACTATGTATCGTAGGTTAACTTCCATGTTCGCGGACCGCATGGCGCTGGCAGAGTTCACTCGGAGATGTTCAAAGACAAAGTGGACAAGCAATGGAAATTCATGTATTTAATAGTCGAAGTCACTTCGCCTTCGCCAGCTCAACTGATGCTAGAATCTTATATTCCGGCCTGAACATGCTAATGCTTTTTAAAATCGAGTTCAAAGTTTGTCTGAGGTTGCCGTTTGGGGCGGGGTCTTTTCGCTAATTTTTTATTGTTCTTTGTTGAATGCTTTTTTTTTTTAACTGCTATTCTATTGAATAAGAAACTTGTGCCTGGAGTGTCGTGGTACATTTAATCACTTGTCTTAAAAACACAAGATTTGATGATTGTGATGTATCAGGAATTTTGGGGATTGTTATAGTTTTAAATTTTTCTCGATTTTTTATTTTGTGACAATTGGAATCGAGTGTATTTGATTGTTCTTTTACCTTTCATGTTTTCTTTTTCTGTGTCGTTAGACGTTTTCAGATGGTGATTCATGTCAGTTAATCCCAGATCATATTGGGATTAAGGCTCAGCAGCTTGGAATCGAGTGTATGTGGCCATTGGCGAATTGAACTGGTTTGGGTTATTCTGTGTTCGAAGAAAAGTCCAATTGGAATGGTTTTTTTTTATGCGACCAAAAAAGCCTAATAACAATTGGGCTCTGGAATATTGAGACTGTTCAAGGGCCCAATGCTATTGGCTAAGCTTGATCAATTTTCAAAGTTCAAACAATCATCCCATGTATTTCCCACATAATTGTTGGATTCAAATCAATACGAGACGTTTCGGCATACATTTGATACTGATTTATGAAGAAAGAGCTCCGGCGGTAGACCGTCCTAGCAAGGATCTATCGCGTCGAAGAGATGAAGCGTACGTGTTCTGCAAGAGATGCGGATGGGAGAAGTGAGGGAACAATGGAAATGAGAGGAAAAATAAAATGAGTTAAATTAGTTTTAATTAGGCAGAAATATGGTGTGTGTATATATATATGTAATTTTTAGCGACATATGTACAAAAAAACATTTATTATATAAATATATCTAATCTCGTTTTACATGCCCGGTCGGGCATTACGAATTATGATCGAATTTGAATATGATTTCTACAAGTCGGGCTGGGTTTATTACCCTCCAGTCCGAGCTTAGAAAATGAGACCGGGACATTAAAATTTTCCGAGGCCGGGCTCAATTGGGCTCTAGGGTTTGGGTCGCCCACCCCCCAAAGTTATTTCTTACCGTTACAAACATCCTGTACTGAGCATTCGTGAAAAGGTCGCGAAAACATTCGGTCAACATTCAGTTTCTGTTCGGTTCGGTCAAATTCGAACAGTTCGCAAACATGTTCATTACATACACGAACCGAACACGAATATGTTTCGCGATAGAGGTGGCCAAAAAAAACGAAACCGGGAACCAAAATCGTGTCCAAATGTTCAATTTGCCTTCAGAAAATGTAATCGGCGGTTCCTGCCTAATCCGAACCGAACCGGGAACTGAACTGCCCCGAATCACGGTTCTCACGGTTCAAACCAGGAACCATTTAAAAAAAAAGGAACCGGCCGAAAAAATAATTGGCACATGGTGGGAGATTTGATTCCCACTTTTGGAGATTTTTTTTTATTTTTTCAGATTTTAGTTCCCAAGGTGTTGAATTTCAAATTTAAATTTCTAAATACCTTAGGGAGCCGAAGGGAGGGGAATTACTTGATGCATGGCCAAATGACGTGGACGTGTTAAATTGGTGGTCAATCAAGCAAGGTCAATACCCCATTCTTACAATCATGGCGAAAGAGATATTTGCTGTCCCGGCATCAACGGTAGCGGTCGAGCAAGCCTTTAGCGAGGGAGGATACATGCTCGACGAACGAAGATCCCAACTGGCACCACATAATCTTGAAGCCCAACTATTGCTCAAAGATCATACATTGGCCGAAGCAAGAGAGCAAGAGAACAAATGGGATGATTTGTTCCAAGAATACCCAATAACCACGACCGAGGCCGAGACCACCGATGCGAGCGAGTCATCTCAATGCACCGAAGTCGAAGACTTCGACGATGACTTCGACTTCGACATGTAGAAGACTTTATTATTAGTAATTAGGATTATCATTAGTAATTTCTGAAATTTAATGTATTTTTTAAAAGAGTTTAATACTCCTTCATGGGTTTTCTTTTCGGTTTTTTCCCATGGCGCCTTTATTGAACCGACAGTACTTAGTTATAAATACCACAAACTATTATCTAAGGAATAATAAGAAATAGTTGCACTAATCTCCTCTCTCTCTCTCTCTCTCTCTCTATTTCTTTTCGGTTCTTTTTCAAAATTGTTTCTTTTATTTTATTATTGATTATTTCATTAACTTATACAAAAATACATTTAAACAACAAAAAACAATTAAAGTGAAGTTTACAAAAAAAAAAAAAAAAGGTTCGATACGATTCAACCGAGTAACGCCGTTGAAACCAGAACCGCCGATTCCGGTTCGATCCGTAACCTTGGCACTATGTTTCCGGTTCGGTTACGGTTCCTTTTCCGAAACATTTGTAAAGGCGGTTGTGTTCCGGTTCGAACCGGAACCAGAACCGTGGCCACCTCTAGTTCGCGAACAAAATATTTTTTATATATTTATTAATATTTTTACAATAAATAATAAATATAATTTATAATTTTATAATAATTAATAAATATATATACAAAAAATAAAACCTACCATTCAAAAACCCTTAATTTCTAAATCTATCTTCTCGTTTTATTTTTTGGATTATATTGCTTGTACTTTTTTTTTTTTTTTATATTTTGGAACAGACGAACAAACGAACAATCAAAACGAACCGAACAATCTAACGCTAGCGAACGAACACGAAATATGGGAAATTTTAACAAACCGAACACGAACATGTGGTTTGCATTTTTATCGAACACGAGACGAACCGAACGAACCGAACCCTTAACGAAAACGTTCGTTAAGGTCACTATTCGGTTCGTTCGGTTCGAATACACTCCTAAATATAGGTACTCATTTGAAATTGGTTCTTGTTTGGTACGCCATAAACTATCGTATAAGTGAACTTACTGAAACGCTACTCAGAGTCGCATCTCAGAATGCTAGCTTGTTCGTCCAAACACATCCTTAGTCGATCTTCCTCACTAGCTGAAAGTTAAGTGCAAAAACACGTAGTTTTTCCACAGCAGTTAAATATGTTTGTTCTTAGCAACGACACCCACACGCGCGCGCGCACACACACACACACGAGTATGTGTTGTACGACAGGAAACTGCTACCAGGCAGTACCACCCCGTAGGATAGCATATCATTCTCATTCGAAAGTATATGTAAAACATGCGGCGGAAAAAGTCCTCAAAAACTGATGTCAATTGTTCTTTTTTTCTTTTATCTCCACGGTCGTCTAAAAATACAACCCGTACGAAAGAAACACAGCCTCACCTTAAAATTGGAAAACCAACATATGCAAATCGATCTACTCGTCACGTGCCCTAGGACGTAATCCTAGTCCGGTCCTTATATTTGTGCCTAAAGCCTTCATGTCTTCCACCTACAATTATTTTCACATCAGACGATCATAACAAGCAACCCCTGTTAATAAAATGATCGATGAAATAAACTACATACGACAATCAAAATCACACGATAAATAAGGCCATTATGCATTTCCACAAAATAATAATAATAATAATAATAGTGCATGATGAACTAGCGACAGACGAGTATGATTATAGAGTGTCGTAATCTTCTCTTGCTCAGACCATGTCAGACTATCAACAATTTAAGAGAATGTAAGGAGTCATATCAACAATTTTCTCTCTCGTACCAGACCGCCTGATACGGGCAGGGCGGCATACTCCTATCAGACTGCGTCGCATGGTTGGAGCGGCCCAAGGGTGAGGAAAGTAAAGCTAGGGCATTAGGCCTCAATTTTTTTTTTTTTTTTTACTTCCTATTTTAGGCCAAATAAAAGTGGAAGACAAATTTATAGGCCCCTGACCTAAAAGGCACGAAAAATAATTTTTAAATAAATATTTTTTTTGAAAAAGGCCTCATTTTGGAGCCCGTCTGATGGAACGTATTATGTCAGACAACACAAGATTCTGCCTATTAGCTTATGATCTACCTAATTTTTTCTTTTAGCACTATAGAATTGTTGATGACACTACAGGTCAAGATCATCCAAGTCTACAACAACAAGCATTCCTTCAAATGTATCTCAAAAATAAATAATTTTGGCCAAGAGTTTGACATAAAAGGATAACAAAAGCTCAGTGCTAATCTAAGAACAAATCAGATTTTTTTTAAAAGAAAAAGAAAAGATATGGGAGTCATGTTCCATGATGTACGTCATGATTTTATAATATCAATCACGTAATGTGACATGACTGTAGCAATTATCTCGACTCATCACCATCTCATCATATTTTCCATGTAACTGAAAAAGCCTATGATTTTGATGGTTTTGGAATTTCACTTCATTTTTTCTTCATATGAAGGTTGCGACAGTAAGGGCATCCGGCGTAAAACTTTGCCACTTTTTGTTTTGCGTGAATGGTAGTGTAAACTAATTTCCGAGAATTAGTTGGCACTATAATTTTCATGCCACCGATCCCAATATAGTTGGGATTAAGGTGCCGTTGATGATGATATCATTAATGATGAAAAAGAAAAGAAATGGCAACACTTGAAATTAAAGGTTTCTGCAAATATTTTCATATATTAAGCAATCATGTTTAGGGGCGTAAATGAGTCGAGTATAACGTATTGATTTCATTTCGAGTTCTGAAAGTTGTGTTTAAGCTTGCTCGATTAGTAACCGAATCGAGCTCGAACGAGCTTTTACTAAACATGAATCCAGCTCGAGTAGTTTGATATCTTCACATTTTTTTTTTCTTTACTAGCTCGAGCCGAGCTTCATATTTCTCGAACCGAAAATTACGTTCAAGTTTGGTTCGTTACGTTGAAGAACGGAGCTCAAACAAGCTCTTAATGATCGAATTCGAGTCTAATATCGAGTAATTTAGATTGCATTTAAACACATAAAACATATCCCAAAAATCCCCATTCAAATATGATTCTACAAATGTAGTTCTTTCTACTCATTGGAAAAAAGATCACCGGACAAAAGAGAGAGAAAAACAGGCATTCTTATTCACCAGAAGAACAAAAAAGAGAGATCAACAGTATGTATGAGTATCTCACAGAGCGGACGCCGGAAAAACGTAGGGATGCGACGGCGGCGGAGGCGGCGGCACCGACAAAGAGTGAAGCGACAGCGAAGGCCTTGAAGGGCATGATGGTTGAATCGCCTGCGTAACCCTTCCTCATCGCCGAGATGCCCCACCCTAAGGGGGGAGGGAGTGGGGCTCGGGTAAGGGGGTCGGGTACCCTTACCCGAGCGGTAACACCGCCGCCGCGGCATCGGGTAAGGCGGGCGGTGTTACTTTGCGGCTTCGGAAGCCGATCGTGGGGGGGGGGGGTTTGGGTTGAAAATACTAGCCGTTGCAACGGCTAGTTCAATAAAAAAAAAAAAAATTCCCTATAAAATCAAACTTTCTCAACTCATTTTTTCAAAATAAAAACACACTAATCTCTCCAAAACAAAAAATAATTACTAAAATGTCTTCCGATTCTTCCGAATTCGAATGCATTATTCCGTCTTCGTCCGACGAGATATCCACAGGTAGCTCGTTGCAACTTATGCTTCAAGCGGCTCAGTACCTTGAAGACACGGCAAGCTCTAGCCGAACTAGCGTAAATCGTCAACGGGAAATAGGTCTTCAAACGTTGGAGAATGATTGGTTCGTTGAAACACCAAAGTACAACGAAGAGTACTTTAAAAAAAAATTCGAATGGAGAAAAGCATGTTTTTGCAAATAGTGGGCGACATTGAAGCGAGATACCCATATTTTCAAGAAGGCTACGATGCGCGTTCGAAAAAAAGTTTCACGGCGAAACAAAAAATCACTTCGGCCGTTAGGCAACTCGCAACCGCAATCCCAGATGAGTATGATGAATATTTATGCATGGCTGCAAGAACGTCACGTGAAACTCTTAATTATTTTTGTGAGGCCATCATTGAGTTGTACGGTCGAGAGTACCTACGTAGGCCGACAGCACACGACCTTGCTCGCATTTTGCAGGCCCATGAGGCGAAGCATCACATCCCTGGAATGCTTGGTAGCATCGACTGTACACACGTCAAATGGAAAAATTGTCCTAGACAATTGAGAGGGCAATATACGAGAGGTGACTATGGTGTTCCCACTATTATGCTTGAAGTCACCGCGTCACAAGATATGTGGATTTGGCATGCTTTTTTGGTCCACCAGGGTCAAACAACGATATCAACGTATTGAATCAGTCTGACTTGTATCTTACAGATCGAAATGGAACGGCGATGAACAGTTCATTCAACGTGAATGGACGCTTTTACAAACGCGGCTACTATTTGACAGATGTAATCTATCCTAAGTGGTCCACATTTGTTAAAGCATACCCGTATCCAACCGACCCAAAGGAAAAGAGATTTAAGAAGTTACAAGAGGGGGCGAGAAAGGATGTCGAGCGAGCTTTTGGTGCTCTCAAAGGAAAATGGAAAATTCTCGATTGGCCTCTCCGAGCTATGACCAAAGCGAAGATTGCCAATCAGGTTCATGCGTGTGTTATTTTGCACAATATGATTATAAAACGTGAAGGGAGGGCAATCTCACCGGTTCATATAATGGATGAGCCGGTCCAGCCAGTGTTCGACGACAATGTGATAGCGGAGTTACTAAACGAAGTTCTCCATGACCGACTTCGATATGATCTCACGGAGCACGTAGCACGTCAATACTTGCCGCATCTCGATGATTAGTGGGTTTTTTATTTTAATCTAGTTATTTTTAAGTATTATGTTATGTTTCTTTTTTTTAAGTATTATGTAATATTTTTATTTTTAATGAAATGGTATGTTTTTATGTAATGTTTTTTTTAAGTATTATGTAATGTTTTTATTTTTAATGAAATGGTATGTTTTTATTTTAATATTGTATGTGATTTTATGTATTAAAAATATAAAAGAAAAAAAAAATCGGGTAGTATAGGTGACCACTCCCTCCACTTAGGGTAGTGTTAGGGTAGAATTGGGTAGTTTTGAGTTGGAGGGTTTTTATTGGATAGAGGTGAGGTGGCACCTAGGGTATTAGGTGACCACTCCCTCACCCCTAACTGGGCCGTGCTCGCGACGGCCCACCCCCAGTATCCTTCTACTGTTATCCCTTCTTTCTGCCCTCCTCTTCTTCCTCCATTTTCCATTTTCTATTTTTCACCATTTACCTGAAAATTCTTCCTTCCCCCTTTTTTTAATAGTACTTAATTATATCACATATTGTGCAAATTGTAATTAATTAATAAATTATACTCCATGTTGATTAATATTTATATTTTATTAAATTATTTGTATTTTTTATAAAGTCTACATTTATTATTTTACACAATTGAATGAAACAATCAACTTGTACTTTTTGATCTACACCATACTTATTATAATAGCTTTATTATTTTAATCTCGGCACACTCACGAGCAATATTTACATTACTTATCAATCTATCGCATCCAATTATTTATATAAATATATTGTAAAGATATAGTTAATTAATAAATTATACTCCATGTTGATTAATATTTATATTTTATTAAATTATTTGTATTTTTATAAAATATGCATTTATTATTTTACACAATTAAATGAAACAACCAATTTGTACTTTTTTGATCTACACCACACTTATTATAATAACTTTATTATTTTAATCTCAACGGCACACTCACGAGTACTATTCACATAATTTACCAATCTATCGCATTCAGTTATTTATATAAATATATTGTAAAAATATAGTAAGTATAAATATTTTGTTGGGACAGAGGTAAGTACGAGAGAGACTGCGTGTTAGCCATAACAAACATCTTTTTTTTTTTGCCCCCAGGGGCATAGCCTAATGGTTAAGGCTGAGATGACGTGAGATTTCATCCTCGGCAACTGCGGTTCGATTCTCGTGTGGTGCAGTTTCCTCACCTTGATGTGGGGGCTGTGCTGGGGGTCGGTATCGTGGGTCCTCTCGCTCAGATACTGACCACTAAGGCACATCCTCGTTTATCTCCTGCAGGACCGAGGGGCCAACGGTCCTGTGGGAGGAGAGCTCACTCGATCAACAAAACAAACATCTTTTTTTCCTTCTTTTTTTTTTTTTGAGACTCCCTTTGGACCCGTTTGTGATAGGTTTGGATGGGAATTAAATTATGTTAATCAAATTGAAACCTTCAATTCAGTCCTATTTTGAACAAGACATTAAAATGTTGACTATTCAATTAATGTTAATAATTAGTCCAATTTTATGCATATATTTTTAATTTCAGTCATTATATCATAATATTTTATAATGATTAAATTATTATTATATGTAGACATTAATGAGGAATTATGAGCTTATGACTGTGAGTCGAGCATCTTCATATTCAAGTCAAGCAGCATCATTTATTCAGGTGGGAATTTGCACTATCACTTTAATTGCTTTAATTGGATTGTATATGTGATATTCTATTCATGTTTAAAATTATGATACGTGTTGTAAATCAGGCTCACTTGTATACGTGTAAAGAGACTATCTTAAGATATATGTTGTGTGGGGACACCTGCACAACCTCAATATTCACATGCGTGCTCGATTCATGTTATATGTGGTATTGCGTGTATGCATTCATGTTGAGGAAAATGTTATTGATAGAATAATTATTTAAATGCTTTCCATGAGATTGTATATTAATGTGATATGTGTGATTTCCACGAGCTCAAGGAAGCTCACCCCACCTTTACTGATCCCGCAGGTTAAATCGAGCCGGATGGACGAAGGAGCGAGTCGAGATGGCATATGAATGAAATTTTATTAAATGATATTTTTCTTTATGTCAAATGTTTTGGAATTTTTGGGGGAAACTATTGTTTAGAAATTAACAATTTATAATTTGTTCTTCCGCCGCAATTATTTTCACTTATCTATGACGTATTGTTGCATTAATTAAAGGTATTTATTTTATGTCAGTATAGCGACTCGACTTTGTAGGCGAGAATTTTAATATTCTCGAAAGAAATTATTTTTCGTCAAAAAGTATCTTTTACTTATTTTCCCCTATAATTGTCCCTAGAAAGTCGGGGCGTAACACGGAGCGAAACAAATCGAAAATAATGTCAGGGGACGAAAGCAATGGAAAATGATGTCCCGAGAAACGGGGGTCGAAAAGAATGTCCCAGGGTGAAAACGGTCGAAATTGATGTACCCAGACGAAATGGGTCGAAAAAATATTTAGGCCGAAAAATAGTCGAAATGAGGTCTCAAGAAACGGGTTGAAAATACTGGTCGAGAGCAATCAAAAGTAATATCCCAGAGTGAAACGAATTGGAAATGACGCCCCGAGATGAAAATAGTCCAAAATAGCATCTACGACTAAACGTGTCAAAAAAATATGAAGAAAATAGTCGATAATGACGTCTCTTGACGAAATGGGTCGAAAATTATGTCCTAGGCGGAAACAGTCGAAAATGGCATCTCTACAAAAAATGGATAGAAATAAACGTCACAGTCCGAAAATAGTAAAAAATGATGTAGTGGGGTGAAACAGGTCCAAACCAATGTCTTAGGCCGATAATAATCGAAAATGACATGCTAGGGCGAGATGGGTCGAGAATAATATCTCGAGGCAAAACAGTTGAAAATAACGTCACATGACGAAACATGTCGAGAATAACACTATATGGGAAACATGTTTAAAATAATAACACGAGACCAATAATAGTTGAAAATGGCGTCTCAGAGCGAAATATGTCGAAAAAAGAGTCAAAAATGATGTACTTTGAGCGGGATGGGATGAAAATAATGTTTTTGAAAAAAAACAGTAGAAAATAACATCCAGTGATGAAACGAATCGAATATAATATCCTATAGAAAAACTAGTTGAAAAAATGTTTCGAGACAAAAAAGTTGAAAATGATATGCTGGGGGTGAAACGGGTCATAAGTAGAGTATTTAAGTCATATAATCATTTATTTCTTATATATTTATCATGAGTCCATATTATCCAGGATCATCTTAAATATTCGGGGCTTGTTCTAATTCGAAAAATTGAGCCCCTAATATTATCAATGTAGGGTTTCAACATTAAAAATTATTATAAAATATTATCATATTCTTACAAATTGAAGCACAAAAAAAAAAAAACTATTTTATTTAAATTATAAATAATTACCCTATATAACTTCCAAGACGTTTTGAATCAACCAACTTCATATGGTACAATCTCCAAAAGTTCATTCTCAATTGCTATTTATGTTAATCCGTTGAGCATTTCTTGTACCATGTAGATCGTAAGTAAGACTTCAACAACTTTAATTTAGAAAAACTTATTTCTAGATATGTAATTGTCATCGGAATAGGTAATAAACTTTTTTCTCATTAACATTTTCAACAAGAATTTGTGTCTCTTTTATAACAAACTTATCAAGAGCTCCTCTTTGAGATTGAATTACTTTCCTTTAGCTTTTCAACATTCTAATATACAAAGCTGAGCACAAATGGTCCGGACCCGGTTTTTACCCGGACCCGGACCGGACCTGTTCATTAGGTCCGGGTCCCGGGTCTCCATTTTCTCCAAAACCGGGTTCCGGGCCGGACCGGGTCAAAATCCGGAAAATCCGGGTCTAGTCCGGAACGACCCGGTAAAAATAAAAATACCAAAAAAAAATATTTTTTATTGTAATTTACTCTCGGTGGTGATGAAATAATGACGATTAATGGCTCGATTATGATTGCACATTATTCTAATTAAGTTTAATTATACTAAAATATTGTTGGACTTGGGAGTTTGATGACTAAATGAAGATATTAAGATTGATAATTGTATTTTATGGGAGTATGTAAAGAAGAAAGCATTTTATATGTAATAAAAGGACACTTAATATGCAAAAAAAAAAAAATTATAAAATCGGGCTAGAATCAAGGCTAGCCGGACCGACCAGTTTCTGGTCCGACTTGGCGATTCTGGCAAGTCCGGACTTGGTCGATAAAGTCCGACCATTTATAATCAGGCCATTCCGACCGGTCGGTCAGCCAGTCGGACGGTGCTCAGCCTACTAATATATTTAGATTAACGTTAATACTTTGTTATTTGACCTGCAGCCCAAAATATCATATTGAATAAAGTTAGTTGAGTATCGATTAATCTTCATACTTTATATGATTTGACCTCTTGAAGAGTTATCAATATTTTTTAAGCATTATTCATGCAAAAGTTTCTTAATGATCATGTCTTCTTATTACGAGACTACTCATGAATCAGAATATTTAGTGAAAATTGCGATATATGACAAACTTGGATATTCCTATGAGAATGATCTAAATATGGAGAGGCTTATACTTCTATGATCATTCAGTTTTCGTCTCACGAGGTTTTACTGATGCGGCAAATGGATATTCTTATAAAAATAATTTATATATGTAGAGACTTATACTCATATGATCACTGAGTTTTTGTCCCACGAGGTTTTACTGAGGCGGCATACAATAATTATTTTAAGTGAACTAATGAAGTAACAATCCTATTTTTTTATTTGTGTTTTATGCAGTTATCTTTTTGTAAACAAAAAAAGAACTAATGAACGAAAGAAAAAAAAAAGAAAAAATGAGTTTGTATTTAATTTATCTTTGCTAGTAATAGTAGTACTATCATAATATATTTTGTGTAACATGACATCATCTTCAAAGGTTGACTTTCAAGATCATATGGGATTGGTGTTGAGATTGAGATTGAGGCTCTTGGATGGATATGACCGATGTTTTTTTGGGTTTGCCCCAAACAATCATTCGTTTTTGGATGAAAAATTTGAATTTTTCAGAGCCTATAGCAATACTCTTCCCTTGTTAAAACGACATAACAATGAAAATGCGACTTAAAGAGCAAATTAAAGCTTAATTTGAATGGAAATAGAGAGACAAATATAACTTAGAGATCGAGAGGTATGAGAAATGATGGAGGTCGGATAAATATGTTCAAATTTTCAAAAAAAATTTAATTCTACCTTTGGACCCACCAGGTCACGGGACCGACCCTCGGTCCGAGTTGAGAACGGGTTCAGTTAATATGGATCTTTGGATTCCGACGACTATTCTTTTTAATCGTTAATTTCCAACGATTAAATTTCCAAAAAATAAAAAATAAAAAAAAATGAATCGACTCGCCGGATCACGAGTCGACAAATCCGTGACCTAGGGTCAACCCATCTATACCTAGAAATCCGAGATCTACCGCTGACCCGAATTCACGGTCGAACTTGGACCCGCCGGGTTCCGGGTGATTGGCCATGTCTAGGCATTGCCCCTGATGACCTAAATAAAAATCAGAGGACGACATGGCACGCTCGCACACTGTCCTCACGTGTCCTGCACCCAAAACCCCAAATACCCTATGTTTGCTTCAAGCTTCAATCCCTCGAGTCCTCTGATCCTCGCTCCCTATGTTCTCTTTTTCTCAAGATTCTCATCACGAAATAAACAAATAATCAGAATCCCTACTAGGGATTACCATATTCATATAATAATTTTTATAAAAAAAATTTAAAATCCAAACTTGCGGCATATGTACAAGAACGATGCAGCACGTTAAAAGAAGCGGGTTTTGTATGAAGACGCAACGGTTGAATATTTTGAGATCATCGCACAAGGGATTGAAGCATGAGGTTTCGGACGCTGTTTCGGGATTGCGTTCGGCTGATTTTTCATCTCTGGCAGCAGAAAGATCGGTGATAAGTGATATCTCCAAAAGGGTGTGTTGAAATTTTTGTTTTGATTATTGTTTCCTTTTATTAGCTGATAATGTTTGCTTACTTCTTGTTTAAGAATGTCTGTGTATTATCTGTTAATCCATTTGGAAAGGGCTCGCCTTTTGGTTTATGTTTATCCAGAGCTCTAAAGCACGGACTCTTCTACAAAGGGAGAGTGTCCGAGTCCAGTGCGTTTTGGACTCGGACTCGCCGCCGACGCGGATCGGGTGCGTGTTCGACGCGGTCGGACCGCGTCCTGCTGAGGTGGCATTATAGACGCGCAAGGGACACGGCAGGGACACGGTTTCGGACGCGGGGCTGCACTTTTTTGTGTTAAAAACGGGAAGGGACAGGAATAAAATTAAAGAAAAGAAAACAAAACAAAACGGGAAAACACGGGAGAAAGAAAACGGAGAAAAGAAGAGGGCGACAGCACCGACCAAACCCTAGGTCCAACCGCGACAGCACCGGCGCGAATCCTAGGTCCAACCGCGACAGCACCGGCGCCAACCCTAGGTGGATGGCGAAATCCACCTTAAATATATGGCGGATGGCGCTATTCGGTATAGCTTATGTATGTGAAGTTGATTCTTGCGCATAACTTGCATATTCATAATTAATGGATTACGAATTAGTTTCCTCAATGCAAATTTTAACCCGTCATATGCCCACTCACTAGAATGTATCTCATCAATTAGCAATTTGACTGATAGTTTCCGAACTCTAATTTTTACTAAGTGTCTTGTGTTTTTCCCTTACATGGTTTGAGCTTCATGGCAGATCACTTATCTCAGAGTGCGTTAAATCTTTAAATATTTCAATATGGAAAAGTGAATCGGAACAGTTGCTCGTGTAGATTAACATCACATATGTCCATAGTAAGAGGATGCATGCTAGCTAAAATTCTTTCTTAACTAGACAGCGATTCTGTCCTTTCTAGCTTGTCATCCAAATTTTCATGCAAAAGTGTAAGCATAGTTGTTTTGCCATGATCAAGTGAAAGTCGGTTGATTATGAAGAGTAGTGCTGTTAATGGACCCAGCTACCCGGTATCCGTCCGGCGGCCCGATTCGAAAATCTGTTCCCAATGGACCCCCCGATTC
Source organism: Orobanche coerulescens (assembly GCA_033398695.1). NCBI lineage: Eukaryota > Viridiplantae > Streptophyta > Magnoliopsida > Lamiales > Orobanchaceae > Orobanche > Orobanche coerulescens. The sequence goes on from CM065811.1 coordinate 172,306,091, forward strand.
TTTGATGAGCCGGTCCCGGTCTTGAAACTGCCCAACCATTTCTTAAATGGAGTCGACGCAATATTAATAGTCCAACTTGAACAACTCTAAATCTTTAGTGTTGTTAATGGGCCGAGCTACCGGTATTCGTCCGGCGGACCGGCTCGAATACCTGGTCCGATGGATCGCCCAATTCTTTAATGAGTCTGTTCGGTCCTGACTTGTTACCCGGCTTCTTAATCTTAACGGGCCGGTCACTACCCGACTAGATACTCTACCGAGCCGGACTGGGTATAGTAATACCCGGCTCGGTCCGACTCGTTAGCAGCACTAATGAAAAGTAGTAGACACCTGTTTTTTTTCTTAGTAGCATGCAATTTACAGTTTTTCCTTTGAAGGGCGAAACGGGATGGAATTGTTTATTTAGTATACTGTTAGTAATGATTTACGCCAGGCTACAGTGCTTATTACTTGCTTATTTGATACTGGAGCTAACATGTGTTTAATTCATGATGGTTTTTCCTTGTTTTGCAGGTTTCTCGTCAAGTTGGTGGTTAGTCGATTTTTTTTCCCATTATTGAAGCGATTATATGACAGAAGGGAAGATAGGATTTTATTTTCACTCTTTTTTTTATTGGTGGGGGCTAAGCGTGTCACTTATAGTAGTCTTTATGCTAATTGCAACCAATGGTGATTATTTCGACAGGGAACTCTATCATACTCAGAGATCAGTGGGCCAAGCAACATGCATTGTTTCATCAGTCACCGTTTTTACTTGCCACGATCACCGGACAAAATCTAAGAAGTTCTTGTGTTATTCGGTGCTTTGGATCCAAAACAACAGAGTCAAACAGACAAAAAGAATCACAGGTTTGTACTAACTGTACTCTGGTGGTGCAAAAATATGTGTCAACTTTTTAGAAGAATCATTCTGATCTTGTTCTGTTTACTTAATCATCATCATCAACTGCACCATCATCAAAAATATCGGTGGCATGAAGATTATAGTGCTATTGTGCTAATTAATTGTCTAAAATTAGTTCACACTTTATTTCATGCCAAAAAATAAAGTGGCAAAGTTACACAGGATGCCCTTCCCGTCGCAACCTTAATATGAAGGAGAAATTTACATTTGCTAGTCTTCTTGGATAGAAAGAATAAAGGATTTTGGACAGATTTCGATTGTTATTCGTTTAGCTATCTCCAATATGGAAATGACCAATGGGGAGTTTTGTTATATTTGCCCAATCTATTGCCATGTACTTATTTGCTTTGACTTTCAAAGTGCTCTGTAGTGTTCATAAATTTTGACAACCAGGATTTAACCATGGTGCAGAAATCTGGTGAGTTAATGAGTTAAATATTCACATGAAGATATTTTTTACGTGAATTTATATGGTTTGGGACATGGGCTCTAATGTTGTTGTTGATGATGAATTTATATTGTTCGGATAATTACAACAACTACCCTGAGTTATCATCAGCTACATGATAAAAGGCAAACCCCATCCGAGTGCTCCCCGGATTATGTGGAGGGTAGGGAGGAGTGTCTTCTCCTGTTGATTTACGAACTGAGACTTAGGTAAGATCTCTTGTGGATGTAGGATCTTGAATTCCTAAATCTTGTGGGTCGGCGGTCGTTCATGTACGCAGCCTCCCCCTTGCATTTCTGCCAGAGGCTGTTCGACTAGAACCCATGACTTGCATCTCACAGTGGAGCAACCTATGAAGAACGGACACTCTCCCGAAGGTAGGGGTGAGCAAAACCGAACCGAGAAACCGAGAAACCGAAAAAAACCGACGAAACCGAAACCGAAAAACCGAAACCAAATCAAAACCATCGGTTTGGGTTTAGAATTTTTAAAAACCGAAAAGTCGGTTTCGGTTTATACACTAGAAACCGAACCATTAAAACCGAACCGAACCGATATCATATAATATATATGTATTTCGTAAATTTTATATGTATATATGCATTATGTAGAATAGACAAAAATAGTGTTCTGGTCTGGTGGTTATAACGCTGGTAGTTCGCGCGTTGGTCCCAGGTTCGATTCCTATCCAATGCACATTTTAAGTTTTTTTGAAGAATATACAAAAATCGGGTTGGTTGGGTTTGAACCCGAAACCGACCCGTAAAAAACCGAAAAACCGAGAAACCGAACACATTGGGTTGGTTTCGGTTTCGGTTTGATTTTTTGGAAACCGAAGGAAGTCGGTTTGGGTTCGGTTTCAGCCTAAAACCGACCCAAACCGACCCATGCTCACCCCTACCCGAAGGCACGAGTCTGACACGCGTGTCGGAGAGTGCCAGAACTTTCATTTTTGGTCGGACACTCTCCCGAAACGTTGTCGACACTTCAGGACATGCATTGGACACGCTGGGGATTTTTTTTTTTTTAAATAATCTGTAGGGGCTGTTTTTCTCTCTGGTTGTAAGAAAAAAAGGAAGAAGAAGGAGGAAGGTAGTGGAGGTTACATATAGATTAAGTCTGATATGTGCTAACTGGGTTTCTTTGTGTGTAGGGTTTAATTATCTATTAGCTCGGCACATATAGGCTGGGGTGAAATTATTTGTTTTAGTACTTCCTCCGTTACTTTATTATTGCAATGTGTTGACTATTACACTGTTCACATACTCTCTTTTGACCATCTTTTGTGATTTATACATATGAAAAAATATAGTCATGCGAGATCTTGTTAGATTTATCTCGAAATATACTTTCAAAATATCAACGTCTTATAATTTTTAAAAATAAAGAATTGAAGATATTAATAATCAAAGTTGTGCATTGGCAAGTGTGAAAGTCCAGATGTTGCAATTATAAAAGAACGGAGGTATATTTTAACTTTTTGATAATAACAAAAGAATGTGTGTGTATAATTAAAAAAAAAAATAAAAACATGTCATCTATGTGTCGTATCCTGTGTTTTGGAGAAAAATGTGAATCATGTGTCGTGTCACGTGTCGCATGTCGAGTCCATGCTTCATAGGGAGCAACTCACTGTTGCATGATTGCTCTAAATATTTCTCTTTGTTCTAAACCTAAAAAGTGACGTATTGTTGAAGCTCATGGTTAAGTATATTTTCATCTCTTTGTTTGTATTAACAATATCAGTTTTCATTAAACTCTGCTGCATCACCTATTGTCATACTCACATGGCGCACTCCTTGTACCTTTTCTTTGCCAAGACTCGAAAAGAGATTTCCACTATTGAGGACCCTTTTGATGCTCCGACTTATAATATCCCAGAAAAACCAGTGACGTTCACTGAGGGAGCTTCATATAGTCTTATAATTCTTGCTGGACTTGGCATTGCTGGTGCCGCAGCATATGGAGTTTTCAAGGAACTTATATTTGAACCCAAGGAGTAAGTTAAAAGTATTTTTGCTGCCTGGAAATGGGTATTTCAGACCCCCTTTGTTTTCTGTGTATCTAACTGAAGATAATGTTTGTAGGTACAAAATATTCAATAAGGCTCTTGACAGGGTTCAGAATGATGGCCAAGTATGTTTCACTCAATTTTCTTCTTGTGAATTTGAAATTTTATGTAGTGTTGGGGTGGAATAGATGAATAAATGAGGACATTCTACCCTACCCCTTACAGGTAGTGCATGTAGGGGCCTCCCTACCGCAAGATCAACACACCCCCATGTCTTTGTATGTATGTCTGTCATCATGTGGTCGGGACCCCTGCAGGCATTACGTATTGGGATAGGGTAGAATCTCCCGACTAATACGTATCCACTTTTCATTGGTAAGAATTATAGAATTCATACCACCGTAGTAGGCGGAAAATAATGAGGCCATGAGAAGTGCATGATCCCACTTATCTAGCGTCGAGTTAAATATACCGCCGACTCATAGAACCTAATAAGCTAAAACAAGAAAACTAGTACTGCCTCATAATTACGGTAAGGTACAAATTTTTATTATCTGGAAGGTACAACACATCGTCACCATTTTTTTCACTATTGTGGAATGTTTTAAAATGTCATTTGTCAAGTATATCTATATTAATAAGGATATGTAAGGTAACAAAATCGGAAATGGACTCTCTTTTGGGACAAAAAATAGTTTTAATAGTGGACTCTGATTACGGGACGGACGGAGTTCAATGATTACAAAGAAAAATGATAATTTACACAATTATTTACATCAAATTCAATAAATGGAACATCTCAAGTAATATTAGACACGAATCATGACGGGAGAGTTTGAAGTTTTCATGGATGGTGAACTTAGAATGTACCTCTCACCTTCAATAACAAAATTGTAGAAGTGTGATTAATTTGACAAGAATTAGTGAAATCGACTTCGTGAGCTTCATTATTAATTCAGATATTGCATTGTGTTTTTCCCTTCTACACTACAACCCATTTCTACTCCTTTTAACCTGGAAACTTTCGATAATAAATGTTACCTTGTCACTTGTTACCTTGATAACTAAAGACTACTGAGGAACATGAAGAAAACATTCTATGAAAAAAAACATGAAGAAAACATTCTATGCCACACGAGGTACTATCGGGGTGTCGGCCGCGAGCAGCGAGTGTAGCGCTCCCGGGGGTTGGTCTAACTCATGTACATCAATGATGATGCCCACACGTGCACATTTTGCCACGGTATCCGCACATCCATTGATTTTCCTTGGTGTCCACCGAACTTCGCACTTCCACCTTTGGTCTCCAAACCGATTCTAACATAGAATTGTGGGGAAGGATTTCAAATAACTTCATACTAAATAGAGATTCGACTCGAAAAAATTGCTTAAAATATGAGCTCAAAAACCCAAATCATTTGTTGCTCCCCAAAAAAGAGAAAATTTGAAATCCATTGTATTATGAAATTATTCAATCAGAGTAAAAGCATTTATTACTATGGGATTCAGATCCTTGCATCCAAATGCAACCTTAGGTCTATAAACATTTGGAATAATTCCTTGCAACAGGTTAGGGTTAGAATCGGGTCCCCTATCACGGGCTACGGCTCAGAAAGTAGGAACCGTGCAGCTCGCCAACGCATTCCTAATAGAACATGGACAGATGAAGACGGCGTCGAACATATATTGGTAACTTCTTTTTCACCTTTTCAAATATTGTATGTATGTAATTTAGAGCTTATTACATGAAAAATGCTAAAACTATGTATCGTAGGTCAACTTCCATGTTCGCGGACCGCATGGCGCTGGCAGAGTTCACTCGGAGATGTTCAAAGACAAAGTGGACAAGCAATGGAAATTCATGTACTTGATAGTCGAAGTCACTTCGCCTACGCCACCAATCGATGCTCGAATCTTATATTCCGGCCTGAACATGCTAATGCTTTTTAAAATCGAGTTCAAAGTTGGTCTGAGGTTGCCGTTTGGGGCGGGGTCTTTACGCTAATTTTTTACTGTTCTTTGTTGAATGCTTTTTTTTTTAACTGCTATTCTATTTTAACTTGGTACATCTAATCACTTGTCTTAAAAACACAAGATTTGATTGTGATGTATGCGGAATTTTGCGGATTGTTATAGTTTTTAATTTTTCTCGATTTTTTATTTTGTGACAGTTGGAATCGAGTGTATTTGATTGTTCTTTTACACTTCATATTTTCATTTTTTTGTCGTTGACGTTAGTTGATCCCAAATCATATTGGGATTAAGGCTTAGCTGCTTGTAATTGAGTGTGTGGCCATTGGCGAATTGAACTGGTTTGGGTTATTATGTGTTCGGAGAAAGTTCAATTGGAATGGTTTTTTTTTTTATGCCACCAAAAAAGCCTAATAACAACTGGGCTCTGGAATTTTGAGACTGTTCAAGGGCCCAATGCTATTAGCCTGAGCCAGTTTTTTATACCTCGTGTTTGGGTTGGGCCCTGGCTAAGCTTGATCAATTTTCAAAGTTCAAACAATCATCCCATGTATTTCCCACATAATTGTTGGATTCAAATCAATACGAGACGTTTCAGCATACATTTGATACTGATTTATGAAGAAAGAGCTCCGGCGGTAGACCGTCCTAGCAAGGATCTATCGCGTCGAAGAGATGAAGCGTACGTGTTCTGCAATCTATCGCGTCGAAGAGATGAAGCGTACGTGTTCTGCAAGAGATGCGGATGGGAGAAGTGAGAGAACAATGAAAATGAGAGGAAAAATAAAATGAACTAAATTAGTTTTAATTAGGCAGAAATATGGTGTATGGATATGTATGTAATTTTTAGCATATGTACAAAAAAAAAACATTTATTATATAAATATATCTAATCTCGTTTTACATGCCCGGCCGGGCATTACGAATCATGATCGAATTTGAATATGATTTCTACAAGTCGGGCTGGGTTTATTACCCTCCAGTCCGAGCTTAGAAAATGAGACCGGGACATTAAAATTTTCCGAGGTCGGGCTCAATCGGGCTCTAGGGTTTGGGTCGCCCACCCCCAAAGTTATTTCTTACCGTTATAAACATCCTTGAACCAATATAGGTAGGGATGTAAATGTACTGAGCATTCGTGAAAAGGTCGCGAAAACATTCGGTCAACATTCAGTTTGTGTTCGGTTCGGTCAAATTCGAACAGTTCGCAAACATGTTCGTTACATACACGAACAGAACACGAATATGTTCGTTAGTTCGCGATAGAGGTGGCCAAAAAAAACCGAAACCGGGAACCGAACCGTGAAACCGGACCGTATGGGACAGTTCTGGAACCGGAATTGTGTTAGACGGTTCTGAAACGGAATCGAAACCGTGTCCAGCCGATTCGGTTTCGGTTCCAGAAAATGTAACCGGCGGTTCCCGGTTCGAAATCGGAACCGAACCGTGGAACCGTCCCGAACCGTCGGTTCTCACGGTTCAAACCGGGAACCGTTTAAAAAAAGGGAACCGGCCGAAAAAATAATTTGCACATGGTGGGAGATTTGATTCCCACTTTTGGAGATTTTTTTGAGGCTGTGGTACTCGATACGATTGGTAGTCTGGAGCAGTTGTGTATTGTATGTTGGAGAAAAACCTATACTAGTATTTGTTATCAAACTCCACCCCATATGATCTAAACCTGCACTGCACTTTAATATTTTTTTTGATGGGATATATCATTGCCCTAGAACATGTCAATTATGGGATATCCAGAAATAAAAAAAAAAAAAAAATACAATACACAACTGCTCCAGACTACCAATCGTATCGAGTACCACAGCCTCAAGAACACTTTTTCTTTCTGCACAAGACCTTACTGTACAAGAGTATTATTCCTCCTCCTCCTGCTGCTGATCAATTCAAGCATCAACTTTCAATACTCTGCAAGTTTCATCTTCTCCGCAAGGGTAAGAATCCCATGTCATTTCAATAACCAAATATGGTAATCTCTTACTGGCAAGTGAACAACAGAGAAGAACTGTCATATAATTTTTCTCTGAGTTGTGGTTTTGACTTTTGAGGATTACAAATTTGAACTTAATTACTGTTTAAAAAAAATCATACCAGAAAAGTTACTTATTCAAGGAATATTTTTCCTTCGAGTGAGAGCATGAAATAGTAGAAACCAGAAATCAATTTCGATACACCACAACCCAATAATTTTAACCTTTCGTTTCCTTGCCTAATGACCAGAACATAAGAACCAAATTCAGAAATCATCAAAACCAACAAAAATCAACTGCAACCCGAAACAGAATCGACCTCTGACCCGACTTGCCTTCTCATTGGAGTTCGTCCGATTATTACAACCCGAAACCTTCAGCCCCTTCCAAATTCATCGAGCCCGGCGAAACAACAATAGAATCGAACTTACCTGAAATCCAGAACCAGCCGTCGTCGCTCCGCCGAGCCGGAAACCACGCACCACCGGAGATGCGAATCAGAATTTCTAAACCTTGAACCCTCGAACCAGGTTCACCCCCTCGGCCGGCTCGCTGTGAGTCCAGTACTTACTCGGACCGCCTTCGCTCCAACGGGAAACCGCCGCGATCACTTCGCCTCAGCCCTGCAGTTGGCCGGAGTTGTGCGGAACTGGAGGGCCATATACATATGTGTGTGTTCAATTTCTAGTGTGTGCGACTGTGTGTTGTGAGAGTGTGTGTTTTCTGCAATTTTACTTCCGGTCGATTTGAGAAGAAAGGTTAGAGAGAGAGAGAGAGAGTAGAGGACAAAGAGGGGGTTCACGGGAGGAAAGAAGTGAGAAATGCTTGTGTCGGCTGGAGTCGAGAGAGGGTTAGAGTATTTATACCCGCGAAAATTTAGGGTTTACAGTTGAGTCCTCACTTTTCCCAGCAATTTTCAATTTAACCCCAGACACTTTTAATTACTTCGATTTTAACCTCAGTCCTTTTCCAGTCCTTCGTATTAAGCCTCCAAATTTCTCAAATTTTGCAATCTGACCCAGTCAACTTTGAAACCTTCAATTCAGTCCTATTTTGAACAAGACATTAAAATGTTGACTATTCAATTAATGTTAATAATTAGTCCAATTTTATGCATATATTTTTAATTTCAGTCATTATATCATAATATTTTATAATGATTAAATTATTATTATATGTAGACATTAATGAGGATTTATGAGCTTATGACTGTGAGTCGAGCATCTTCATATTCAAGTCAAACATCATTTATTCAAGTGGGAATTTGCACTATCACTTTAATTGCTTTAATTGGATTGTATATGTGATATTCTATTCATGTTTAAAATTATGATACGTGTTGTAAATCAGACTCACTTGTATACGTGTAAAGAGACTATCTTAAGATATATGTTGTGTGGGGACACCTGCACAACCTCAATATTCACATGCGTGCTCGATTCATGTTATATGTGGTATTGTGTGTATGCATTCATGTTGAGGAAAATGTTATTGATAGAATAATCATTTAAATGCTTTCCATGAGATTGTATATTAATGTGATATGTGTGATTTCCACGAGCTGAAGGAAGCTCACCCCACCTTTACTGATCTCGCAGGTTAAATCGATCCGGATGGACGAAGGAGCGAGTCGAGAGGGCATATGAATGAAATTTTATTAAATGATGTTTTTCTTTATGTCAAATGTTTTGGAATTTTTGGGGGAAACTATTGTTTAGAAATTAACAATTTATAATTTGTTCTTCCGCCGCAATTATTTTCACTTATCTATGACGTATTGTTGCATTAATTAAAGGTATTTATTTTATGTCAGTATAGCGACTCGACTTTGTAGGCGAGAATTTTAATATTCTCGAAAGAAATTATTTTTCGTCAAAAATTATCTTTTACTTATTTTCCCCTATAATTGTCCCTAGAAAGTCGGGGCGTAACACGGAGCGAAACAAATCGAAAATAATGTCAGGGGACGAAAGCAATGGAAAATGATGTCCCGAGAAACGGGGGTCGAAAAGAATGTCCCGGGGTGAAAACGGTCGAAATTGATGTACCCAGACGAAATGGGTCGAAAAAATATTTAGGCCGAAAAATAGTCGAAATGAGGTCTCAAGGTGAAACGGGTTGAAAATACTGGTCGAGAGCAATCAAAAGTAATATCCCAGAGTGAAACGAATTGGAAATGACGCCCCGAGATGAAAATAGTCCAAAATAGCATCTACGACTAAACGTGTCAAAAAAATATGAAGAAAATAGTCGATGATGACGTCTCTTGACGAAATGGGTCGAAAATTATGTCCTAGGCGGAAACAGTCGAAAATGGCATCTCTACGAAAAATGGATAGAAATAAACGTCACAGTCCGAAAATAGTAAAAAATGATGTAGTGGGGTGAAACAGGTCCAAACTAATGTCTTAGGCCGATAATAATCGAAAATGACATGCTAGGGCGAGATGGGTCGAGAATAATATCTCGAGGCAAAACAGTTGAAAATAACGTCACATGACGAAACATGTCGAGAATAACACTATATGGGAAACATGTTTAAAATAATATCAGGAGACCAATAATAGTTGAAAATGGCATCTCAGAGCGAAATATGTCGAAAAAAGAGTCAAAAATGATGTACTTTGAGCGGGATGGGATGAAAATAATGTTTTTGAAAAAAAACAGTAGAAAATAACATCCAGTGATGAAACGAATCGAATATAATACCCTATAGAAAAACTAGTTGAAAAAATATTTCGAGACAAAAAAGTTGAAAATGATATGCTGGGGGTGAAACGGGTCATAAGTAGTGTCCGGGTCGAAAATAACATCCCAATGCAAAATGGTCGAAAATAACATTCTATGGAAAATGGGTCGAGAATACCAATAATATGGTATTTTTGTCAGGCCAATGATTTATTCGTGGGTAAATTAATAATATCCAAACTAAACTTATTTTGAGAAATAAAACCTTCTACTTAAATTAGAAAGAAGGGAGTATATATATAAGATATATGTGAATAGATTAACTAGAGTATTTAAGTCATATAATCATTTATTTCTTATATATTTATCATGAGTCCATATTATCCAGGATCATCTTAAATATTCGGGGCTTGTTCTAATTCGAAAAATTGGGCCCCTAATATTATCAATGTAGGATTTCAACATTAAAAATTATTATAAAATATTATCATATTCTTACAAATTGAAGCACAAAAAAAAATTCAAACTATTTTATTTAAATTATAAATAACTACCCTGTATAACTTCCAAGACGTTTTGAATCAACCAACTTCATATGGTACAATCTCCAAAAGTTCATTCTCAATTGCTATTTATGCTAATCCGTTGAGCATTTCTTGTACCATGTAGATCGTAAGTAAGACTTCAACAACTTTAATTTAGAAAAACTTATTTCTAGATATGTAACTGTCATCGGAATAGGTAATAAACTTTTTTCTCATTAACATTTTCAACAAGAATTTGTGTCTCTTTTATAACAAACTTATCAAGAGCTCCTCTTTCAGATTGAATTACTTTCCTTTAGCTTTTCAACATTCTAATATACAGAGCTGAGCACAAATGGTCCGGACCCGGTTTTACCGGACCGGACCGACTGCATTAGGTCCGGTCCCGGGTCTCCATTTTCTCCAAAACCGGGTTCCGGGCCGGACCGGGTCAAAATCCGGAAAATCCGGGTCTAGCCCGGAACGACCCGGTAAAAATAAAAATACCAAAAAAAAATATTTTTTATTGTAATTTACTCTCGGTGGTGATGAAATAATGACGATTAATGGCTCGATTATGATTGCACATTATTCTAATTAAGTTTAATTATACTAAAATATTGTTGAACTTGGGAGTTTGATGACTAAATGAAGATATTAAGATTGATAATTGTATTTTATGGGAGTATGTAAAGAAGAAAGCATTTTATATGTAATAAAAGGACACTTAATATGCAAAAAAAAAAAAATTACAAAATCGGCCTAGAACCGGGCTAGCCCGGACCGACCTTTCTTACGGTCCGACCGGTTGGTCTTGCTCAACAGTCCGGACTTCGGTCGATAAAGTCCGACCATTTATAATCCGGGCCATTCGACCGGTTCTGTCTGGCCGGTCGGACCTTGCTCAAATTTCTACTAATATATTTAGACTAACGTTAATACTTTGTTATTTGACCTGCAGCCCAAAATATTATATTGAATAAAGTTAGTTGAGTATCGATTAATCTTCATACTTTATATGATTTGACCTCTTGAAGAGTTATCAATATTTTTTAAGCATTATTCATGCAAAATGAGATATGTAGCACAACTTGAAGTAAAAGTTTCTTAATGATCATGTCTTCTTATTACGAGACTACTCATGAATCAGAATATTTAGTGAAAATCGCGATATATGACAAACTTGGATATTCCTATGAGAATGATCTAAATATGGAGAGGCTTATACTTCTATGATCATTCAGTTTTCGTCTCACGAGGTTTTACTGATGCGGCAAATGGATATTCCTATAAAAATAATTTATATATGTAGAGACTTATACTCATATGATCACTGAGTTTTTGTCCCACGAGGTTTTACTGAGGCGGCATACAATAATTATTTTAAGTGAACTAATGAAGTAACAATCCTATTTTTTTATTTGTGTTTTATGGAGTTATCTTTTTGTAAACAAAAAAAGAACTAATGAACGAAAGAAAAAAAAAAAGAAAAAATGAGTTTGTATTTAATTTATCTTTGCTAGTAATAGTAGTACTATCATAATATATTTTGTGTAACATGACATCATCTTCAAAGGTTGACTTTCAAGATCATATCGGATTGGTGTTGAGATTGAGATTGGGGCTCTTGGATGGATATGACCGATGTTTTTTTGGGTTTGCCCCAAACAATCATTCGTTTTTGGATGGAAAATTTGAATTTTTCAGAGCCTATAGCAATACTCTTCCCTTGTTAAAACGACATAACAATGAAAATGCGACTTAAAGAGCAAATTAAAGCTTAATTTGAATGGAAATAGAGAGAGACAAATATAACTTAGAGATCGAGAGGTATGAGAAATGATTGAGGTCGGATAAATATGTTCAAATTTTCAATTTTTTTTAATTCTACCTTTGGACCCACCAGGTCACGGGACCGACCCTCGGTCCGAGTTGACAACGGGTTCAGTTAATATGGACCTTTGACGACTATTCTTTTTAATCGTTAATTTCCAACGATTAAATTTCCACAAAATAAAAAATAAAAAAAAAATGAATCGACTCGCCGGATCACGAGTCGACAAATCCGTGACCTAGGGTCAACCCATCTATACCTAGAAATCCGAGATCTACCGCTGACCCGAATTCACGGTCGAACTTGGACCCGCCGGGTTCCGGGTGATTGGCCATGTCTAGGCATTGCCCCTGATGACCTAAATAAAAATCAGAGGACGACATGGCACGCTCGCACACTGTCCTCACGTGTCCTGACCCAAAACCCCAAATACCCTATGTTTGCTTCAAGCTTCAGTCCCTCGAGTCGGTTTTGTATGAAGACGCAACAGTTGAATATTTTGAGATCATCGCACAAGGGATTGAAGCATGAGGTTTCGGACGCTGTTTCGGGATTGCGTTCGGCTGATTTTTCATCTCTGGCAGCAGAAAGATCGGTGATAAGTGATATCTCCAAAAGGGTGTGTTGAAATTTTTGTTTTGATTATTGTTTTCTTTTATTAGCTGATAATGTTTGCTTACTTGTTTAAGAACGTCATGTATTATCTGTTAATCCATTCTAAACGGCCGCTTTTGGTTTATGTTTATCCAGAGCTCTAAAGCACGGACTCTTCTACAAAGGGAGAGTGTCCGAGTCCAGTGCGTTTTGGACTCGGACTCGCCGCCGACGCGGATCGGGTGCGTGTTCGACGCGGTCGGACCGCGTCCTGCTGAGGTGGCATTATAGACGCGCAAGGGACACGGCAGGGACACGGTTTCGGACGCGGGGCTGCACTTTTTTGTGTTAAAAACGGGAAGGGACAGGAATAAAATTAAAGAAAAGAAAACAAAACAAAACGGGAAAACACGGGAGAAAGAAAACGGAGAAAAGAAGAGGGCGACAGCACCGACCAAACCCTAGGTCCAACCGCGACAGCACCGGCGCGAATCCTAGGTCCAACCGCGACAGCACCGGCGCCAACCCTAGGTGGATGGCGAAATCCACCTTAAATATATGGCGGATGGCGCTATTCGGTATAGCTTATGTATGTGAAGTTGATTCTTGCGCATAACTTGCATATTCATAATTAATGGATTACGAATTAGTTTCCTCAATGCAAATTTTTTCCCGTCATATGCCCACTCACTAGAATGTATCTCATCAATTAGCAATTTGACTGATAGTTTCCGAACTCTAATTTTTACTAAGTGTCTTGTGTTTTTCCCTTACATGGTTTGAGCTTCATGGCAGATCACTTATCTCAGAGTGCGTTAAATCTTTAAATATTTCAATATGGAAAAGTGAATCGGAACAGTTGGTCGTGTAGATTAACATCACATATGTCCATAGTAAGAGGATGCATGCTAGCTAAAATTCTTTCTTAACTAGACAGCGATTCTGTCCTTTCTAGCTTGTCATCCAAATTTTCATGCAAAAGTGTAAGCATAGTTGTTTTGCCATGATCAAGTGAAAGTCGGTTGATTATGAAGAGTAGTGCTGTTAATGGACCCAGCTACCCGGTATCCGTCCGGCGGCCCGATTCGAAAATCTGTTCCCAATGGACCCCCCGATTCTTTGATGAGCCGGTCCCGGTCTTGAAACTGCCCAACCATTTCTTAAATGGAGTCGACGCAATATTAATAGTCCAACTCGAACAACTCTAAATCTTTAGTGTTGTTAATGGGCCGAGCTACCGGTATTCGTCCGGCGGACCGGCTCGAATACCTGGTCCGATGGATCGCCCAATTCTTTAATGAGTCTGTTCGGTCCTGACTTGTTACCCGGCTTCTTAATCTTAACGGGCCGGTCACTACCCGACTAGATACTCTACCGAGCCGGACTGGGTATAGTAATACCCGGCTCGGTCCGACTCGTTAGCAGCACTAATGAAAAGTAGTAGACACCTGTTTTTTTTCTTAGTAGCATGCAATTTACAGTTTTTCCTTTGAAGGGCGAAACGGGATGGAATTGTTTATTTAGTATACTGTTAGTAATGATTTACGCCAGGCTACAGTGCTTATTACTTGCTTATTTGATACTGGAGCTAACATGTGTTTAATTGCAACCAATGGTGATTATTTCGACAGGGAACTCTATCATACTCAGAGATCAGTGGGCCAAGCAACATGCATTGTTTCATCAGTCACCGTTTTTACTTGCCACGATCACCGGACAAAATCTAAGAAGTTCTTGTGTTATTCGGTGCTTTGGATCCAAAACAACAGAGTCAAACAGACAAAAAGAATCACAGGTTTGTACTAACTGTACTACCGGTGGTGCAAAAATATGTGTCAACTTTTAGAAGAATCATTCTGATCTTGTTCTGTTTACTTAATCATCATCATCAACTGCACCATCATCAAAAATATCGGTGGCATGAAGATTATAGTGCTATTGTGCTAATTAATTGTCTAAAATTAGTTCACACTTTATTTCATGCCAAAAAATAAAGTGGCAAAGTTACACAGATGCCCTTCCCGTCGCAACCTTAATATGAAGGAGAAATTTCTGTTTGCTAGTCTTCTTGGATAGAAAGAATAAAGGATTTTGGACAGATTTCGATTGTTATTCGTTTAGCTATCTCCAATATGGAAATGACCAATGGGGAGTTTTGTTATATTTGCCCAATCTATTGCCATGTACTTATTTGCTTTGACTTTCAAAGTGCTCTGTAGTGTTCATAAATTTTGACAACCAGGATTTAACCATGGTGCAGAAATCTGGTGAGTTAATGAGTTAAATATTCACATGAAGATATTTTTACGTGAATTTATATGGTTTGGGACATGGGCTCTAATGTTGTTGTTGATGATGAATTTATATTGTTCGGATAATTACAACAACTACCCTGAGTTATCATCAGCTACATGATAAAAGGCAAACCCCATCCGAGTGCTCCCCGGATTATGTGGAGGGTAGGGAGGAGTGTCTTCTCCTGTTGATTTACGAACTCAGACTTAGGTAAGATCTCTTGTGGATGTAGGATCTTGAATTCCTAAATCTTGTGGGTCGGCGGTCGTTCATGTACGCAGCCTCCCCCTTGCATTTCTGCCAGAGGCTGTTCGACTAGAACCCATGACTTGCATCTCACAGTGGAGCAACCTATGAAGAACGGACACTCTCCCGAAGGTAGGGGTGAGCAAAACCGAACCGAGAAACCGAGAAACCGAAAAAAACCGACGAAACCGAAACCGAAAAACCGAAACCAAATCAAAACCATCGGTTTGGGTTTAGAATTTTTAAAAACCGAAAAGTCGGTTTCGGTTTATACACTAGAAACCGAACCATTAAAACCGAACCGAACCGATATCATATAATATATATGTATTTCGTAAATTTTATATGTATATATGCATTATGTAGAATAGACAAAAATAGTGTTCTGGTCTGGTGGTTATAACGCTGGTAGTTCGCGTTGGTCCTGTGTTCGATTCCTATCCAATGCACATTTTAAGTTTTTTTGAAGAATATACAAAAATCGGGTTGGTTGGGTTTGAACCCGAAACCGACCCGTAAAAAACCGAAAAACCGAGAAACCGAACACATTGGGTTGGTTTCGGTTTCAGTTTGATTTTTTGGAAACCGAAGGAAGTCGGTTTGGGTTCGGTTTCAGCCTAAAACCGACCCAAACCGACCCATGCTCACCCCTACCCGAAGGCACGAGTCTGACACGCGTGTCGGAGAGTGCCAAAACTTTCATTTTTGGTCGGACACTCTCCCGAAACGTTGTCGACACTTCAGGACATGCATTGGACACGCTGGGTATTTTTTTTTTTTTTTTAAATAATCTGTAGGGGCTGTTTTTCTCTCTGGTTGTAAGAAAAAAAGGAAGAAGGAGGAGGAAGGTAGTGGAGGTTACATATAGATTAAGTCTGATATGTGCTAACTGGGTTTCTTTGTGTGTAGGGTTTAATTATCTATTAGCTCGGCACATATAGGCTGGGGTGAAATTATTTGTTTTAGTACTTCCTCCGTTACTTTATTATTGCAATGTGTTGACTATTACACTGTTCACATACTCTCTTTTGACCATCTTTTGTGATTTATACATATGAAAAAATAGTCATGCGAGATCTTGTTAGATTTATCTCGAAATATACTTTCAAAATATCAACGTCTTATAATTTTTAAAAATAAAGAATTGAAGATATTAATAATCAAAGTTGTGCATTGGCAAGTGTGAAAGTCCAGATGTTGCAATTATAAAAGAACGGAGGTATATTTTAACTTTTTGATAATAACAAAAGAATGTGTGTGTATAATTAAAAAAAAAAATAAAAACATGTCATCTATGTGTCGTATCCTGTGTTTTGGAGAAAATGTGAATCATGTGTCGTGTCACGTGTCGCATGTCGAGTCCATGCTTCATAGGGAGCAACTCACTGTTGCATGATTGCTCTAAATATTTCTCTTTGTTCTAAACCTAAAAAGTGACGTATTGTTGAAGCTCATGGTTAAGTATATTTTCATCTCTTTGTTTGTATTAACAATATCAGTTTTCATTAAACTCTGCTGCATCACCTATTGTCATACTCACATGGCGCACTCCTTGTACCTTTTCTTTGCCAAGACTCGAAAAGAGATTTCCACTATTGAGGACCCTTTTGATGCTCCGACTTATAATATCCCAGAAAAACCAGTGACGTTCACTGAGGGAGCTTCATATAGTCTTATAATTCTTGCTGGACTTGGCATTGCTGGTGCCGCAGCATATGGAGTTTTCAAGGAACTTATATTTGAACCCAAGGAGTAAGTTAAAAGTATTTTTGCTGCCTGGAAATGGGTATTTCAGACCCCCCCCCCCCCTTTGTTTTCTGTGTATCTAACTGAAGATAATGTTTGTAGGTACAAAATATTCAATAAGGCTCTTGACAGGGTTCAGAATGATGGCCAAGTATGTTTCACTCAATTTTCTTCTTGTGAATTTGAAATTTTATGTAGTGTTGGGGTGGAATAGATGAATAAATGAGGACATTCTACCCTACCCCTTACAGGTAGTGCATGTAGGGGCCTCCCTACCGCAAGATCAACACACCCCCATGTCTTTGTATGTATGTCTGTCATCATGTGGTCGGGACCCCTGCAGGCATTACCTGTATTGGGATAGGGTAGAATCTCCCGACTAATACGTATCCACTTTTCATTGGTAAGAATTATAGAATTCATACCACCGTAGTAGGCGGAAAATAATGAGGCCATGAGAAGTGCATGATCCCACTTATCTAGCGTCGAGTTAAATATACCGCCGACTCATAGAACCTAATAAGCTAAAACAAGAAAACTAGTACTGCCTCATAATTACGGTAAGGTACAAATTTTTATTATCTGGAAGGTACAACACATCGTCACCATTTTTTCACTATTGTGGAATGTTTTAAAATGTCATTTGTCAAGTATATCTATATTAATAAGGATATGTAAGGTAACAAAATCGGAAATGGACTCTCTTTTGGGACAAAAATAGTTTTAATAGTGGACTCGATTACGGACGGACGGAGTTCAATGATTACAAAGAAAATGATAATTTACACAATTATTTACATCAAATTCAATAAATGGAACATCTCAAGTAATATTAGACACGAATCATGACGGAGAGTTTGAAGTTTTCATGGATGGTGAACTTAGAATGTACCTCTCACCTTCAATAACAAAATTGTAGAAGTGTGATTAATTTGACAAGAATTAGTGAAATCGACTTCGTGAGCTTCATTATTAATTCGATATTGCATTGTGTTTTTCCCTTCTACACTACAACCCATTTCTACTCCTTTTAACCTGAAACTTTCGATAATAAATGTTACCTTGTCACTTGTTACCTTGATAACTAAAGACTACCGAGGAACATGAAGAAAACATTCTATGAAAAAACATGAAGAAAACATTCTATGCCACACGAGGTACTATCGGGGTGTCGCCATGAGCAATGAGTGTAGCGCTCCCTGGGGTTGGTCTAACTCATGTACATCAATGATGATGCCCACACGTGCACATTTTGCCACGGTATCCGCACATCCATTGATTTTCCTTGGTGTCCACCGAACTTCGCACTTCCACCTTTGGTCTCCAAACCGATTCTAACATAGAATTGTGGGGAAGGATTTCAAATAACTTCATACTAAATAGAGATTCGACTTAAAAATTGCTTAAAATATGAGCTCAAAAACCCAAATCATTTGTTGCTCCCAAAAAGAGAAAATTTGAAATCCATTGTATTATGAAATTATTCAATCGAGTAAAAGCATTTATTACTATGGGATTCAGATCCTTGCATCCAAATGCAACCTTAGGTCTATAAACATTTGGAATAATTCCTTGCAACAGTTAGGGTTAGAATCGGGTCCCCTATCACGGGCTACGGCTCGTAAAGTAGGAACTGCGGCACCGCCAACG
Organism: Orobanche coerulescens; assembly: GCA_033398695.1. Classification (NCBI taxonomy): domain Eukaryota; kingdom Viridiplantae; phylum Streptophyta; class Magnoliopsida; order Lamiales; family Orobanchaceae; genus Orobanche; species Orobanche coerulescens. Next base: position 172,324,987 of record CM065811.1, read on the forward strand.
CATTCCTAATAGAACATGGATGATGAAGACGGCGTCGAACATATATTAGTAACTTCTTTTTCACCTTTTCAAATATTGTATGTATGTAATTTAGAGCTTATTACATGAAAAATGCTAAAACTATGTATCGTAGGTCAACTTCCATGTTCATGACCGCATGGCGCCGGCAGAGTTCACTCGGAGATGTTCAAAGACAAAGTGGACAAGCAATGGAAATTCATGTACTTGATAGTCGAAGTCACTTCGCCTACGCCACCAACCGATGCTCGAATCTTATATTCCTGAACATGCTAATGCTTTTAAAATCGAGTTCAAAGTTGGTCCGAGGTTGCCGTTTGGGGCGGGGTCTTTACGCTAATTTTTACCGTTCTTTGTTGAATGCTTTTTTTTTAACTGCTATTCTATTTTAACTTGGTACATCTAATCACTTGTCTTAAAAACACAAGATTTGATTGTGATGTATGCGGAATTTTATGATTGTTATAGTTTTTAATTTTTCTCGATTTTTTATTTTGTGACATTGGAATCGAGTGTATTTGATTGTTCTTTTACACTTCATATTTTCATTTTTGTCGTTGACGTTAGTTGATCCCAAATCATATTGGGATTAAGGCTTAGCTGCTTGTAATTGAGTGTGTGGCCATTGGCGAATTGAACTGGTTTGGGTTATTATGTGTTCGGAGAAAGTTCAATTGGAATGGTTTTTTTTTTTATGCCACCAAAAAAGCCTAATAACAACTGGGCTCTGGAATTTTGAGACTGTTCAAGGGCCCAATGCTATTAGCCTGAGCCAGTTTTTTATACCTCGTGTTTGGGTTGGGCCCTGGCTAAGCTTGATCAATTTTCAAAGTTCAAACAATCATCCCATGTATTTCCCACATAATTGTTGGATTCAAATCAATACGAGACGTTTCGGCATACATTTGATACTGATTTATGAAGAAAGAGCTCCGGCGGTAGACCGTCCTAGCAAGGATCTATCGCGTCGAAGAGATGAAGCGTACGTGTTCTGCAAGAGATGCGGATGGGAGAAGTGAGAGAACAATGAAAATGAGAGGAAAAATAAAATGAACTAAATTAGTTTTAATTAGGCAGAAATATGGTGTATGGATATGTATGTAATTTTTAGCATATGTACAAAAAAAAAAACATTTATTATATAAATATATCTAATCTCGTTTTACATGCCCGGCCGGGCATTACGAATCATGATCGAATTTGAATATGATTTCTACAAGTCGGGCTGGGTTTATTACCCTCCAGTCCGAGCTTAGAAAATGAGACCGGGACATTAAAATTTTCCGAGGCTGGGCCCAATCGGGCTCTAGGGTTTGGGTCGCCCACCCCCAAAGTTATTTCTTACCGTTATAAACATCCTTGAACCAATATAGGTAGGGATGTAAATGTACTGAGCATTCGTGAAAAGGTCGCGAAAACATTCGGTCAACATTCAGTTTGTGTTCGGTTCGGTCAAATTCGAACAGTTCGCAAACATGTTCGTTACATACACGAACAGAACACGAATATGTTCGTTAGTTCGCGATAGAGGTGGCCAAAAAAAACCGAAACCGGGAACCGAACCGTGAAACCGGACCGTATGGGACAGTTCTGGAACCGGAATTGTGTTAGACGGTTCTGAAACGGAATCGAAACCGTGTCCAGCCGATTCGGTTTCGGTTCCAGAAAATGTAACCGGCGGTTCCCGGTTCGGAATCGGAACCGAACCGTGGAACCGCGAACCGTCCCGAACCGTCGGTTCTCACGGTTCAAACCGGGAACCGTTTAAAAAAAAGGGAACCGGCCGAAAAAATAATTTGCACATGGTGGGAGATTTGATTCCCACTTTTGGAGATATTTTTGAGGCTGTGGTACTCGATACGATTGGTAGTCTGGAGCAGTTGTGTATTGTATGTTGGAGAAAAACTTATACTAGTATTTGTTATCAAACTCCACCCCATATGATCTAAACCTGCACTGCACTTTAATATTTTTTTTGATGAGATATATCATTGCCCTAGAACATGTCAATTATGGGATATCCAGAAATAAAAAAAAAAAAAAAAGAAAATACAATACACAACTGCTCCAGACTACCAATCGTATCGAGTACCGGAGCCTCAAGAACACTTTTTCTTTCTGCACAAGACCTTACTGTACAAGAGTATTATTCCTCCTCCTCCTGCTGCTGATCAATTCAAGCATCAACTTTCAATACTCTACAAGTTTCATCTTCTCCGCAAGGGTAAGAATCCCATGTCATTTCAATAACCAAATATGGTAATCTCTTACTGGCAAGTGAACAACAGAGAAGAACTGTCATATAATTTTTCTCTGAGTTGTGGTTTTGACTTTTGAGGATTACAAATTTGAACTTAATTACTGTTTAAAAAAAATCATACCAGAAAAGTTACTTATTCAAGGAATATTTTTCCTTCGAGTGAGAGCATGAAATAGTAGAAACCAGAAATCAATTTCGATACACCACAACCCAATAATTTTAACCTTCCGTTTCCTTGCCTAATGACCAGAACATATGAACCAAATTCAGAAATCATCAAAACCAACAAAAATCAACTGCAACCCGAAACAGAATCGACCTCTGACCCGACTTGCCTTCTCATTGGAGTTCGTCCGATTATTACAACCCGAAACCTTCAGCCCCTTCCAAATTCATCGAGCCCGGCGAAACAACAATAGAATCGAACTTACCTGAAATCCAGAACCAGCCGTCGTCGCTCCGCCGAGCCGGAAACCACGCACCACCGGAGATGCCAGAAATTATACCATGGCATTAGAAATCTTACAGTTCTTGGTCTGATTGGCTCGGCATTTGCACAGGTCACACGTGACGCGAAAGTCCAATGATACTAGTCCGATGACGATGATTTCAAATGAGACATGACTTGGAGGGTAGTATTCAAAACCACGCTCCGATACCAACTCTGTAACACCCCAAACTAGGCGGATATTACAGTGCCGTGAATCCCCGACTGGGACCCACCAGGCAATGAAAATGATGAATTAAATAATATAATCGTAGTACCGAACCACATTATATTACCAAGTACTCCGATGAGGAGTTTAAGTACAACACACCAGGACAAAACCGAATACTAGTGTATTTTATATGAAGATAAAATACACCACCCTGAATAAATAAACATTACAAACGGAATTTGCAATGAAAATACAAGTGACTAAATAATCAAATGATCAAAATGACCGAACAAACGGAATGACTGGGGCCCCCTACTAGTATCATCGGGACTCGCCGCCAACATGCTCTTCCCGTACCTTTGCCTTGCCGTGACTGAAAACAAAATCCCCAACGGGCCGCCATACGTAACAACAATCCTCAAGAGTTGAAATTACACAATCATGAATTAACTGAAGTTATGAAATATTCTTAATTATGAATTACGCTGAAGAGGAGCATCATAGTACGCCCGTAATGTCCTGTGCAAGTGTACAAGACGAATGTCCGGACACACCCGTCCTTGTACCTAATTAGTCTCACGGAGGTAAGCGTTACCGTGTGCACGGTCCGATGTATCGGTGAACCCAATACATGACCATCATGTGCCCGACTAAAAATTCCACACAGCCACACCCGGCCACGCAATATGAACCCGGAAGGTCACATGAACGAGAATGACCATGATGAAAACCAATGAATAATAATTAGACAAGGCCAAGATGACTCACCGAAATGAAAGTAATAGTGACGTGATTGACAAACCAATGAAAAGATTTGGAACCGTCGTTCCTCGTGAATGGAATGATTGTTCGACACTTACAAGTCTCAAAATGATTAATATTATGATGAATGAATTATGATTATGAGCAATCAACAACAAAAGGAATGAGTATCCTTTTAACCGAGTAAGATTCAACTTACACAATACCAATGAAGAATGTCCGTCCACGAACAACGTCCTAACCAAGATACCGATCGCTCGAACAACCTTGAATAACAATAATTACCAACAATCGTTCAATACACGTATCAAACAACAAAACACGACTAACCCAAGGGTCGAAACAACGATAAACAAACTCATAGGCATTCTAACGAATACGAACCAACCACACGACTTCGAAAATATCCAATCCCGAATATGTCGAAACCCACACCAAAATGAGTATTTCGAACTAACAAAACACTTCAAGGATATCAATAATCCATTAGGAATCCATAATTCGTGATTATAACGACATCAATCGGAAAATCCCCAATTAACCGAAGTCAACCCCCAAGGGTTCTTGAAAACAATTCCGAAAATAACCATTAAATCCGTAGGAATATATTTATCCAAGTAGATAAGCCATAACTTAACATATCCCAATGATAATCCAAGCTTACACGAAGAAATCGGAAAGAAAACCCAAAAATCCGAAATTCTAGATCCAAGAGATTAATACCTTTGATTCGACGTTTCGGAGATGATGAAGTGATGATAAATTCAACTCAAAGACTTGAAGATGATGATTGATGATTACACCTCGAAGAATCCCCTCTGGATCGCTCGGAATCGCCCAAAAATACCGAAGGAATGAAATGAGATGAAAAATGACGAACTCTGACTAAACTGTCCAATTTATACTACCGTGTTAGCGTGCGCTAGCCTTGTGCATAGCGTGCGCTAACGAGTAGTTTGGGTAGTCCAGGTACCACTGTCCGAACACGGTAGCGCGCTACGTACCTTTTTGTAGCGTGCGCTACGGCCATACTACTAGCGTGCGCTAATATCCATTGTTAGCGTGCGCTAGCGAAATATTTGACGCCCAGTACTGGAGTCCAGAAAACCATCTGCCCTCTGATCTAACCTCGATAGCATGCGCTACAACCATTATTTAGCGTGCGCTAACATATCGGTTGTGTACGCTAACAACAATGCCTAGCGTGCGCTATGAATAAACCCGGTGCATCCGGAGCCACCGGACTCAACCTCGATCCGCCAGCGCGCGCTACTCCACACATATAGCGTGCGCTACTACGACCCGTTAGCGCGCTACTTACCACTCGTAGCGTGCGCTACAATTATTCTCACCGCACCCAAGACCTTCTTCCGGATCAGCAAGGTAGCCTTAGCGTGCGCTAAGTCCGAGCGGTAGCGTGCGCTACCTATACCCAATTAGCGTACGCTAAAAGGAGTATGTAGCGTGCGCTACTCCTCAAGCACACGACTTGCAACGAAAATGACAATGATGATAAACACGGCACGAAACTCCAATCGATTAATGATGAATGACGATCGATACCGAGACAATTACTCGAATGATGAATACCATGATCAACTGAGTGACAAATGATCAATAATGAATGAAATTAATGAGTGATAAATACCGAATGATAATTACCGAGTGATAATTCTTGAATGATAATTATGAATTACAACTAGGTGTTACATACACCCCCCCTTAAAAGAGTTTCGTCCCCGAAAATAAGGGTCAAACAACTCGGGATAACTCTCCCGCATACTATCCTCGGTTTCCCAAGTAGCCTCTTCGACTCCGTGTCTAGACCACTGAATTTTAACCAAAGGAATCGTCTTATTCCTCAACTGCTTGATTCGCCGCTCTAAAACTCGTATAGGACGTTCCTCATATGAATGATCGTCGGCGATCTCGATTTCATCGAACTGAAGTATGTGACTCGGGTCGGCAACATACTTCCGCAACTGAGAGACATGAAACACATTATGAATTCGGCTCAACGCCGGAGGTAAAGCCAATCGATAAGCTAACTCGCCCACCCGATCCAAAATCTCAAACGGTCCAATGAATCTCGGACTCAACTTTCCCCTCTTCCCAAAACGGAAGATACCACGACTCGGGGATACCTTGACCAACACATGGTCACCAGCCTCGAACTCTAATGGTCGACGACGGTTATCTGCATATGATTTCTGTCGACTCTGAGCGGTCAACAAACGACTCCTGATCAAAGCTACCTTCTCACGGGCGGCTATAAGCATATCGGGCTCGGTGCCGATTGATTCTGATAAGTCGTCCCAACACAACGGAGATCGACAACGACGACCATACAAGGCCTCGTAAGGTGCCATCTTGATCGAAGCATGCCAACTATTATTATACGTGAACTCGATCAATGGTAGTTGGGCTTCCCAATCGTCTTTCCAATCGAGGACGCATGCCCTCAACATGTCCTCTAATGTCTGAATGGTCCTCTCTGATTGTCCGTCAGACTGAGGATGAAAAGCAGATCGAGATTGAGCCGAGTTCCCATAGCACGATGAATCGATTTCCAAAATGCGACACAAACCGTCCGTCACGATCGGAAACGATACTTTTAGAGTACCGCGATCGACTATCTCTTTGATGAACAACTGAGCAAGTCTCTCGGGACCCCACGTTTCCTTGATCTCAAGGAAATGAGCTGATTTGGTTAAGCGGTCCACGATCACCCAGATCGTGTTCATGCCACGACGACTCGTCGGCAAACTCGTGATGAAATCCATAGAAATGTCTTCCCACTTCCATTCGGGAATAGGAAGAGGTTTCAAGATACCCACGGCCGCCGATGTTCAATCTTAACTTGTTGACAGTTAAGCATCTCGAAACAAATTCTGCGACTTCTCGCTTCATATTACTCCACCGTAATTTTGTTTCAAGTCCTTGTACATCTTGCTAGACCCCGGATGAACGGAATAAGGGGTAGCATGAGCTTCTTTCAAAATCGAGTTTTTCAACTCGTCATTTGCCGCACGCACAACCGATTCTTAAACCTCAAAAGTCCATCCTCGTGGACCACAAATCCAGGCTTTCCTCGAGCCACATCCTCTCGGATGCGCAACAATGATGGGTCTCGAACTCGATTCTCCCCGATTGCATCCTCAAGAGATGATGAAATCTCTAACATACAAAGTCGTCCCGAACTCGCCGGCTGCACCTCGATCTCGGGTCTAAGGAGTTCCCGCCAAGCTCCTTCCGAACATTAAACGGGCAAGCATCTGCTCCCGAACGGACTTACGACTCAAGGCGTCGGCGACAACGTTCGCCTTGCCCGGTGGTAGAGGATCTCAATATCATAATCTTTGATTAATTCCAACCACTGCCTCTCGACGCATATTTAACTCCTTCGAGTAAATATATACTTTAAGCTCTTATGATCGGTGAATATCCGATGTAACGCCATAAAGATAATGACGCCAAATCTTCAAAGCGAACACCACGGCCGCTAGCTCCGTGTCGTGGGTCGGATAATTAATCTCGTAAGGTCTCAATTGCCGCGAAGCATAGGCAATAACCTTCCCGCTCGCATGAGCACACATCCGAGACCCCGTCCGACGCATCACTATAGACCACAAATCCTTCCGTCCCCTGCGGTAAGGAAAGTACAGGTGCTGACATTAACCGGCTCTTGAGTTCCTCAAAACTCCGTTGACACGCGTCGGACCACGTGTATTTCTTATCCTTCCGCAAAAGGTTCGTTAAGGGTTGAGCGATTCTAGAAAATCCCTCTACAAATCGCCGATAATAACCCGCTAATCCGAGGAAACTTCGGATTTCCTTAACGTTCTTCGGAGGTAGACAATCTCGAATAGCCTCCGTCTTCTGAGGATCGACACGAACTCCGTCTGATGAAATTACATGTCCGAGAAAAGTCACTTCGGACATCCAGAACTCACATTTAGAAAACTTCCCATAAAGTTGTTCTCGTCTCAACACGTCGAGCACTTGATGAAGGTGAAACTCGTGCTCCTCCCGGCCACGAGAATAAATCAAAATGTCATCGATGAAGACGACAACAAATCGATCCAAAAAGTCGATGAAGACTCGATTCATTAACTCCATGAATACCGCAGGTGCATTAGTCAATCCGAACGGCATAACCACAAACTCATAATGACCATAGCGCGTTCGAAACGCCGTCCTAGCGATATCCGACTCTCGAATCCGCAACTGATGATATCCAGATCTTAAGTCGATCTTGGAAAATACTGAAGCTCCCTGAAGTTGATCTAAGAGATCGTCAATACGGGGTAAGGGATACTTATTCTTGATCGTCACCCTGTTCAACTCCCGATAATCAATACATAAGCGGAATGAACCATCCTTCTTCTTGACAAATAACACTGGTGCTCCCCACGGGGACGCACTCGGCCGAATATAACCCTTCTCGAACAACTCTTCAAGTTGGTTCTTTAATTCCTGCATTTCGGTCGGGGCCATCCGGTACGGTGCCTTCGATATCGGGGACGTACCAGGCTCCAACTCAATCGTGAATTCCACATCCCTCTGTGGAGGCAAACCAGGTAACTCGTCTGCAAAACATCGGCATATTCCCTCACCACCGGAATATCCGTTAACATTACTGATGATTTCTCAGTTTTGGCCATATAGCACCAATAACCGACACATCCCCGATTGAGTAACCTTACCGCTTTCATTGAATTAATGACCTTACGTAACAACCGGGATTACCTCCCGAAACACACATTCAACTCCATCGTCGAAATGATAGTGACCATACGCTTACGGACATTAATGATGGCATCATGACGATCCATCCAATCAATACCCAAGATGACGTCGTCCCTCGGCAAATCTACCACGATTAGGTCCGCCGCCATACACGACCATGAAATCGAATCGGACAATCAATCTCACGATTACCGATAATTCATCTACCATCGGTAGGCCAATGACATAAGGCTCACAACTAGTAGCACTACCCGCACGTAGTCTACTCAAACATGACTCGGAAATGAATGAATGCGATGCACCAATATCGAAAAGAGTACACACAAAGTTGAGATAGAATATCGAGTGTACACGAGATCATTCGGGCCTCTGGATCATCGGTCTTCTTCATCTCATAAATCCGGGCTTGCTAGTCCCAGACCGACGCCTCCTGTCACGCTAAAAGCTCCACCTTTAGTCGCTCCCGCTGCTTTAAACGACGCCGATTGAGTGGCCTGATTCTCGCACGGCCGACCGCTTAGGGGCCCGAGATGACGTCCGAGTAGGTTTGGAGTCCCTACGGCAAAACGGGCCTTATGCCCAGAATTCCACAATTATGACATGTGATAGTCTGCCGGACACTTGGTACCGAGGTGACCAAGTTCCCGCAGCTTATAACAGTGATGGCCGAACCGGCCGCTCGAGACCGAGATTCCGCGGTTTAGACGACACCGGAGGTCGCTCGAAAGCAGAGCCCGCACGGGGTTTCTTGAAGGTTGTCTGACCGCCTTCAGACTGATTACGATTCTTCGATTTCTTGCTAGCAGACGAAGGTTGCTGCTTAGCAATTTCCTTAGCAGTAAGCTCATAAGTGAGAGCCTTCTCAATGAACTCGGCCAACGTGGTGCAATTATGATTAAGTAACTGAAGTCTCATACGGGGTTTCAGCCTCTTGCTGAAATACTTGATCTTGTCCGCTTCTGAGTGAATGATAGATGAGGCGAACGGAAGAAGTTCCTGAAATTTCTCGGCAATGGCGAGAACATCCTCGTCTGTTGAGGGGTCGGGGGTGAGCAATTCCGACAATTTGGCCTCTCTGAGTGGGGCCGGATAATACCTCTCCATCATGAGAGTCTTGAACTGATCCCAAGTACAAGATCCTTCGGTGGGCTTCAATGACAACCACCAAGAATGTGCGCTCTTACCAAGGTAGTAGGCCGCAACAGAAACTTTGTGTCCCTCGGGACACTCTACCATAGCAAACAGCTTCTCGAAATGCTCGAGCCAATGAATGATATCTGCCGGCTCAGACGAGCCCTCAAAAGTAGGTGGCCTCTGGCGAGAGATATCGCCGATGATGTTACTCACATTCCTCTCTTGCCTCTGAGGTGGCGGCGGAGGAGCTCACGATTCGATTGACGGAGTTATGCATCGTCTCCATCAACCGAGCCATCTCGAGTCATTTGGGCCATCATGCCCCGCATAAATGCGAGTGGATCAACCCGACACCCTCGACCGAGCCGTGTCCCGGTACGACTCCCGATAATGAATGATCGCGTCCAGTGAATGAGTGGCGCTACGCCGCCGAATTAGCATTATTCCCGGCATTTGCATGGGTATTCGCACGAGTTCTGGATTCGGCCCGCTCCACGGCCTCGTCCTCCACGTCCTCTGCCACCCTTTCCATATCAAGTGGAAAGTCATATGATGATTATACATCTCGCATGAGTATCACATTATGATTATATTATGAAATGATGAAAATGAGCATACGCGCTCAAATACAGCGATTACATGAATGATTGATTGACGTGACATGATTATCTGATGAAGTTACTGAAATGATTATCCTGGATGAGTTAACAAGATTAATGATCCGATCTTCCTGATCAACAATCAACAATGAAATGAATTGGTGATTAATGAGTTAACTCGACCGTCCGGCCAAAATGACAATGATGATTGAGGATTGTTAATCGATGAATTATGAATGAATGATTAATGCCGTAAATTATACCATGGCATTAGAAATCTTACGATTCTTGGTCCGATTGGCTCGGCATTTGCACAGTCACACGTGACGCGAAAGTCCAATGATACTAGTCCGATGACGATGATTTCAAATGAGACATGACTTGGAGGGTAGTATTCAAAACCACGCTCCGATACCAACTCGTAACACCCCAAACTAGGCGGATATTACAAGGCCGTGAATCCCGACCAGGACCCACTGTGCAATGAAAATGATGAATTAAATAATATAATCGTAGTACCGAACCACATTATATTACCAAGTACTCCGATGAGGAGTTTAAGTACAACACACCAGACAAAATCAATACTAGTGTATTTTATATGAAGATAAAATACACCACCTGAATAAATAAACATTACAAACGGAATTTGCAATGGAAAATACAAGTGATGAAATAATCAAATGATCGAAAATGACCGAACAAACGGAATGACCGGGGCCCCTACTAGTATCACCGACTCGTCGCCGTCAACATGCTCTTCCCGTACCTTTGCCTTGCCGTGACTAAAACAAAATCCCCAACGGGGCCGCCATACGTAACAACAATCCTCAAGAGTTGAAATTACACAATCAAGAATTAACCAAGTTATGAAATATTCTTAATTATGAATTACGCAAGAGGAGCATCATAGTACGCCCGTAATGTCCTGTGCAAGTGTACAAGACGAATGTCCCGACACACCCGTCCTTGTACCTAATTAGTCTCACGGAGGTAAGCGCACGTGTGCACGGTCCGATGTATCGGTGAACCCAATACATGACCATCATGTGCCCGACTAAAAATTCCACACAGCCACACCCGGCCACGCAATATGAACCCGGAAGGTCACATGAACGAGAATGACCATGATGAAAACCAATGAATAATAATTAGACAAGGCCAAGATGACTCACCGAAATGAAAGTAATAGTGACGTGATTGACAAACCAATGAAAAGATTTGGAACCGCGTTCCTCGTGAATGGAATGATTGTTCGACACTTACAAGTCTCAAAATGATTAATATTATGATGAATGAATTATGATTATGAGCAATCAACAACAAAAGGAATGAGTATCCTTTTAACCGAGTAAGATTCAACTTACACAATACCGATGAAGAATGTCCGTCCACGAACAACGTCCTAACCAAGATACCGATCGCTCGAACAACCTTGAATAACAATAATTACCAACAATCGTTCAATACACGTATCAAACAACAAAACACGACTAACCCAAGGGTCGAAACAACGATAAACAAACTCATAGGCATTCTAACGAATACGAACCAACCACACGACTTCGAAAATATCCAATCCCGAATATGTCGAAACCCACACCAAAATGAGTATTTCGAACTAACAAAACACTTCAAGGATATCAATAATCCATTAGGAATCCATAATTCGTGATTATAACGACATCAATCGAAAAATCCCCAATTAACCGAAGTCAACCCCCAAGGGTTCTTGAAAACAATTCCGAAAATAACCATTAAATCCGTAGGAATATATTTATCCAAGTAGATAAGCCATAACTTAACATATCCCAATGATAATCCAAGCTTACACGAAGAAATCGAAAGAAAACCCAAAAATCCGAAATTCTAGATCCAAGAGATTAATACCTTTGATTCGACGTTTCGGAGATGATGAAGTGATGATAAATTCAACTCAAAGACTTGAAGATGATGATTGATGATTACACCTCGAAGAATCCCCTCTGGATCGCTCGGAATCGCCCAAAAATACCGAAGGAATGAAATGAGATGAAAAATGACGAACTCTGACTAAACTGTCCAATTTATACTATCCTGTGTTAGCGTGCGCTAGCTCCTTGTGCATAGCGTGCGCTAACGAGTAGTTTGGGTAGTCCAGTACCCACTGTCCGAACACGGTAGCGCGCCCTACGTACCTATTTGTAGCTTGCGCTACGACCATACTACTACTAGCGTGCGCTAATATCCATTGTTAGCGTGCGCTAGCGAAATATTTGACGCCAAGATCGAGTCCGTAAAACCATCTCGCCTCCGATCTAACCTCGATAGCGTGCGCTACAACCATTATTTAGCGTGCGCTAACATATCGGTTGCGTACGCTAACAACAATGCCTAGCGTGCGCTATGAATAAACCGGTGCGATCCGGTAGCCACCGGACTCAACCCGATCCGCCCCAGCGCGCTACTCCACACATATAGCGTGCGCTACTACGACCGTTAGCGCGCGCTACTTACCACTCGTAGAGTGCGCTACAATTATTCTCACCGCACCCAAGACCTTCCGGATCGCAGCCAAGGTAGCCTTAGCGTGCGCTAAGTCTGAGCGGTAGCGTGCGCTACCTATACCCAATTAGCGTACGCTAAAAGGAGTATGTAGCGTGCGCTACTCCTCAAGCACAGCTTGCAAAGAAAATGACAATGATGATAAACACGGCACGAAACTCCAATCAGATTAATGATGAATGACGATCGATACCCGGTACAATTACTCTGAATGATGAATACCATGACTGAATCTGAGTGACAAATGATCAATAATGAATGAAATTACTGAGTGATAAATACTGAATGATAATTACTGAGTGATAATTACTGAATGATAATTACTGAATTACAACTGGGTATTACAATTTTCCCCTATAATTGTCCCTAGAAAGTCGGGGCGTAACACGGAGCGAAACAAATCGAAAATAATGTCAGGGGACGAAAGCAATGGAAAATGATGTCCCGAGAAACGGGGGTCGAAAAGAATGTCCCGGGGTGAAAACGGTCGAAATTGATGTACCTGCATTTAAATGGGTCGAAAAAATATTTAGGCCGAAAAATAGTCGAAATGAGGTCTCAAGGTGAAACGGGTTGAAAATACTGGTCGAGAGCAATCAAAAGTAATATCCCAGAGTGAAACGAATTGGAAATGACGCCCCGAGATGAAAATAGTCCAAAATAGCATCTACGACTAAACGTGTCAAAAAAATATGAAGAAAATAGTCGATAATGACGTCTCTTGACGAAATGGGTCGAAAATTATGTCCTAGGCGGAAACAGTCGAAAATGGCATCTCTACGAAAAATGGATAGAAATAAACGTCACAGTCCGAAAATAGTAAAAAATGATGTAGTGGGGTGAAACAGGTCCAAACTAATGTCTTAGGCCGATAATAATCGAAAATGACATGCTAGGGCGAGATGGGTCGAGAATAATATCTCGAGGCAAAACAGTTGAAAATAACGTCACATGACGAAACATGTCGAGAATAACACTATATGGGAAACATGTTTAAAATAATATCACGAGACCAATAATAGTTGAAAATGGCGTCTCAGAGCGAAATATGTCGAAAAAAGAGTCAAAAATGATGTACTTTGAGCGGGATGGGATGAAAATAATGTTTTTGAAAAAAAACAGTAGAAAATAACATCCAGTGATGAAACGAATCGAATATAATACCCTATAGAAAAACTAGTTGAAAAAATATTTCGAGACAAAAAAGTTGAAAATGATATGTGGGGTGAAACGGGTCATAAGTAGTGTCCGGTAAAATAACATCCCAATGCAAAATGGTCGAAAATAACATTCTATGGAAAATGGGTCGAGAATACCAATAATATGGTATTTTTGTCAGGCCAATGATTTATTCGTGGGTAAATTAATAATATCCAATCTAAACTTATTTTGAGAAATAAAACCTTCTACTTAAATTAGAAAGAAGGGAGTATATATATAAGATATATGTGAATAGATTAACTAGAGTATTTAAGTCATATAATCATTTATTTCTTATATATTTATCATGAGTCCATATTATCCAGGATCATCTTAAATATTCGGGGCTTGTTCTAATTCGAAAAATTGGGCCCCTAATATTATCAATGTAGGGTTTCAACATTAAAAATTATTATAAAATATTATCATATTCTTACAAATTGAAGCACAAAAAAAATTCAAACTATTTTATTTAAATTATAAATAACTACCATGTATAACTTCCAAGACGTTTTGAATCAACCAACTTCATATGGTACAATCTCCAAAAGTTCATTCTCAATTGCTATTTATGCTAATCCGTTGAGCATTTCTTGTACCATGTAGATCGTAAGTAAGACTTCAACAACTTTAATTTAGAAAAACTTATTTCTAGATATGTAACTGTCATCGGAATAGGTAATAAACATTTTTTCTCATTAACATTTTCAACAAGAATTTGTGTCTCTTTTATAACAAACTTATCAAGAGCTCCTCTTTGAGATTGAATTACTTTCCTTTAGCTTTTCAACATTCTAATATACAGAGCTGAGCACAAATGGTCGGACGGTTTTACCCAGACCCGGACCCGGACCGGACTCGCATTAGGTCCGGTCCCGGTCTCCATTTTCTCCAAAACCGGTTCCGGGCCGACCGGGTCAAAATCCGGAAAATCCGGTCTAGCCCTAACGACCCTAATAAAAATAAAAATACCAAAAAAAAATATTTTTTATTGTAATTTACTCTCGGTGGTGATGAAATAATGACGATTAATGGCTCGATTATGATTGCACATTATTCTAATTAAGTTTAATTATACTAAAATATTGTTGAACTTGGGAGTTTGATGACTAAATGAAGATATTAAGATTGATAATTGTATTTTATGGGAGTATGTAAAGAAGAAAGCATTTTATATGTAATAAAAGGACACTTAATATGCAAAAAAAAAAAATTACAAAATTGGCCTAGAACCGGGCTAGCCCGGACCGACCCGGTTTTACCGGGTCCGGACCGGGTTGGCCCGGTTCTGAACAGGTCCGGACTTCGGGTCGATAAAGTCCGACCATTTATAATCCGGGCCATTCCGGACCGGGTCGGTCCGGGCCGGGTCAGACCCGGTGCTCAGCCCTACTAATATATTTAGACTAACGTTAATACTTTGTTATTTGACCTGCAGCCCAAAATATGATATTGAATAAAGTTAGTTGAGTATCGATTAATCTTCATACTTTATATGATTTGACCTCTTGAAGAGTTATCAATATTTTTTAAGCATTATTCATGCAAAATGAGATATGTAGCACAACTTGAAGTAAAAGTTTCTTAATGATCATGTCTTCTTATTACGAGACTACTCATGAATCAGAATATTTAGTGAAAATTGCGATATATGACAAACTTGGATATTCCTATGAGAATGATCTAAATATGGAGAGGCTTATACTTCTATGATCATTCAGTTTTCGTCTCACGAGGTTTTACTGATGCGGCAAATGGATATTCCTATAAAAATAATTTATATATGTAGAGACTTATACTCATATGATCACTGAGTTTTTGTCCCACGAGGTTTTACTCAGGCGGCATACAATAATTATTTTAAGTGAACTAATGAAGTAACAATCCTATTTTTTTATTTGTGTTTTATGCAGTTATCTTTTTGTACTAATGAACGAAAGAAAAGAAAAAAAGAAAAAATGAGTTTGTATTTAATTTATCTTTGCTAGTAATAGTAGTACTATCATAATATATTTTGTGTAACATGACATCATCTTCAAAGGTTGACTTTCAAGATCATATGGGATTGGTGTTGAGATTGAGATTGAGGCTCTTGGATGGATATGACCGATGTTTTTTTGGGTTTGCCCCAAACAATCATTCGTTTTTTGATGGAAAATTTGAATTTTTCAGAGCCTATAGCAATACTCTTCCCTTGTTAAAACGACATAACAATGAAAATGCGACTTAAAGAGCAAATTAAAGCTTAATTTGAATGGAAATAGAGAGAGACAAATATAACTTAGAGATCGAGAGGTATGAGAAATGATGGAGGTCGGATAAGTATTTATATGTTCAAATTTTCAAAAAAATTTTAATTCTACCTTTGGACCCACCAGGTCACGGGACCGACCCTCGGTCCGAGTTGACAACGGGTTCAGTTAATATGGACCTTTGGATTCCGACGACTATTCTTTTTAATCGTTAATTTCCAACGATTAAATTTCCAAAAAATAAAAAAAAATGAATCGACTCGCCGAATCACGAGTCGATAAATCCGTGACCTAGGGTCAACCCATCTATACCTAGAATCCGAGATCTACCGCTGACCCGAATTCACGGTCGAACTTGGACCCGCCGGGTTCCGGGTGATTGGCCATGTCTAGGCATTGCCCCTGATGACCTAAATAAAAATCAGAGGACGACATGGCACGCTCGCACACTGTCCTCACGTGTCCTGCACCCAAAACCCCAAATACCATATGTTTGCTTCAAGCTTCAGTCCCTCGAGTCCTCTGATCCTCGCTCCCTATGTTCTCTTTTCCTCAAGATTCTCATCACGAAATAAACATATAATCAGAATCCCTACTAGGGATTACCATATTCATATAATAATTTTTATAAAAAAAATTGAAAATCCAAACTTGCGGCATATGTACAAGAACGATGCAGCACGTTAAAAGAAGCGGGTTTTGTATGAAGACGCAACGGTTGAATATTTTGAGATCATCGCACAAGGGATTGAAGCATGAGGTTTTGACATTTCGGGATTGCGTTCGGCTGATTTTTCATCTCTGGCAGCAGAAAGATCGGTGATAAGTGATATCTCCAAAAGGGTGTGTTGAAATTTTTGTTTTGATTATTGCTTCCTTTTATTAGCTGATAATGTTTGCTTACTTCTTGTTTAAGAATGTCTGTGTATTATCTGTTAATCCATTTGGAAAGGGCTCGCCTTTTGGTTTATGTTTATCCAGAGCTCTAAAGCACGGACTCTTCTACAAAGGGAGAGTGTCCGAGTCCAGTGCGTTTTGGACTCGGACTCGCCGCCGACGCGGATCGGGTGCGTGTTCGACGCGGTCGGACCGCGTCCTGCTGAGGTGGCATTATAGACGCGCAAGGGACACGGCAGGGACACGGTTTCGGACGCGGGGCTGCACTTTTTTGTGTTAAAAACGGGAAGGGACAGGAATAAAATTAAAGAAAAGAAAACAAAACAAAACGGGAAAACACGGGAGAAAGAAAACGGAGAAAAGAAGAGGGCGACAGCACCGACCAAACCCTAGGTCCAACCGCGACAGCACCGGCGCGAATCCTAGGTCCAACCGCGACAGCACCGGCGCCAACCCTAGGTGGATGGCGAAATCCACCTTAAATATATGGCGGATGGCGCTATTCGGTATAGCTTATGTATGTGAAGTTGATTCTTGCGCATAACTTGCATATTCATAATTAATGGATTACGAATTAGTTTCCTCAATGCAAATTTTTTCCCGTCATATGCCCACTCACTAGAATGTATCTCATCAATTAGCAATTTGACTGATAGTTTCCGAACTCTAATTTTTACTAAGTGTCTTGTGTTTTTCCCTTACATGGTTTGAGCTTCATGGCAGATCACTTATCTCAGAGTGCGTTAAATCTTTAAATATTTCAATATGGAAAAGTGAATCGGAACAGTTGGTCGTGTAGATTAACATCACATATGTCCATAGTAAGAGGATGCATGCTAGCTAAAATTCTTTCTTAACTAGACAGCGATTCTGTCCTTTCTAGCTTGTCATCCAAATTTTCATGCAAAAGTGTAAGCATAGTTGTTTTGCCATGATCAAGTGAAAGTCGGTTGATTATGAAGAGTAGTGCTGTTAATGGACCCAGCTACCCGGTATCCGTCCGGCGGCCCGATTCGAAAATCTGTTCCCAATGGACCCCCCGATTCTTTGATGAGCCGGTCCCGGTCTTGAAACTGCCCAACCATTTCTTAAATGGAGTCGACGCAATATTAATAGTCCAACTCGAACAACTCTAAATCTTTAGTGTTGTTAATGGGCCGAGCTACCGGTATTCGTCCGGCGGACCGGCTCGAATACCTGGTCCGATGGATCGCCCAATTCTTTAATGAGTCTGTTCGGTCCTGACTTGTTACCCGGCTTCTTAATCTTAACGGGCCGGTCACTACCCGACTAGATACTCTACCGAGCCGGACTGGGTATAGTAATACCCGGCTCGGTCCGACTCGTTAGCAGCACTAATGAAAAGTAGTAGACACCTGTTTTTTTTCTTAGTAGCATGCAATTTACAGTTTTTCCTTTGAAGGGCGAAACGGGATGGAATTGTTTATTTAGTATACTGTTAGTAATGATTTACGCCAGGCTACAGTGCTTATTACTTGCTTATTTGATACTGGAGCTAACATGTGTTTAATTCATGATGGTTTTTCCTTGTTTTGCAGGTTTCTCGTCAAGTTGGTGGTTAGTCGATTTTTTTTCCCATTATTGAAGCGATTATATGACAGAAGGGAAGATAGGATTTTATTTTCACTCTTTTTTTTATTGGTGGGGGCTAAGCGTGTCACTTATAGTAGTCTTTATGCTAATTGCAACCAATGGTGATTATTTCGACAGGGAACTCTATCATACTCAGAGATCAGTGGGCCAAGCAACATGCATTGTTTCATCAGTCACCGTTTTTACTTGCCACGATCACCGGACAAAATCTAAGAAGTTCTTGTGTTATTCGGTGCTTTGGATCCAAAACAACAGAGTCAAACAGACAAAAAGAATCACAGGTTTGTACTAACTGTACTACTGGTGGTGCAAAAATATGTGTCAACTTTTTAGAAGAATCATTCTGATCTTGTTCTGTTTACTTAATCATCATCATCAACTGCACCATCATCAAAAATATCGGTGGCATGAAGATTATAGTGCTATTGTGCTAATTAATTGTCTAAAATTAGTTCACACTTTATTTCATGCCAAAAAATAAAGTGGCAAAGTTACACAGGATGCCCTTCCCGTCGCAACCTTAATATGAAGGAGAAATTTCTGTTTGCTAGTCTTCTTGGATAGAAAGAATAAAGGATTTTGGACAGATTTCGATTGTTATTCGTTTAGCTATCTCCAATATGGAAATGACCAATGGGGAGTTTTGTTATATTTGCCCAATCTATTGCCATGTACTTATTTGCTTTGACTTTCAAAGTGCTCTGTAGTGTTCATAAATTTTGACAACCAGGATTTAACCATGGTGCAGAAATCTGGTGAGTTAATGAGTTAAATATTCACATGAAGATATTTTTTACGTGAATTTATATGGTTTGGGACATGGGCTCTAATGTTGTTGTTGATGATGAATTTATATTGTTCGGATAATTACAACAACTACCCTGAGTTATCATCAGCTACATGATAAAAGGCAAACCCCATCCGAGTGCTCCCCGGATTATGTGGAGGGTAGGGAGGAGTGTCTTCTCCTGTTGATTTACGAACTCAGACTTAGGTAAGATCTCTTGTGGATGTAGGATCTTGAATTCCTAAATCTTGTGGGTCGGCGGTCGTTCATGTACGCAGCCTCCCCCTTGCATTTTCGCGCAGGTCGTTCGACTAGAACCCATGACTTGCATCTCACGGTGGAGCAACCTATGAAGAACGGACACTCTCCCGAAGGTAGGGGTGAGCAAAACCGAACCGAGAAACCGAAAAAAACCGACGAAACCGAAACCGAAAAACCGAAACCAAATCAAAACCATCGGTTTGGGTTTAGAATTTTTAAAAACCGAAAAGTCGGTTTCGGTTTATACACTAGAAACCGAACCATTAAAACCGAACCGAACCGATATCATATAATATATATGTATTTCGTAAATTTTATATGTATATATGCATTATGTAGAATAGACAAAAATAGTGTTCTGGTCCGGTGGTTATAACGCTGGTAGTTCGCGCGTTGGTCCTGTGTTCGATTCCTATCCAATGCACATTTTAAGTTTTTTGAAGAATATACAAAAATCGGGTTGGTTGGGTTTGAACCCGAAACCGACCCGTAAAAACCGAAAACCGAGAAACCGAACACATTGGGTTGGTTTCGGTTTGCTTGATTTTTTGGAAACCGAAGGAAGTCGGTTTGGGTTCGGTTTCAGCCTAAAACCGACCCAAACCGACCCATGCTCACCCCTACCCGAAGGCACGAGTCTGACACGCGTGTCGGAGAGTGCCAAAACTTTCATTTTTGGTCGGACACTCTCCCGAAACGTTGTCGACACTTCAGGACATGCATTGGACACGCTGGGTATTTTTTTTTTTTTTTTAAATAATCTGTAGGGGCTGTTTTTCTCTCTGGTTGTAAGAAAAAAAGGAAGAAGGAGGAGGAAGGTAGTGGAGGTTACATATAGATTAAGTCTGATATGTGCTAACTGGGTTTCTTTGTGTGTAGGGTTTAATTATCTATTAGCTCGGCACATATAGGCTGGGGTGAAATTATTTGTTTTAGTACTTCCTCCGTTACTTTATTATTGCAATGTGTTGACTATTACACTGTTCACATACTCTTTTGACCATCTTTTGTGATTTATACATATGAAAAATATAGTCATGCGAGATCTTGTTAGATTTATCTCGAAATATACTTTCAAAATATCAACGTCTTATAATTTTTAAAAATAAAGAATTGAAGATATTAATAATCAAAGTTGTGCATTGGCAAGTGTGAAAGTCCAGATGTTGCAATTATAAAAGAACGGAGGTATATTTTAACTTTTTGATAATAACAAAAGAATGTGTGTGTATAATTAAAAAAAAAAATAAAAACATGTCATCTATGTGTCGTATCCTGTGTTTTGGAGAAAAATGTGAATCATGTGTCGTGTCACGTGTCGCATGTCGAGTCCATGCTTCATAGGGAGCAACTCACTGTTGCATGATTGCTCTAAATATTTCTCTTTGTTCTAAACCTAAAAAGTGACGTATTGTTGAAGCTCATGGTTAAGTATATTTTCATCTCTTTGTTTGTATTAACAATATCAGTTTTCATTAAACTCTGCTGCATCACCTATTGTCATACTCACATGGCGCACTCCTTGTACCTTTTCTTTGCCAAGACTCGAAAAGAGATTTCCACTATTGAGGACCCTTTTGATGCTCCGACTTATAATATCCCAGAAAAACCAGTGACGTTCACTGAGGGAGCTTCATATAGTCTTATAATTCTTGCTGGACTTGGCATTGCTGGTGCCGCAGCATATGGAGTTTTCAAGGAACTTATATTTGAACCCAAGGAGTAAGTTAAAAGTATTTTTGCTGCCTGGAAATGGGTATTTCAGACCCCCCTTTGTTTTCTGTGTATCTAACTGAAGATAATGTTTGTAGGTACAAAATATTCAATAAGGCTCTTGACAGGGTTCAGAATGATGGCCAAGTATGTTTCACTCAATTTTCTTCTTGTGAATTTGAAATTTTATGTAGTGTTGGGGTGGAATAGATGAATAAATGAGGACATTCTACCCTACCCCTTACAGGTAGTGCATGTAGGGGCCTCCCTACCGCAAGATCAACACACCCCCATGTCTTTGTATGTATGTCTGTCATCATGTGGTCGGGACCCCTGCAGGCATTACCTGTATTGGGATAGGGTAGAATCTCCCGACTAATACGTATCCACTTTTCATTGGTAAGAATTATAGAATTCATACCACCGTAGTAGGCGGAAAATAATGAGGCCATGAGAAGTGCATGATCCCACTTATCTAGCGTCGAGTTAAATATACCGCCGACTCATAGAACCTAATAAGCTAAAACAAGAAAACTAGTACTGCCTCATAATTACGGTAAGGTACAAATTTTTATTATCTGGAAGGTACAACACATCGTCACCATTTTTTCACTATTGTGGAATGTTTTAAAATGTCATTTGTCAAGTATATCTATATTAATAAGGATATGTAAGGTAACAAAATCGGAAATGGACTCTCTTTTGGGACAAAAATAGTTTTAATAGTGGACTCGATTACGGGACGGACGGAGTTCAATGATTACAAAGAAAATGATAATTTACACAATTATTTACATCAAATTCAATAAATGGAACATCTCAAGTAATATTAGACACGAATCATGACGGAGAGTTTGAAGTTTTCATGGATGGTGAACTTAGAATGTACCTCTCACCTTCAATAACAAAATTGTAGAAGTGTGATTAATTTGACAAGAATTAGTGAAATCGACTTCGTGAGCTTCATTATTAATTCAGATATTGCATTGTGTTTTTCCCTTCTACACTACAACCCATTTCTACTCCTTTTAACCTGGAAACTTTCGATAATAAATGTTACCTTGTCACTTGTTACCTTGATAACTAAAGACTACTGAGGAACATGAAGAAAACATTCTATGAAAAAAAACATGAAGAAAACATTCTATGCCACACGAGGTACTATCGGGGTGTCGGCCGCGAGCAGCGAGTGTAGCGCTCCCGGGGGTTGGTCTAACTCATGTACATCAATGATGATGCCCACACGTGCACATTTTGCCACGGTATCCGCACATCCATTGATTTTCCTTGGTGTCCACCGAACTTCGCACTTCCACCTTTGGTCTCCAAACCGATTCTAACATAGAATTGTGGGGAAGGATTTCAAATAACTTCATACTAAATAGAGATTCGACTCGAAAAAATTGCTTAAAATATGAGCTCAAAAACCCAAATCATTTGTTGCTCCCCAAAAAAGAGAAAATTTGAAATCCATTGTATTATGAAATTATTCAATCAGAGTAAAAGCATTTATTACTATGGGATTCAGATCCTTGCATCCAAATGCAACCTTAGGTCTATAAACATTTGGAATAATTCCTTGCAACAGGTTAGGGTTAGAATCGGGTCCCCTATCACGGGCTACGGCTCAGAAAGTAGGAACCGTGCAGCTCGCCAACGCATTCCTAATAGAACATGGACAGATGAAGACGGCGTCGAACATATATTGGTAACTTCTTTTTCACCTTTTCAAATATTGTATGTATGTAATTTAGAGCTTATTACATGAAAAATGCTAAAACTATGTATCGTAGGTCAACTTCCATGTTCGCGGACCGCATGGCGCTGGCAGAGTTCACTCGGAGATGTTCAAAGACAAAGTGGACAAGCAATGGAAATTCATGTACTTGATAGTCGAAGTCACTTCGCCTACGCCAGCTCAACTGATGCTCGAATCTTATATTCCGGCCTGAACATGCTAATGCTTTTTAAAATCGAGTTCAAAGTTGGTCTGAGGTTGCCGTTTGGGGCGGGGTCTTTACGCTAATTTTTTACTGTTCTTTGTTGAATGCTTTTTTTTTTAACTGCTATTCTATTTCAACTTGGTACATCTAATCACTTGTCTTAAAAACACAAGATTTGATTGTGATGTATGCGGAATTTTGCGGATTGTTATAGTTTTTAATTTTTCTCGATTTTTTATTTTGTGACAGTTGGAATCGAGTGTATTTGATTGTTCTTTTACACTTCATATTTTCATTTTTGTCGTTGACGTTAGTTGATCCCAAATCATATTGGGATTAAGGCTTAGCTGCTTGTAATTGAGTGTGTGGCCATTGGCGAATTGAACTGGTTTGGGTTATTATGTGTTCGGAGAAAGTTCAATTGGAATGGTTTTTTTTTTTATGCCACCAAAAAAGCCTAATAACAACTGGGCTCTGGAATTTTGAGACTGTTCAAGGGCCCAATGCTATTAGCCTGAGCCAGTTTTTTATACCTCGTGTTTGGGTTGGGCCCTGGCTAAGCTTGATCAATTTTCAAAGTTCAAACAATCATCCCATGTATTTCCCACATAATTGTTGGATTCAAATCAATACGAGACGTTTCGGCATACATTTGATACTGATTTATGAAGAAAGAGCTCCGGCGGTAGACCGTCCTAGCAAGGATCTATCACGTCGAAGAGATGAAGCGTACGTGTTCTGCAAGAGATGCGGATGGGAGAAGTGAGAGAACAATGAAAATGAGAGGAAAAATAAAATGAACTAAATTAGTTTTAATTAGGCAGAAATATGGTGTATGGATATGTATGTAATTTTTAGCATATGTACAAAAAAAAACATTTATTATATAAATATATCTAATCTCGTTTTACATGCCCGGCCGGGCATTACGAATCATGATCGAATTTGAATATGATTTCTACAAGTCGGGCTGGGTTTATTACCCTCCAGTCCGAGCTTAGAAAATGAGACCGGGACATTAAAATTTTCCGAGGCCGGGCTCAATCGGGCTCTAGGGTTTGGGTCGCCCACCCCCAAAGTTATTTCTTACCGTTATAAACATCCTTGAACCAATATAGGTAGGGATGTAAATGTACTGAGCATTCGTGAAAAGGTCGCGAAAACATTCGGTCAACATTCAGTTTGTGTTCGGTTCGGTCAAATTCGAACAGTTCGCAAACATGTTCGTTACATACACGAACAGAACACGAATATGTTCGTTAGTTCGCGATAGAGGTGGCCAAAAAAAACCGAAACCGGGAACCGAACCGTGAAACCGGACCGTATGGGACAGTTCTGGAACCGGAATTGTGTTAGACGGTTCTGAAACGGAATCGAAACCGTGTCCAGCCGATTCGGTTTGCCTGAAATGTAATCCGTGGCTCTTGCCTCGAATCTAATCGAACTGTGGAACCGCGAACCGCCCCAACCGGCTTCTCACGGTTCAAACCGGGAACCGTTTAAAAAAAAGGGAACCGGCCGAAAAAATAATTTGCACATGGTGGGAGATTTGATTCCCACTTTTGGAGATTTTTTTTTTATTTTTTGAGATTTTGATTCCCAAGGTGTTGAATTTCAAATTTAAATTTCTAAATACCTTAGGGAGCCGAAGGGAGGGGAATTACTTAATGCAGGGCCAAATGACATGGACGTGTTAAATTGGTGGTCAATCAAGCAAGGTCAATACCCCATTCTTGCAATCATGGCGAAAGAGATATTTGTCCCCATCAAGCAGTAGCGGTCGAGCAAGCCTTTAGCGAGGGAGGATACATGCTCGACGAACGAAGATCCCAACTGGCACCACATAATCTTGAAGCCCAACTATTGCTCAAAGATCATACATTGGCCGAAGCAAGAGAGCAAGAGAACAAATGGGATGATTTGTTCCAAGAATACCCAATAACCACGACCGAGGCCGAGACCACCGATGCGAGCGAGTCATCTCAATGCACCGAAGTCGAAGACTTCGACGATGACTTCGACTTCGACATGTAGAAGACTTTATTATTAGTAATTAGGATTATCATTAGTAATTTCTGAAATTTAATGTATTTTTTAAAAGAGTTTAATACTCCTTCATGGGTTTTCTTTTCGGTTCTTTCCCATGGCGCCTTTATTGAACCGACAGTACTTAGTTATAAATACCACAAACTATTATCTAAGGAATAATAAGAAATAGTTGCACTAATCTCCTCTCTCTCTCTCTCTCTCTCTATTTCTTTTCGGTTCTTTTTCAAAATTGTTTCTTTTATTTTATTATTGATTATTTCATTAACTTATACAAAAATACATTTAAACAACAAAAAACAATTAAAGTGAAGTTTACAAAAAAAAAAAAAAAAGGTTCGGACAGTTCGAACCGAGTAACGCCGGTTCGAAACCGGAACCAGAACCGCCGATTCCGGTTCGAACCGAAACCGTGGCACTATGTTACCGGTTCGGTTCCGGTTCCGTTTCCGAAACCTTGGAACCGGCGGTTCGGTTCCGGTTCGAATCGGAACCAGAACCGTGGCCACCTCTAGTTCGCGAACAAAAGATTTTTTATATATTTATTAATATTTTTACAATAAATAATAAATATAATTTATAATTTTATAATAATTAATAAATATATATACAAAAAATAAAACCTACCATTCAAAAACCCTTAATTTCTAAATCTATCTTCTCGTTTTATTTTTTGGATTATATTGCTTGTACTTTTTTTTTTTTTTATATTTTGGAACAGACGAACAAACGAACAATCAAAACGAACCGAACAATCTAACGCTAGCGAACGAACACGAAATATGGGAAATTTTAACAAACCGAACACGAACATGTGGTTTGCATTTTTATCGAACACGAGACGAACCGAACGAATCGAACCCTTAACGAAAACGCTCGTTAAGGTCACTATTCGGTTCGTTCGGTTCAATACACTCCTAAATATAGGTACTCATTTGAAATTGGTTCTTGTTTGGTACGCCATAAACTATCGTATAAGTGAACTTATCAAACGCTACTCGTAGTCGCATCTCGAATGCTAGCTTGTTCGTCCAAACACATCCTTAGTCGATCTTCCTCACTAGTGAAAGTTAAGTGCAAAAACACGTAGTTTTTCCACAGCAGTTAAATATGTTTGTTCTTAGCAACGACACCCACACGCCACACGCACACACACACACACGAGTATGTGTTGTACGACAGAAATCAAGCACAGCAAGACCACCCCGTAGATAGCATATCATTCTCATTCGAAAGTATATGTAAAACATGCGGCGGAAAAGTCCTCAAAAGCGATGTCAATTGTTCTTTTTTCTTTTATCTCCACTATCGCCTAAAAATACAACCCGCATTTAAAGAAACACAAACCTCACCTTAAAATTGGAAAACCAACATATGCAAATCGATCTACTCGTCACGTGCCCTAGGACGTAATCCTAGTCCGGTCCTTATATTTGTGCCTAAAGCCTTCATGTCTTCCACCTACAATTATTTTCACATCAGACGATCATAACAAGCAACCCCTGTTAATAAAATGATCGATGAAATAAACTACATACGACAATCAAAATCACACGATAAATAAGGCCATTATGCATTTCCACAAAATAATAATAATAATAATAGTGCATGATGAACTAGCGATGCATTTGAGTATGATTATAGAGTGTCGTAATCTTCTCTTGCTCACCATGTCGACTATCAACAATTTAAGAGAATGTAAGGAGTCATATCAACAATTTTCTCTCGTACTGCATCACTGATACGGCATGGCGGATACTCCTATCAGATCGGCCGCATGGTTGGAGCGGCCCAAGGGTGAGGAAAGTAAAGCTAGGGCATTAGGCCTCAATTTTTTTTTTTTTTTTTTACTTTCTATTTTAGGCCAAATAAAAGTGGAAGACAAATTTATAGGCCCCTGACCTAAAAGGCACGAAAAATAATTTTTAAATAAATATTTTTTTTGAAAAAGGCCTCATTTTGGAGCCCGTCTGATGGAACGTATTATGTCAGACAACACAAGATTCTGCCTATTAGCTTATGATCTACCTAATTTTTTCTTTTAGCACTATAGAATTGTTGATGACACTACAGGTCAAGATCATCCAAGTCTACAACAACAAGCATTCCTTCAAATGTATCTCAAAAATAAATAATTTTGGCCAAGAGTTTGACATAAAAGGATAACAAAAGCTCAGTGCTAATCTAAGCTCAGTGCTAATTTAACCACAGACACTTTTAATTACTTCGATTTTAACCTCAGTCCTTTTCCAGTCCTTCGTATTAAGCCTCCAAATTTCTCAAATTTTGCAATCTAACCCAGTAAACTTTGAAACCTTCAATTTAGTCCTATTTTGAACAAGACATTAAAATGTTGACTATTCAATTAATGTTAATAATTAGTCCAATTTTATGCATATATTTTTAATTTCAGTCATTATATCATAATATTTTATAATGATTAAATTATTATTATATGTAGACATTAATGAGGATTTATGAGCTTATGACTGTGAGTCGAGCATCTTCATATTCAAGTCAAGCAGCATCATTTATTCAGGTGGAAATTTGCACTATCACTTTAATTGCTTGAATTGGATTGTATATGTGATATTCTATTCATGTTTAACATTATGATACGTGTTGTAAATCAGGCTCACTTGTATACGTGTAAAGAGACTATCTTAAGATATATGTTGTGTGGGGACACCTGCACAACCTCAATATTCACATGCGTGCTCGATTCACGTTATATGTGGTATTGTGTGTATGCATTCATGTTGAGGAAAATGTTATTGATAGAATAATCATTTAAATGCTTTCCATGAGATTGTATATTAATGTGATATGTGTGATTTCCACGAGCTGAAGGAAGCTCACCCCACCTTTACTGATCCCGCAGGTTAAATCGAGCTGGATGGACGAAGGAGCGAGTCGAGAGGGCATATGAATGAAATTTTATTAAATGATGTTTTTCTTTATGTCAAATGTTTTGGAATTTTTGGGGGAAACTATTGTTTAGAAATTAACAATTTATAATTTGTTCTTCCGCCGCAATTATTTTCACTTATCTATGACGTATTGTTGCATTAATTAAAGGTATTTATTTTATGTCAAGATAG